>JAWLRI010000356.1:161787-174193 GCA_034781795.1 Crypturellus tataupa | reverse complement strand
GGGCGGCGGCTCCGGCCCCGCTCGGGGCTGCTCCCGCCGCCGCGGCGCCGCCGCCTTTGTGAGCCGAGGCTGCCGCCACCGGCCCGGTGACCTGTTGCTCTTTTCCCTGCTTCGCTCTGCTGCAGCAGCAGCCTTGCGGCTCCTTTCCAACGCGAGGAGGGCGCAAAGCGGCCGCTGATTCCTTCCACCTCTTCGGGAGCTGACTCCAGTGGTCCCCGAGACCCAGCTTTCTCTCGCAGGCTCCCTGACACAGATCTGTGCCGAGAAGTCCTGCTGCATCTTGCAGAGCTCGGCTGTTTGCTCTCCAAGCTCCCTTTAGCATCTCCCCACACACCCTGCACCAGCTGGCTGGAGTCTTTTCCCCGAATTTTCTTTCCTCGGCAGGCTGTTGCCGCTGCTCAAACACCCCTTGAGTCTAGTCCCTTAGCAGGACGACTGGGGCTTTTCGTATCCCCGCTGCTTTTGTAGGTCACCAAAGCTTCGGTGATTCTGTGGTGCTCCCAAGCTGCTGTGCAGGGTGGAAAGCTGAAGGCAGCCTCAGTTCTGCCGTGTGAGTCTCCTTGGGGACAGAACTGTCCTGGCCTAAGTGTGCTGGTCCTGCCGTGGGTTCACACTGCATCTCCACAGCTGCCGGGGAGGAACTGTGCTCTGCTTGATCTCCCCATGTGGCTCCTCTGCAGCTAAGCCCATCGTGCTCTCACCTCCTGTGGGACTCAGACGAGCTGTTCTGGGAAGTGGTCATTTCTAATGATGAGAAGTATCATCTCTATGGCTCGTCTTGTAGCTGGCTCGTATGATGGAAGGAAATTTGTCCTGCTACCACTGTTCCCTCTCTCTTGCCTTTAGCTGTCTCTTGGCACTGTGCTTGCTCTGGAGTCTGTACTCCATGAACGATGCTTGCAGCTCTGTGCAGGCTCATGTCCATGTGGACCTCACTGCATAGGTTGCTCTACCCGGGTCCAAGAGGATTCGTCAGGGCAAATGTGGCCCCTTCGGCTCTACCTAACCCTTCCCCGACTGTGCCTGCCAAGGCTCTTGGAGATGGACATTAGGGTGTGTTTTACTGAACATCCTCGCATTCGCCTGAGGTGGTTCTGTGGGCTTGCTCCACAAGAAAAGAAGTCAGAGAAAGATGCTCCCTGCCAAAACCATCTATAATGCTGTCTGACCTAAGGTTGCACCTGTGATACTGACCAAAAGCAGATGTCTGGGGAAGACCACCAGAGTCCACCAGAAAAGAGAGACAAACCCAGTATCAGCCACATTTCGAGGCAAGATGTTTCATAGAAGATCTGTACAAGAATCGTGTGAAGAAGAACTGCTGCCACCTATCTTACTGCAATCCAGTGAAATGACTATTTGTCTCCCTGGGCTCCATTAGCCTCTCCATCGCTCAGGCGTCCTCAGGGGCAGGATCACTCCAGTGACTTGCTAGCTCAGCCAGAGGAACTCATGTTCTGTTTTAGGCTTCCTCTCTCTGCAACTAAAACTTTTCAAACCTACTTCTGACTGTCGACACATTTATTGAGAGAGGAAAGGAGTGTGGGGAAACTGTTCATAAGATGCAGGAACGCATGGAGTCCAGTTTATTTCAGAAACTATAACAAAGTGTGTGACATCCAGGACAAAGTGACTCTGACCCAGCCCTCCACCCCTCTCCTGAAACCTGATTGCACCTGAGCTACAGAAGTCTCCACTGAGCACCAGTGGGCCCAGGCCATTTCTTGGATTAACACAGTAACTCCACATCCAATCAAGAGGAGGGTGGAGAAGTTCTGTGTTGTTCCCCATGAACACAACAAGGGACTCTCACCTGTTTACCAGCACTGGGCTCTTCTGGTTGTCACAACACTTGTTCTGATCTGGGTCCCGCTGATCCTGATTTACCTTAAGTTGTCACTTATTGCACTCATCCACCTCTGCTCACCATCCTTACCATTTCTGCACTTAGACCACCAAACAGCTAGGACTTGTGAAGACAAAAGTGATGGATCAATCTTAATCTTCACCTTCTGTCTTCTGTCAGAATTTCAGTTTTGCAATACTTTGCTTCATGATAAATACTTTGCTTCATGACAAAGACCTTTGGAAGCTTCAGTAAACCACCCAACTAGGCAGCTGGTTTCCACTGCTTTCATTGCTTCCTTGATGAAGAAGTAACAGGAGATTAACAGACTAAGATACCAGTTTTCTTTGTAAAAACTCTATCACCAGGTTCCTTGCAAAGCCATCCTTTTTATAAGAAACAAATGTCAGGCAACTTAATCTGCCAGATAACTGTTTAAAACTTGTGGTCTGATTAAGACAAGTGTACCCACAGACAGTAGATACTTTGAGGGTGATATATTGCAGTTGGTAGCTCCTCCTGTTCTCCAGGGGGACGTGAACCAGACCTGTGAGAGCAAACTGCACTGTCTGCAGGTATTGCTGCCTGCCCTAGGAAGAGCAGGCTCAGGGCAGGGCCCGTGATCGGTCTTGGTGGAGATATGGATGTCCTCACAAGAGCTCTTCTATCCTGTCAAGGCCTCTTGCTCCCTGGACAGAGGAGGTAGACAGAAATGAAAGCTCTCCTGCTCTTGGACAGAAATAGTGGTTGCCCAAGACCGTTGGCAGCCAAGTGTTCTCTGGTGCTGTTGCTACCCCCTCGGCAGCACAAGCACGACTTTGCTGCAGCTCCTGCGCAGCAGGACTGTCTGCCTGTGGAAATCGCTCCTTCCTCTCAGGCCTCTTCCAAGGGCCCTCAGGAAAAGGGTGTTCTGCAGCATCTGGGGGAGGTGTTTCTTCCTGCTGTGTAGAGCAGGAGGAACAGGTACGCAATTCTGTTTCTCAGGAGTCACCTATCTACTCTCCAGAGCTGCTACAGGACCAGTGAGACATGGGTACATGATGACCAGCTCATAGGAATGACTCCTGGTCTCAAGCAGTTTCTTGCAGTTACTGCTTGTGTGTTTTCCGCCCTGTACCCTCATCCCTGAGAGCTATCCCGCTTTCCCTTCTGAGCAGACGTGAGCCGGCTGGAGCTGCGGTGGTCCAGCTGCAATTGTCAGCCGCTGGGCACAGTTCAGAAGGTTGGAGAGCTGCTCTTGCTCCTTCTGTATGTAGGGTTGTACTGAACCTTGCAGTGCTTCAGGACCTTCTCCTTCAAGCAGCAGTTCCCATCTGTGCGTGAGACCTGGAGAACGTGGTGGTGTCAGCGGCCTCAGCATGATGGAGCAGATATTTCATCAGCTTGCACGTAGTTGAGGGTCCTCACTTAACTTGACCTCTCTGTGGCCCTGTGAGCGTTTTGCTTGATCACTTCTGCTGAGAAAGTGACTGGATTCCAGGCCTCCTTCCTAACAACTCTTTCCCTCCTGTGTTCCATGGGCTTTTAACCCTTTGGAGACTAGTTTGGGATGCAAGAAGCTGGCAAGCAGAAGATTCCTTCCTCAAGTCCCTATTAGTCACCTTGTAGACAATATAGCAGAGGTATCAGCCTTGGCCCAAGCGCTGCCTCCTGTCTGGGCGGCCTGGGCTGGGATCCCATCTTCGGGTGCTGGCGGCAGCCTCTTGCCTGCCTCGCCGAACCGCCCGTCTGTGCAGGAATCCGCGCGTCGTGCGGCCGCTGCGGAGCGCGTTGGTGCCAGGCTGCGCCGCCCCGCTGTGCTGCAGCCAAGGCCAGGGACGAGAGCAGCAGGACACCCCGCGGCCTGCAGAGCCCTGCGGAGAGGGCTTGCCGGGCTGGCACTGAGCAAGGCTGCTTTTTCCCAGGAAGTCCTTCAGCCCCTACCAGCGCTAAATGGCCAAACAGAATGGGACAGGTCAGAGGGAGGGTTGAAATGAGAAGGATCGCAGGTCTGGACAAGCTCTGGATGGACAGGGGTGCGCTCTGCGGGATGGGGAGGTGGTGATGCTGCTGCTCAGCTGCAGGATGGGGCAGTGACAGGAGTGGGGTGGCTCAGAGATGGGGTGAGCTCTGCGTGTGGGGCACAGGTGGGCAGCGCGGGACACGGGGCGCTGGGCCGGGGAGAGCAGCACGGCTGGGCCTCCCCGCACCCAGCGACCCAGGTGGCCGGGGGGACCCCCCCAAGAGGTGCCCAGGAATCATAGGGAGCCCTTGGGGAGCCCGGGTGGCTGGGGGGACCCCGAGGGGGACCCCGGTGACTGGGGGGACCCCGGAATCATAGGGAGCGCGTGGGGACCCGGGGGGCCGGGGGGCCCCCGCCGGGGCGCGGGCTGGGGTGCGCCAGGACCCGCCACGGGACCGGCCGCCCCCAGGGCTGGGTACGGGGACGGATGGGGCTCCCGTGGCTCCGCGGCGAGGGGAGCCCATGGGCGACGGGGGCGCCTGGGCGCGAGGACCCATGCGGGCTGCTCCGGCAGGCGCTGACGCTGTGTGCCCCGCAGACGGGAAGGCGTACAGCTCGGACGAGGAGAAGCTGGAGGTGAAGTCGGCGGCGACGCCTTGCAGCGAGCGCGAGGAGGAGAGCTCGGCAGGCGACAGCGAGGACGAGCCCTTCCTGGACGGCGCGGCCGGCGGCGGGCTGGGCGCCAAGGGCAAGGGCAAGGGCGGCCCCGCGGCCGAGCAAGCGCCACCGGGCTCCGGGGCCGGCAAGAGCCGACGGCGGCGCACGGCGTTCACGAGCGAGCAGCTGCTGGAGCTGGAGAAGGAGTTTCACTGCAAGAAGTACCTGAGCCTCACGGAGCGCTCCCAGATCGCGCACGCCCTGAAGCTCAGCGAGGTGCAGGTGAAGATCTGGTTCCAGAACCGCCGCGCCAAGTGGAAACGCATCAAGGCGGGCAACGTGAGCAACCGCTCGGGCGAGCCCGTCCGCAACCCCAAGATTGTGGTGCCCATCCCGGTGCACGTGAACCGCTTCGCCGTGCGCAGCCAGCACCAGCAGATCGAGCAGGGCGCCCGGCCCTGAGCGCCTCGGGACTCTCGGACCCAGGGGCGGGCAGGCCGCCGGCCTCGGCCTCGGCCACAGGCAGGGGCCGGCGCGGCGCGGGGTCAGCCGGGCGGCCGCTTTCGCCCCTCTGTACATGTCCCTTATTTATTCCGTGTAAAGTCTGTACATAAGGCAGCGCGTCCGCCTGTCCGCGCCGCGGGGAGCGCGGGCAGCCCCGGGCCGGACGCCGCCCGCCCGTGTAGAGCTGCGATTTCAATAAATTATTTTCTATGGAGCGAGGCGAGGGGCTTCCCTGGCGGCCCCGGGGGCGGGGGTGGAGCGCGGGGGGCACCGCGGCCCCTGCACCTCCCACCCTGGGTGGCCCGTGTCCCCCTCCTGCTCCTTCGGGGCCAGGACCGGCCCCGCCAAGACCCAGTTCTGTTGCTGGAGGCTGAGCCCCACACACGGCTCTGGTAAGGAGAGGCCCCGGCCTTGGCCCTGTCCACTGCAGTAGGATGCCTGCCCCGCGATCCTGTCCCCGGTGCAGTACACGTGAAGCCACCACATGCCACCAGCACCCATGTAGTGCTGCCCCAAACCTGCCAAGCCCTCCGTGCCACGGGGACACCCTGCCTGCTGGGCGAGACCTGCCCTGAAGCCTTTCCTCCTCCTCCCTACACCAAACGACCCTCCAGTCCCTTCCTGTAAGGGAAGCGGCTGGAGATGGCCATAGCTCGGGCTCCTTGTAACTCATCGCTCCACTGAATGGAGAGGAGGGAAAGCCTCTTGCTCCGTCTCGGGTACCTCACTGGTGTGACCACTGCAGTGCCAAGAGCTGCTTCTCTTGCCATGGTGCTGCTGGGGCTGCTGCAGTTGTGAGCAGGGAGGACCTGGATATGGGTCTCCTATCCCAGTCTGGATCCCCATCACTCATGCAGGGGTTATAGGTGTCCCTGATGAGGGGCTGTGGCTTGCAGGCTAGCCAAACTGGAACAGTTTTCCTGTGAGACCTATTTCACGCTTCTTCTGAAGCCAAGGAGTATCTAGGATGACTTTGCCCAATGCCAGAGCGTGATGCGTATCCAGTCCTGCACTGGCATGTGTTTGTAGCTCAGCCCGAATCAGCACTGTCTACCTGGATGTGCAGCTATGTCCATCTAGGAAAAGCCTGTTGGAGGTTTGGGGAACATTGCCCAGCCCATGGGGACAGTGAGCTGACACCTCCATCAGCCCTAACAGCTCCTGAAGAGTGGGAGAAACCCTTGGCAGCCCGTGCTGACCTCACCCTTCTGGACACGGGCACTTCTGGACACCAGAGCAGGGGAAGGCCTTGGGGGAGGCTTGGAGGAGGCTCCCTGTCCCGACGACCCCTGCCCCATGTCCAGCTTGTCCTCCTAACTGCAGCACGGTCCCCTGCTTGGGCTGCACATTGAGTCCTAGTGCAGAGGCCACCTCAGCGAGCTGGCGGAAGGCTCTCCTGCCCCGCGAGTCCTGGACCATGTGGGCAATGTAACTCAGTGGGGAGTAGCCCTTGGGCAAGGCTGCACACCGAGATGCCCTCTAGCACCAGTTGCAGATGTCCTGCCCTTGGGTACTGTCTGTTCCCCTTGGACGTGCAGTGTAGGAGCTGCCTGTGCTGCAAGACACTCATGCAGGTGCCTCCTCCCTAGATCAGGACTTGTCTGAGGCAGCAGAACTCAGCTCATCTCCTGCACGCAGCAGCCCCGCATGGGGTGCGAGCTGCAGCCCAGCTGCGGGTCTGGCCGAGCAGCGGTGCGGCCGGGAGCCCTGCTCTGTCACTACCGCTGTGACCACACGAGGGGTCTGTGCTGCTGCTGCTGCTGCTGCTGCGGGCGCTCGGCCTCTCGCAGCTCACGCGGGAACAAGCACAGCGCCCTGAGGAACGCTCGCAGCCGCCTGGAAGGAGCTAGAGTTTGTTTTAGGTTACACGCCCGACCTCGTCCCTCTCCTCCACGCCAGCGGCGGGTGTTTCTGGCCAAGTGCTGTGTCTTGATGTGTCTGGATGCATCCCAGTCCCACAGCAGTTCAGGCTGGTACTGACTCCCACTGCACTGGCCATGTGGGAGCCACTGGCCATGTCCTGAGCCCCAGCCACAGCGCTCCTGCTGCTCCCAGGACACACACAGGACAGCACATGGACTGAAGGATTTGAGAGGAGGATTTGAGAGCCAAAAGTTCTCAAACTTTTATTTGAGACTTTTCTTTGAGAATTAAAGAATATATTTTTGAGTTGGATGGGTCCCAGAGCCAGGACCAGTGAAGCTCTGCAGCAGTTGTGTGACAGAACCAGGTAGTCAGTATGGGACCCCTGGTGTCACTGGTCCAGAACCACTCAGAGAGGGTCCACTGGGATGGAGAAGCCAGGGAAGTCGCCCAGCTGACAGAGCATCTCTAAGGACAGAGAACTCACAGCCTTTTCAAGCCCCAGTTCCACTGCCTGCTTTCCTAGTAATGTTGCCCTTGTAGCTATTGGGAAATTCCCATGTTCCAGCTTGTCCTGTTGTCTGGTGACCTGGAGTAGGACCAGTAGGTCTCTCTCGCCTCTATCCCCCCCGACACTTGCAAGTGCATGTGGACACACACATACCTGCTAAAAGGCATCTGAAGAGATATACATATATGTGCATAGACCTGCATTCTTGTATGCACACACATTTTTATGTATACACACACATATATTTTATGTATATATACACATCACACATATTATGTGTGCGTGTGTATAAAGTAAGGATACAAGTCTCTTTTGCCTGTCACAAAGGCAGTTTCCTCACTTACAAGGAAATTCCCCATACTCAGATGTCTCCTATTCATTGACCTGGCAAATGCTTCTTACAGAGCTAGAAAAGGAACAGTGGCTACAGCCCACAGGGGAGTTACTGGCTCAGGAGTCTCTTTTCCAGACGGTTCTTCAGTGCCACAAAGCTGGTGTGGAGCATTCTCCAGCACTGGGTGGCCATGCAGCCTTGAGCAGCCACCGAACGGTGCTGCTGCTTGTGAAGCAGCTGCGCCCAGACGGGCTGATCTGCAAGTGGCTCTGAGAAGTCTCCAGGTCCTGCTGCCGTGCCTGGCGTTAGCGAGTGAAGCTGCAGCGGGAGCTGTGATGGACGGTATCACCACAGCGAGGAGCAGCTGGGACAGAGAAGGCTGCTCTGCCCCGTGCTGCGCAAGACAGGGAATGCTGCCCCGTGCAGCGCAGGGAAGGGAGCGCTACTCCGTGCTGTGCAGAGCAGGGAACGCTGCTCTGCTCCTTTGTGCAGGACAGGGCAGGCAGTGTTGCCCCGTGCTGTGCCATGGGGACTCCCTGTTCTTTCGTGCTATCCTGGCAGCACCTTCCCAGCAGTGCCCAGTGGGGGTGACTGTGCTCAGCCTGCAGCAAGGAGCTTGGTCAGGCTCCCTGGGCTGTACCCCATGGATTGCACCATGGCACATGGGGCCATCACTATGTGACTCCTGCAGTGCCATGAACCTGCACCCCCATACGGGCCAAGGGCTTCTGGCTACACACGGACGGCATCGGCAACCTCCCTTCCTGCTCTGCAGATGCCTGGGAATGCCATGAGCTTCCCCGACCGCTCGGCTGCTCCTGCCAGCTCCACTGCACCTCGTGTTGCACAGCTGCAGCAGGGGACGTTGCAATGGCCAGTGCAGGAGCCTGCAAGCACCAGGCGGGAGCTTCTGCAGTGCTGACCCACCTGAACGCCCTGCAGCGCTCTGCTTGCTTGGATGCTGAGGGGGTACAAAGAGCTTCACGGAGCTGCAGCAGCTGATGCTTCCTCATTACTCAGGATTGCAGGTAGCACCTCTGCTTCCTCCAGATGTGTCCGCTAAGCTCCTGTTCCATGACCACACCAGCCCCAGCACAGGTCCTTGCAGAGAGAACTGGGACTGATGGATGCACTGTGCAGAACAGGAACAGCCAAGGGCATTTCCCGGGGAAATAGTCCTCAGGATTTCCCGGGATGACAGGGAAACAGTTATGGAATGCCAGACTTAGCCAAAGAGATGAGAAGTCAAGGTCCAGTTTTAGAGCATTCTGAACTATTCTGTCATCCAATAGCTACCCAAGGACTTCCCACATCTGCAAAGGGGCCCCAAGCCCTAGCTGTGATGGACCAAGGGCTGCACGGACCTGCAAGGGTTGTGCACCCCTCTGGGAAGGGAGTACCGAGAAGGACAGTGACATCTGGAAATGGAACCTGTGGGATAGTGGGATGGGGTCTGCAAACACGACGGGTGTCAGTCCCAGAGCCAAGCACTAGCAGAGCAGAACGGAGGGAGGAAAATCACAGAAGGGTTGAGGTTGGCAGGGACCTCTGAAGATCATCTAGTTCAGCCATGCCCACACACACAGACACATACACACACACACACACACCTAGAGCATATTGCACAGGATCACATCCAGGCAGGTTTTGAGGATCTCCAGCAAAGAAGACTCTTCGGGCAGCCTGTTCTGGTGCTTTGTCACCCTCACTGCCAAGATTTTTTTCCTCAAATTCAGGCAGAACTTCCAGTGCTTCAGTTTGCGGCCATTGCCCCTTGCCCTATCTCTGGGCACAACTGAGAAGAGCCTGGTGTCCTCTGGACACCCTCCCTGCAGGCGCTTACACATGTTGGTAAGATTCCCCTGAGCCTCCTCCTCGCCAGGCTGAATGGCTCCAGCTCCCCCGGCCTCTGCTCTGGGAGCTGCTCCAGTGCCCTCATCCCCCCGCGCTCCTTCACGGGACTCTCTCTGGATGCCCCATGTCCTTCTCGTCCCCGGGGAGCCCAGCGCTGCACCCAGTGCTGCAGACGTGGCCTCCCCAGGACGGAGTCACCCCCTGCCCCTCCACCTCCTGCCAACGCTCTGCCCAGGGCAGCCCGGGAGACCATCAAGCTTCTCGGCCCCCAAGGGCGCTCCGCCGGCTCACGGTCACGTTGGACTCCCAGGCCTCTCTCTGCAGAGCTACGCTCATCAGGTCGACCCAAGCTGTGCTGGGGCCGGCGCAGAACCCTGCGGTTTGTTCTGTTGACCCTCATGAGGCTCCTCTCTGCCCATCTCCACACACTGTCCCTCTGAAGGGCAGTGCAGCCCTCGGCGGTCTCAGATGCTCCTCCTAGTGCTGGTGGTGGCACAGGGACAGGAGGGCAGTGGCAGAGGGACAATACAGCAACGTCACGGTGGCTCCAGCTGCCAGCACCTAGCACTGCTCTCAGGTGCTGCATGGGCTCCCTGGGTCTCTGCACCTTCCTCACCCGACCTGCAGCCCCCAGGCACCGGCCCAGGATCAACCTGCATGCAGGGCCACAGTACGTACGCAGGGCTCAGTTTGTGCATGCAGAATCGCAATGTGCACGCAGGGCTCCGTTTGTGCACATGTGGCCATGATGCATGTGCAGGGCCGGGACACGCAAACGGTTGTGGAGCACCTGGACCTGCTGCCACAGTAGTGCGTGCACTGGGCTGAGACCTCCTAGGGATGGACTTGTGCGGACTGCACAGGGCTGAGGCGCATGTGGCCATGAATGCACAGGGCTGAGAGGCGCATGTGGCCACGAACGCGCAGGGCTGAGGCGCACGCAGCCATGCACGCAGCGGCGTGCGGGCCGGTGAGGGGCCCCGGCCGCAGCGGCCAGGTGCAGGCAGGGCCGGTGCCGCGGCCTGGCCGGCCGGGATGGGAAGGGAGGCGCCAGGGCGGGGCCGGGCGGGATCCCGCACGGGGGATGATGTATGGGCAGATGTATCAGATCGCACAAGATAAACAAGCAGTGAATTTCATCAGGGCCCATCATGGCTTTAATTTGGCTGCCTAATGAGTCAGATCCAGCCGCGCAGATAAAAGTTGTCAGAGCCGCAGCCCTAATGAATTTCTTGCCACTTGTAATCAAGGCAGCTTGTCTGAGGGGGATGATTAATGGGCCCCAGAGGAGCTGCCGTCCCTCGGCTTCCCTTCCCGCTAATGCAGTCGCCAGGAAATCATGCAAACCCCGCGCCGGGCTGGGCCTGCGCGCGCTACGCCGGGCGTGTGCGGGGTGTGTGCATGGGCAATGCATGTGCGTGGGCACTGCGTGTGCGGGGCGTGCGGGCACTGCGTGCGCGCTCTGTGCGTGAGTGTGCATGCACAATGAATGCGTGTTGTGTGTGCATGGGCACTGCGTGTGTGCTGTGTGTGCATGGACACTGCATGTGCATGGGCACTGCATGTGTGCACCCTGTGTGTGTGCATGGGCACTGTGTGCGCACTGCATGTGCATGGGCACTGTGTGTGCATGGGCAATGCGTGTGCGCGGCGTGTGCATGGACACTGTGTGTGCTCTGTGTGTGCAAGGGCAATGCGTGTGCGCTGCGTGTGCATGGGCACTGTGTGTTGTGTGTGCTGCATGTGTGGTGTGCACACATTTTGTGTGCGCTACATGTGCATTGCGAGTACGTTGCACGTGCGTGTGTGCTTTCC
Source organism: Crypturellus tataupa (assembly GCA_034781795.1). Lineage (NCBI taxonomy): Eukaryota > Metazoa > Chordata > Aves > Tinamiformes > Tinamidae > Crypturellus > Crypturellus tataupa. The sequence continues at coordinate 162,867 of JAWLRI010000356.1, read as the reverse complement.
ACGCGTGACACATGCACACTCTGTGTGCGCTGTGAGTACATGATGTGTAGCATGCAGGCACTGCGTAGGGGTGTGTGCAGTGTGTGCACTGCGTGTGCAGCGTGTGCAGCGTGTGCAGTGTGTGCACTGCGTGTGCAGTGTGTGCAGTGTGTGCACTGCGTGTGCAGCGTGTGCGGTGCATGTGCATTGCGTGTGCTCAGCGAGGGGCTGTTCCGTGCCACAGGCGCAGGAGGGCTCCGTGCAAGGGGCAGACGTGGCATGGGGGGAGCTGGCGTCTGCACTTGCCAGGGTGGCTGCACTGCTGCCCAGACAGGCGGTTGGGGCAGCGCAGGGCAAGTCCCAGACAGACCCACACGATGCAGCCGGCGCAGGGAGCGGCCATCCATGTCCCATCCCACCTGTTCCCCTTGGCTCCCTGGTCCCCCTTCCTGGTGGCACAGACACCCTCACCCCATTCTATGTCCATTCCCGCATGTCCCTCCCGCATCCTGCTTGCCGCTGCGCTGGAACTGGATGCGAGCGGCGCGGAGGCAGCGCGTGAGGCTGGTGGATGGAGCGGGCGCTTTATTGGCTGCGGGTCACACACACGGGCAACTGAAGGCAAAGGAACTCTATATACAGAGCGTCCATATAAATATTTCCAATGTACATTTTATACACAGGGGACGGGTCCCGCGCGGCGGCCCGTGTCACAGCCCCGGGATGGCCCCGCTGCTGCTCAGTCCTGCTGGTCCTGCCGGTGGTGGGCGCCACTGGAGACCCCGCAGGCAGCTTGGACTCACGCTGGGCTGATGCAGGCGTCGGTTCCGCTGGGGCGCGCAGTGGAACTGCATCGCTCGCTGGGTTCAGCAGCGCCATCCGCATCCCTGTCCGTGGAGCACTGTGCTGCACTGCCATGGGGTGCGGGGACACGCACAGCCCCACGACGGACACCAGTGCCGCCGTGCCCGCTACACGGGGCCGTCCTGCTGCCCCCGTGCCCCAGAGCGGGCGCAGAGCCGGGGCTAGACGGGCGCGGGCGTGGGAGCGAGGTCGGCGTGCGGCGCGGCGCCTGCGTTGTTGTTGGCGTTGGCGTTGCGG
>JAWLRI010000356.1:140489-161725 GCA_034781795.1 Crypturellus tataupa | reverse complement strand
GTGCTGCAGCAGGATGTCGGCGCATTCCTGGCTGCCGGCCCGCCGCGCGTAGGCCAGCGGTGTCAGCCCCCGGGCGTCCCGGCTCCGCACGTCCACGCCTTACTGCGGGGGAGAGGGGGTCAGGGCGGCCGGCGCCGCGGGCACAGGGAGCCGGTGCTGCTGCAGGGGACACAGCACCGGTGCTGCTGCAGGGCATGCGGCACTGCTGCTGCTGCAGGGCACAGAGGCACCAGTGCTGCGGGCACATGGGGACAAGCAACGCGGGCAGGGACCTGCAGCAGGGGACGCGGGGGCAGGAGATGGGGGCTCTGCCTTACCCAGATGAGCAGCTGTGTGAAGACCACGTTGGCCATGGCGCAAGAGAGGTGCAGGGCCGTGCGGCCATCCCCGTCCCCGTAGGTCTCGTTCACCTCCTCCTTGGTGCCGTGGGCCAGCAGCGTCACCACGAGGCGCAGGTCGTCCTCCACCACCGCCCGCAGCAGCTGCTGCCCCAGCGGGATGTCCGACTGCGGCAGCGGCGCCAGGAAGAGCTTCTGCTCGTACTTGGCCCGGATCCAGCGTTCCTTCTCCTCCCTGCCAGGTGGGACACGGTTGCTGCCGTGAGGTGCACCGGGCTGCCCCGCGCGCGCGGCAGGACGGGCTGCACAGATGCAACGGTGCCTCCTGCAGATGCTGCACTGGGTGCTGCGTGGACGCTACCCCTGGCGCAGCCAGTGTGCTCATCCCACAGCACAAACTGCTGCATGGGCGCTGCAGCCCCCCGCTCCCGCACTCCTCCATGGCACACGCTGGTGCCCTGGGCAACCTGTCCCTGTGAGCAGCAACTGCGTCCCACGGCACGTCTGCTGCAGCAGCTCTGTGTGCCCGCAGCGGGGCCCCCAGCACCCACTCGCTGCCTGCCCATCGCTGGGCAGCGGGGCCATCACCGTCCCACGCGCGGGCCTCGGCCAGCGGCAGAAAAGGTTAGTGGCAGCGGGGGCCGCGGGAGGTCCCTTATCGGGCTGCTGTCTCGCCCGGCGCGCACAAAGCGCTGGCAGGCACGTCCCGCCGGGGCCGCGGGCGCAGATCGATGCGGCCGCGCCGCTGCTATCTGCTGCCTTTCTCTCCATCTGCACCTGGCGCGCGGCCATCAAAGCGGCGCGCGGAGCGCCCTGCGCTCCCCGCCGCCTGCCCTGACCCGCGCTTATCGCGCGGAGCCGCAGAAAGGGCTCTTGTTGGGATGAGTGACAGCAGGCCGCCCGATGGGGACAGACAAGGGCCTGAAAGGGACGCACCCTGGAGACCCTCAGATGCCGCCGAGCTGCCTGTTAACCCCTTCTGCCCCGCAGCCGGGCAGGCTGGGCAGCCCTGGCACGGGCACGGACGCCCCGCTCGCTCTCACCGGCTGCTCTCCGGGGTGGGCTTGGGGTAGCCCTCCACGGCGCCCTCCCACACGGCGTTGGCGAGCGCGTTGCCGATGGCCGTCATCACCGTGAGCAGCTCGCTGGGCCAGTCGTCCAGGTCGAGGGAGCGCACGCGGGACAGGTGGGTGCCCAGGTTGCGGTGGATGCCCGAGCACTCGATGCACATGAGGGCGCCCAGGTTGAGGCTGGCCCAGTCGGGATCTGCGGTTGCAGGGGACGCACCGCGGGGTTAACACCAGCACTGCCGGTCCCCTCCCGCCACCAGCTTTGTGGGGATCTGCCCAATTCCCTCCTGAGCACCGGGGAGCCGCACGGGGCGGCCAGTGAGGGGCCACGAGCGGCAGGACAAGGGGTTGGTGCCGCAGGACACCCCCCATCCCGGGTCCCCCGGGAGAGGAGGGAGCCCGTCGGAGGGTCCCTTGGTGGGGGCCGCGCTGCCCCCAGCCCATCCCCACGCAGCAGCACCGCTCACTCGGGGCGTCGCAGTCCACGCAGAAGCTGTTCCCGCGCGCCGTGCGCACCGCCTGCATGGCCTGCGCGTCGCCCTGGCTGCCCAGCCGAGCCTGCAAGAGAAGCAGAGCACTCGGTGGCGGCCGTCGCAGCCCCCCAGGCAGCCGGGGAACGTCAGGGCCCCGCACCGGCAAGAGGAGAGGCACCCGCTGCGGCAGACCCGCGTCCCGGGGAGATGTAGCGGGGTGCGAGCTGGCTCAGGGCTGGAGGGGGGATGCAGGGATGGATCGGGGATGCAAGGCTGGAGTGGGGCTGCAGGGCAAGCGTAGGGATGCAGGACTGAAGCGGGGATGGAGGGACGGAGTGTGGGAGCAGGGAAGCAGGACCAGAGCAGGGATGCAGGGCTGAATTGGGGACGCAAGGCTGGAGTGGAGCTGCAGGGCTGGAGCGGGGATGCAGGAGGGGATCCAGCTGGGGATCCAGCCATCGCGGGGAGCAGGGAGTGCAGTGGGGCTGAAGCCGCCTTGGGGCCATGCGAGCCTGGGGCAGGAGCGGTGCATTCCTGGGGCAGGATCCTGGCCTCCTTGGGAGCAGGGGCCTCAGCACAGGATCCAGCCTGGAGGGAGAAGTGAATGGGACGGGCCAAGACGCGGCGAGGCAGACGCTGGAGCAGAGGGGTGGAAGCAGAACTTGGCTGAGCCGCCTACCTTATTCTTGCTGCTCTCGCAGCCCTGCAGGCTGGCCAGGATCTGGCTCTCGATGGCCTGGACCCAAAGCTCTCGCTCCTCCGACGTGGAGGCCTCGAAGAGCCACGTCTGCCCCGTCAGGGAAACGATAATGAACTCAAACGGCTCATCTGGCTCTGGAAAAGGAAGGGCAGCGTGGCCTGGGTTGGCAGGAGCGGTGCAGAGCTCCACACACGCGGGTCCTCGGGCCCTCCCGACGCCCGCACCGCGCACAGCCCCAGCTCCGGCACAGGCAGCCTCCTTCCCCGAACAGGGAATCTGGGAACGCTGCGCAGGGAAGAGGACGACACCGCTCTCAGCTCTGGGGCCTCCTGGCAGGTCACGCTGCGGGTCCTGGGGGTGCTCAGAGCTGCCCAGCTGGGGCACAGTGAGGTGCAGCCCGGCCGGAGGGCAGGGCCGGGCACTGGTGGCCGTGACCCCCGGGGCGAGACGCGGTGCCGGACGCACCGGCCCCGCAGCCGCGCCGTCCCCTCCTCGCAGCCGGGCACCGGCGCCTACCTTTTATTGCCAACTTCAGTAGTTAGTGCAGTAAATGACTTAACTAAGCGGGGCCTGAATGGAATGACTAATAAACGTTATGTCACAGCACACGCTCCAGCTCATAGCAAAATGATTTGTAATTACCTAATTAGCGTTATGCAAATAACACCCTCATCTCCATAATGTGCCTTCCCAGCTCTCTATTAAAAGCAGGGAGTCAATTGCGCAGCTCCAGAGAGGGCGCAGAGGCTGCGGGGCCCCACAGCCCACCGTGGGGCAGGATCCCCGCCGTGGGGCAGGGCCCCCGCTATGGGGCAGGATCCCCACTATGGGGCAGAACCTCCATCATGGGGCAGGATCTCTGCTGTGGGGCAGGATCCCTGCTGTGGGGCAGAGCGCGGCCCCCTTCCTTGCCCTGGCGAGCAGCGCCCGGGTCTCTTCCCGGGGCCGGCGCTGCACCGGCACCGGCACAGTCAGCAGCACCGTCCTGCCCGCAGCTCCCGTGGGCTTGAGCGGCCCAGCTGCATCCAGCAGGGCTCGTGCACGAGCTGCGCCCAAGCTGCGCTCAGAAGAGCGGGGCAGCCGCGGGACACAGCCCCACGGTCTCTCCAAGCGCTCCCTCCAGGTCTCACGTCCTTCGGGGGTTTCAGCACCGGCACAAACACGTGCCGGCACGACACCCGCCTCGGCGTCTCCGCGACACACAGCTGCTTCCTGCGGCCCAGCCTGGGGCTGAACACTGCTGCTGCTGCTGTGCGGCCCCAGGGCCCCGCACTGGGGCTGGATCTCAAATTCCAGCGACATCTGCTCGGAGCGGGGCCTGTCCGGGGAGGATGCTCAGCGAGTCCTGCAGAGGCCGCAGCAGGAGCTGCAGTGGCCCGGGGTCGTCAGTGCTGAGGCCACGAGCGGGCGGAGGAGCACAGGGCTGCTGCCCAGCAGGTGCTCAGGAGGGTTAAGCGACTCGGGATGAGGGGCTGCCCAAGTGCCATGCCAGCCGGCTTGCATCCCTGTGCAGGAAGGAGAAACTCACTCGTGTCCTAGATTCATCTTGGGACTCCTCTCCTGCCGCCCCCTCCTCCTGCTAGAAGCAGTGGTATCTGGGGTGCCAGGGAGGGACAGGGACTCCTGCCCTCTCTGTGTCCTCTGCACAATCGGGAAATCCACCTGGGCAGCACTCTGCCCCTCACACAGCTCCCAGGAGAGGACAAGCAGCCTCCTGCGAGCTCCCCGCAGGTGACACGGCTCCTGCCCTGCCACCCGGCTTGCTGTAGAGACTCCAGCAGCACCAAACATCAGCTCAGAAGGAAAGAATTTGAAAATAGAGATGCTTTAACTTCCAAATATGAGGAGAAGAAATAACTGGGCAATACCCTGGCCAACAGCCTCCACTGACCTGGCCAGGCAGCTCCATCCTCTTCCTGAGCGCGGGCGCACATGGACACGGGCAAGGAGCAGCAACCCAACCAGCAACGTGCGCTTGGGAGCACCGAGCCCACCACGGCAGCCCCTGGCCACGAGCACCCGGTTCAGCCGCCACCGCCGCCTCCTGCACCCTGGCTGGGATGTGGAGCTGGGCCCGGGCTCACGCTCCGCCTGGGCTTGGTGACAGTTCCCCCCACCTCGGCAGACGTGTCGGAGGCCACGAGAGGATGCAGGCCGCTGGCAGCTGCGGCATCGATTGCAGCAATCACACGTTGCCTGCAGCTAAGTCCTAATATCCAGGAAGGAAAGAGCAGCTTTTCTTCCTGGGGACCAGGAGTGCTCAGCACCCCGGGGGAGCTCTGGCTGTGCCAAGAGCCTGGGCAGAGCCGCCCTTGCAGCAGCGACGAGCAAAGCTTCTCCCAGGCACCCCCCGTGCCACAGAAAGGTCCTATTCCCCCTAGCTCTGTCCTGCTCCTGCAGCCTTCACCTCTCCCTGCCAGGGCCCTTTGGAGGCCGCAGAGGAGCTTGGCTGCGGCTCCAGCGTTGGGAGCTGCAGCCCAAGCTGCACCCCAGGGCCGCGGGGCTGGAAACGCTGCGGCGGCTCCAAGCAGCTTCACAGAGGGCACCCCAGGGCCCTGTGCGGCCACCCAGGGCAGGGCCATCCCACGGGAAACGGGGCCGGTCCGGCCGGCACCGCGGCTGCCTGCAGACCTGCCCGTGGGAGCCCATCGCGGCCTCTCCATTAGAGCGGTGGGCAGTGGAGATGCGCAGGCTTCTCGCTCTCTCTTGATGGTTTTTTGATGATATTTTAAAGACTGAGCCCCGCGAAGAGCCACGGAACGGCGCGAATTGGCTCTGCTAATGGGCGCTAACCCCACGCCCTGGCTGCAAGGCGGCCGGCAGCACGAGCGAGCACGGGGCCGGTGCAGGGTAAGCGCAGGGTCCTGCACCAAGCACCTTTGCGCGCACCCTGCTCCAGCTCGGGAGCAGCAGCTCGCACGGGTCCTGTGTCGTGGGGCTGCCGTGCCGGGAGGCAGGTCCTGCCTGTGCAGGGCCCCCCGACACCCGGGCTCCTTCCCTTGCTGCGGCAGCGCTGGCCTCGGGACGCTTGTTTGCAAGCTGCCACGGTGCCACATCATTACGAGGTGTTTGGGATATCAACAAATTAGCAGGCGCCTGGGAAGAGCGGGATGCAGCGCCATTCGTAAATGTCAGCTCGCTGCCTCCTCATTTTGCACATCATTAAACCCAATATTCCTAACCTGTATTAGTGCGACGGGGACAGGGCCCTCCGCTGCGGCAAGGCGCCGGGAGAGCTGCAGCGGGAGGGCTGCGACGGGGACCCCACGGCGGCAGCCCCAAGCAGAGCAGCACGTTCCCATCGCCCACGGTCCACGGCCACCCCTGCAGCAGGGCGAGACGTGGGGGCTCCGTTCTGGGACACGGCTGTGGATGCGCGAAGTGGACCACAGCGGCGGGCAGCAAGCGCGCACGGTGCGCGCACACGCGGGTCAGGGATGGGAGCGCAGGACAACGCGCGTCCGGGACCTGGGCCAGGCTGTGCAGCGCGAGGGTCCCGCAGGGGCTGGTGGGGAGCAGGGGTGTGCGCAGGTTGTGGGGGGTGCAGCATGGAGGGAAGCACTGGGGGATCGAGGAGAGGGGTGCTGACCAGAGTGGAGCTGGGGGGCTGCAGAGCAAGCGCGACCCGTCAGCGCTGGACGAGGCGGTGGGCGGTGGAGCGCGGGGCAGCTCCGGGATCCCCGCCACGTGCTCCGTGCGCTCCCGACAGCCCGTATTAATCACACGCGGTGCCCCGGCACAGCTCTTCCCTGGCCATCAATTTCCCGTGGGTTTTAAAGCTCAGGGAGGAAGCGGGGAGTGCGCTGCTGGGCCGCCGCGAGCGGCGCATTAAGGGGCTGTCAGCACCGTGCCGGGCGCTCGGCATCACTCCTTGAGCACATGAGAAGTTCATTATCGCTGCACCGGCAGCAGGGAGCAGGGCGCATCGCGCAGGCACAGCGCGCCCGGCGCATCTGCCTGCCTGGCCGAGCCCAGGGCAGAGTGCGGCTGCTGCCGGCGCTCTGGCCGTGCCAGGACGGGTCGCGCCGTGCAGGGCGCTCCGTACGGCTGCATCACCAGCCGGCCTTGCGGGTGCCCCCAGCGCCACGTCCCACAGGCGCTCCCGGCAGCCGCTGGCGGCTCCGAGATGCTCCCCGCAGCCCCCGCTCGCGCAGTTTGCGGATGCTCCCCGGCAGCCTCACGGCGCGCTCGTGTTAGCATGCGACCATGTAAAAAAGCAACAGCTCGTTTGATTTATGGCACTTCAGAGCAACTAAGATTCAATTGCTCCGCACGTCCCTGCCTCTGATTACCTCCTAAATGAGATAAACTGATGGCAATTTATCCCCAGACCTCACCACTTCCCTGGGATGCCAACCCGCTGTGCAGCACCACACCAACCGCGCGCACTCCCGGCTGGGCCGACAGGACAGCTCCGAGCGTGGCAGTTCCAAGCAAGGCAGCTCCGAGCGTGGCAGCTCCGAGTATGGCAGCTCCGAGCGTGGCTGCTCCGAGTGCAGCAGCTTTGAGCGTGGCAGCTCCGAGCATGGCTGCTCCGCTCCCTGCACTGGGGCAGGGGCGGGAGGCGAGAGGGCACCGCGGGCACTGGGATCTGCGCGCTCCTCCCGGCACGGCCGGCACTGGCAGCAGCGCTCAGCTGGGGACACCGCAGCTTCCCGCTGGCAGCACAAGGACACCAGGGCTTGGAAGGGCCAGGCTCAAGCTGGAGACGCAAGCGAGGACGGCTCAGGTGAAGACAGAGGGTGACTGCCCTTTCTGGTGCCCCTCTCCCTCTGCCAGGCCCTGGTAACCCCAAATCCACGAGCCTGCTTCTCTCCCAACCTGCCCGCAGCCGGGTAAGCCGGGTCCCCCCGCCAGAGCGGTGCCGAGTCCTTGGGGGGCTCCTTGCAGGAGCAACGTGCGCAAGGTCCGCCAGTGACGGATGAAGTTTGGGAGCTGACACCTCATGGCCAAATGAAGCTCCATGTTGATAAATGTGGAGTAATGCACATTGCAGGAAAAATTACACTGCTCCTGCCCCTGGCAGGGTTCCAGATTAACTACATCATTCCAGGGAAGGGCCCGGCTGTCCCCACAGACAGCACCAGGCCCCTGCTCAGCGAAGCACCGCGGACGACGACGAGGCAGGGAGCAGCCAAGGATATTGCGATGCCTGACAGACAGCACGTGGCACCGGGTGGCCGCCACGCGCGGCCTCCACCGCGGCACCTGCCCTCGCCAGACGGGGAAGGGCAGCAAGAAAGGGCCGGTGTTTCAAAGGAGCCCTCTGAGGCGACAGGAGAGCGGGGCTGGCTCCAGAGCTGCTCCCAGGCAGCCGAGGAGGAAGCTCCGATGACTCCTGCGGTCATCCCCTGCAGAGCCCGGGGCTCCTGGCAGGGGCAGAGCAACGCGCCTTGCAGAAAGGCAGCTCATTTAACTCAGACACTTTGGGCACTGGTTAGCCCACAACCTCGCTCCACAAAATTGTTTCCATTTTTAATTACCTTCTCCATAAGAAAGTGCATTCAATTTTGTGCTGAATGGTCCTGCAGGAGCAGGTTTCTTTTTCTGTAAATACCGATAGCACCATCTTTCACTTCTCAATCTCCATTCCCTTCAGCTGAGTACCTCAACATCCATGTCACAAATGCGTTCATCAGCCCTGAATCAAACTGGGACCTTCTTCTGAACCCTCTCCAGTTTTTCCAGGCTCTCTACTAGTTACACGATCCTAGTACACACTCTCTCAGCCCCTGGGCAGGTGTAAGACCACCCAAGTCTTTGGTATTGCTTTTTCCAGATACACAAAGAACGCAGGTCTCTGCGCACAGGACCAAGGACTCATTGCCATCTATCAGATCCACTGAGAGGAGCTGTGGGAAGGGCAGTAACGCGTCCCAAGCGTCAACAAACTGCCTTTCTCAGAGCTCCAGATATTTGTTTAACAAGATATAAGTGCAGTTACTACTTTATGCCTCTTTCTGAGGCATCTAGTGCGTATTATAGGCTCAAGTGATGCTCAAGATGCCTGAATCATCCACTGCAAGGAGGAAGTCTCTCCCAGAAGCAGTGGTTTTCAGGTGAAGATCACCAACAACAGGAAAGAGTGAACAGCAGCTGCCAAACTCCAGCGCAGATCATCCCCGCAGTGAGTGCAGGAGAAGGCAGATGAGCTGCTCAGCACGGAAAACCGGGCCCTGACCTGCCATTTGGAGCAGGACGCCAGGCGGCTACAGCACGGTTTGTCAAGTACAGGTCAGATGGCCTTGCTGTGTTTTACAGGAGCCTTTGGCTTCAAACCCTTGCATTCCACCTCTTCCCTGGCCCTTATTTTAGTTTACCACAAAACCTTATTGGCTGCTATGGGGCAGGATGACCCGGCGCTGTCAGGTTCTTACAGATGGAGGGTTCGTTCCTCTGCAGAGCAGGCAAAGCAATGCATATTCCTGCACTGGCTCCGATGGAGTTTGTTGAACCCCCCCAGCTTGGGACAAGTGCCTGGCATGAGAATTTTACAGGGTGAAAGCCTGGCAAATCTGTGAGCAAACAAAAACAAGTTCTTATGGTAGAAACTGTCTGGTAACCTTAACTCCCCGGTTCACTGTGAGCTCTGCCGATACAGTTATTAATTATGATGGCTCAGAGTAGCTGCAGTCACGGGCACGTTGGCAGTGCTGCTCCCGCGGCAGCGGAGGAATCAAGGGCAAACGGAGACGGACTGGCTGCTGCTCCGGACCGAGCCCAAGCTGGAGAGGGGCTCGGGGTCCCGGAGCTGCCCCCGAGCAGGCTCTGCCCGCCGGGGACCAGACCTTTCCTACCTTCTGCTGCGGTGCTGGGGCCGTCGGGCCGCGTCGTCCCCGTGCTCTTTTTCCTGCGATGCTTCTTCCTGTTTGCATGCGGAGACGGGGGTGGTTCCAGCTTTGGACTGGCGGTGTTGGAAATGTTTGGGCTGGAGCTGAGAGAATCGGCAGTGCCGTTAGCTAGAAGTAAAGATAAAGAAATCAGTGTGCACACGGAGCACGAGTATGGAGCACGGAGCACGAGAGCTGGCTCCTTCCAAAGGAAACTAAGTGTCCTGGAGACAAAGCAGTGCCCCACCGGGCTGACAGCGACACGGCCAGGATGGCACCGCTGCATCGCACAGGGCAGCCCAAAGTGACACGGCCAGGATGGCACCGCTGCACTGCACGGGATGGCCTGACGGTGACACGGCCAGGATGGCACCGCTGCACTGCACGGGACAGCCCAACATGCCGACGCAAGCGGCAGCTCCACGCTGCACGTCAGCATCGTCCTCAGCTCTGCGAGCGAGTAGGGCCTGGGGACGGCTCCAGGCCCCATGTCCCAGCCGCGGGCACGTCCCTCCCTCCCGGCCCGCGCTGCCGGCGAGGTGCCGGGGTTGCCACACTTGGGAACCTGGGCTTGATGGTCTCAATAGGCTTCCGATACGGCGCTGAAGAAGCTGCATCCCCAGCAGCAACGCACCAAATTTATCCTCAATCATACTGTTCCTTACAATTAATAGCAGAATTAGAAACAATCAGGGAGCTGCCTAATTACTGTCAATTAGAGCGCGCTAATCAAGCTCCGATCACACACACACACGCTGCCGCTGCACTCACCATTAAATGTCAAATTTCATTAGAGACCAGCAACAAAATCAAAAGCCTGACATTCAATTTCAGCAGCGCACACAGCGCAGGCTTCCAATCAGCATAAAAATGCAGGCTCCGGGGAAGGCGCCGGGCGCGGGAGCCTCGCGTGCTGTTAACCCTCTCCGAAATGCGCTCCTGCCTCTGCGCGTTCCCCGTGTGCGGGACACGGCGGCTGCTGCCCAGACAGCTCCGCGCAGCCCCGCGGCCCCCAGCAGCACCCGGTTGCTGCTCCCACTGCTCCAGCACCCGGATTGGGAAGGCAGTTGCTGCGGGGTGCGAGGGCAGCACCATTCCCGGGGCTGCCGGGGCTGCCGGGGCCCCGTCTGGCCGCGCTGCCCCGCTCTGCTCCTCGTCCTGGGGACACTCCGCACTCCCGGCCGCCTCAGACACACACGGAGCTGGGGACATCGCGGCTCGACCGCAGCACTGCGACTCTGAGCCTGCGGCCGCGGTGCCCGGCCGGGGCCGGCAGCGGATACGGCGTCGGGGCTTCTGCTCCTCCGCTCCTGCGGGATTTGACACACACCAGCCGCGCTTCTCTGCTGCATAACTACTGGGGAGCAGTTCACAGCTGGCAACTGAGAGAGAGAAATCTAACAAAACCTGACTCCATTTTTATATATAAACTGCTAGCAGCCTCCAGCAGGACTGCTCAGAGCAGGTGTGAGGAGCCCACGTGCTGCCCGGCGCCGCAGGGGACCTGAACTTTCCCGGGTCTCCGCTGCCCGGCTGCTCAGCGCCGGCGGCCTCGGCTGCAGCGGGACCAGCTCCCGCGCTCCCGCCGGCACCGCTGCTGCTGCCTGCAGGCCCCAGCTCGAGCGGGACGGGAATGGCACTGCTGCGGGTGAGGGGCACCGTGAGACCCCCTTCTCCAGCAGGGCAGACGTGGCTTGTCCTCGTAGTGACTCTGGAGTCGTAGTGACTCTGCTCTTCCCCAGTACTAGTGCGGCCGAGGCCATCCCGGTGCCCGTCCCATGGAGCCAGGAGGAGGGACCCTTCCGCAGCCTCCTGGTTCCTTCCTCCCGGACACCGGGGTAAGGGCAGCTCCCCTCGGAACACAGGCTGTGCTGGAGCAGGTTTAGACGGCACGTGGCCGCCTGTTCCTGCCCAGGGGCTACCAGAAGGATGCAGCATCCGCAGCGGCGGCAGCGGCAGCACCACAGCTCCCTGCTGCCTGCCAGGACAGGCCCGGGACACTCAGCCCGCACGGACCGGGGCCCGGGAGCGGCAGCCGCGTCCGGCCGCCTCGCGCAGGGCGTCCGTCCGGAGCCGCGGGCTCCGCGAGCGCGTCCGCGGCGGGGGCGAGGGCTGCCGGCGCATTAATGCTCAGAGCTGCGCCCTCGCGCTCCCGTCGCCTGCGCTGCCCCATCAGCAGTAACAGTCTGATTAATTCGCTTCCAGCAGGGAGCTGATGGGGCCAATGATGGAGCCGCTGCATCAGGCGCGCTGAAATTGATAGTTTTTCACAGTTACAAATGAGGAGCCTCCTCAGCTGCAAATGGCGCCCGCACAGTCGGACTCCGGTAATGATCATAAAGAGGCTCTCTTTAAACTGCGAAAGCCCCTGGGAGCGAGCGGGGGGGCGGCTGCTGCGCTAATGAGAACTACAAGGGGCGAGCAGGCATGGAAATGGCTCCTCCACTCTTGATGTGCATTTAACTGCTTTTTTAGTGCGGCGGCAGAGCCAGGAACGAAGGAGTGATGAATGCAGCACAAAAGCATTTATTTTCCAATTCGGCAAAGTGGCTACGTTGGGAAATGTATGAATTATTTTAATTCACTCAACTGTCCTGAAACATCACGGCGAGCGAGCGAGCGCGCGCGGGGGGCGGGAGCGGGCCACGGTCGGCGCGTGCTCCAGGGACAGGGATTGCTCCAGCCCCATCGGATGTTCCTGAGTTGGGGAACGGGGGCTGATGAGGAGCCCAGATGGGGTGGCACTGGGGGCAATGGAGAGAGCCAGAGCGGGAGAGATCAGAGCATCCTCGACCGGGCCAGGTGCTCGAGCGGCAGCGCTCCCAGCGCCCGTCCCTGCCAGCCCGGACACGGGGCTGCGGAGCGGACATCGGGCAGCCTCCCCATCCCAGACACCCCCCGCGCAGCAGGGCCAGCGGGGCGACTCACCAGGGTTGGGGCAGCCGCTGGGGACGGCCACGGCCTCGTTCCACTGGTCCGCGCTGGAGACGGAGTAGGAGCGCTGGTGCATGCCGTCCGGCTTGGAGCTGAAGCCCACCAGGTTGATGCCGCTGACGGAGCGCTCTGAGTGCAGCGAGGTGCTGCTGGTCGAGTGGGGGGCGCCTGCGGGAGAGCCACGGGTTAGCGCCCGGCGCGGTTACCCCAAGCGTGCGGAGTGAGCTGAGCGTCCTGCGCCCGCCGCGACGGGCCCCAGGGCGGCGCAGGCCGTGGTGCCGCCGGGCTTGGATCCCCGCACTGGTCTGTCCGGAGGGGTGCCGAGCAGGGCAGTGTGCGGGGCAGACACCGCACAGCCGGGAATGCCGAGCAGGGCAGACACCGCACGGCCAGGAATGTCGAGCAGGGCACTGAGCAGCACAGATACCGCACGGCAGGACCTGCTGGCAGGGCCACTCCAGCACCCGAGAGCCTCGGCTGCCTGGGGGGACCAGAACCTGCAGGGTCTGGGGCAGCTCTGGCTGGGCGGCCCACAGGGTAACACAGTGTGTGGCCAGAGAGGCCGATCCGTACAGACCTGGGGGTGCTTCCCCTTGCCCATGCCCTTGGATGCTTGCACATCGCAAGCGTGTGCCCACTCAGCCCAGCCAGCTTCCCCAACACCAACTTTGCTGCATCCCGGCCCAGCTCCCCCACCGGCGCTGGGAGCTGGAGCTTCTGGCTGCTCAAGAGCCCCCCAATGCCTGGGAAAACACCAGTCCACCCCATAATCCATGTACCCGTCTTCACGCCTCATCTTTTCTGCTTGCAGGTCCTTGTCAAAAGCCACAAACCTACGGAAGGCCCAAAGGCGGATGGGGACTGAGCTGCGGAGCAGCTCAAACTTTTCAGAGCAGCAAACAGCAGCTCCGGGAGGTGAAAGCCCTGCAGCTCCTGGCTGCAGCCTGCAGACAATCTGCTGCCTGGAGGGATGGTCCCCACCTGCCCCGCGAGCTCTGCCCTGCGCCCTCCCTGCGGCACGTGGCCGCCGGGCACTCGGGAAGAGCCGGGAGCAGCCGGGAGCAGCCCGACACAGCAGCCCCTGCGCTGTGACTCCTGCGCCATGCCCAGGACCAGGCGAGCTGCGGCCCTGCCCCTGCTGCTGCGGGGACATGGTGGGTTGGAGCTGCTCCGCGGGGATGTGCTGGGTCAGCGCTGCTCCGCGGGGGTAGGACAGGCTAGAGCTGCTCCTTGGGGGTGCGGATGGCTGGAGCTGATCTGCAGGGATACAGCGGGTCGGAGCTGATCCACGAGGATACGGCAGGTCGGAGTTGATTCGTGGCAGCACAGCTAGCGGCTGTGCCCGGCGCCAGCCCCTTTGCCATGGGCTGGTCCGAAAGCTGACACGATCGCACCAGTGGCCTGTGCACAGAACAGGCTGCGGCATCCGGACGCCCGCTCTAGCGGCTCCCCGTTGCTCTGCTCTGCCCGGACAGCTCCCCCAACCCATCCTCGCTGTGCGGATCCAGCCTCGTGTTGCTCCAGCCCAAGCCCATGTGGTGCAGAGCGCTGCCCACCATTTGGAGCCAGCGTCCCACTGCTGCACTGTGCACACCGTGCACACCGAGCACCCTGCACACACCGAGCACACCAAGCACCCTGCACACACCGAGCATCTTGTACACATGGGGCACCCTGCACACACCGAGCACCCTGCACACACCATGCACACTGAACACACCGTGCACACCGTGCACCCTGCACACACTGGGCACACCGTGCACACTGCACACACTGGGCACACACCGGACACAGTGTTTCCACCCGTCACACCGCGCACACTGTGCACACACTGGGCACACCACAAACACTGCAGGGTCGCTGCCTGCGTCCCCCTGCTCCCGCCGGGTCCCATCCTGTGCTGCCCGGCTCTGCCAGGTCCCCCGACGTGGTGCTGGCCCCAGACACAGCACTGCCAAGTCCCCTGCTCCGGCTTAGTCCTGGCAACCACGTCCTCTGCAAGCACCACCACGACGAATGTCCAGGGCATCACCACATCCCCTGCCCGTGCTGCCCAGCATGGCCCTGTCCCCCTGCCCCACACAGCCCTGTCCCCCTGCCCATCACCACGTCCCCTGCCCGGCGAGCCCGGCACCGGGGAGCACAGCAGAGCGCTGGGAGCCCGGCTGCTGCACGCGCCCCCCTTCCCCTGCTCAGCGCCACAGAAACACGTGTAAAACCATGACACTGACTTTGCCTCTAATTAGCCCTTAATTTACAAGACACACTCGGAAGGGTAATTAGCTGGCGCTCTGCTCCCGACTGCTGCATCCATCTCCCCTCGCTCCTCGTGGGAGGGAAGGGCTGCGCGGGAGCAGGGGCGACGCGGCTCTCCTGGGCTGGGGCTGGGGACAGGCTGCCCGTGCACCCTGCTGGCTCTGACGCCCTGCGCTCGTGTCCCGGCTCCTGGAGCGTGCCCAGGCCTCGGGAGCACCCGGCTCCACTGGGAGAGCACGGGATGCCCAGCCCCGAGCCCCGGGGCTGCCTGGCCGCGGCGTCCGCGCGGCTCCGCTCCCGGCTCACCCCAGGGCCAGGACAGGTGGGACCAGCGGGGCCAGAGCCCTCGGGAACAGCATCCCTGCGGATGCCAGCACCACTGTCCGTCGCTTGACGCGTCATCCCCTTAGGTTAGGGAAGAGAGTGAAGGCTGCAGGTAGGACTCTGCTACCCACTGCGAGCCAAAGCCCAAAGCAGACCCGAGCCAAAGCCCAGGACAGAGCCGAGCTCTCTGACCTCGCTCAGCCCCAAGCCCAGCTCTTCCACTCATCGTTTCCTCCCAGTCTGTAAGGAGAGCTTCCCGTGCACATGTTGTGTGACACCAGCAGCAGCCCAGGCCTCAGGATGCCTTTTGAAGCAAAGTCCCATCCATTACCTGGCAGCAAACACCACTTTTCTAAGAGCAGATGTGGCAACATGGCCAGAACTGCTCCGCATGGGGCAAACAGGAACCTCCCTGATGTGTGGGTACACACAGACCCGGCCAAGGGCGGGTTAACAGCGAGGGGCATCATCCCATGGCCCGGAGATCATTTGCAGAGTCACTTGAGGATCTCTGGACAAATCTAACTTAACATTTTCAACAGTGATTTGGGCAAAACAGTGTGTGTCCTGGTGAGATTTCCCTGTGACATTAAGGTGGAAGCACCGCTGGTACGAAGAGGATGAAGACATCATACAGGACCATTCGGCTTTGAAAAGTGAGGTTAAAAAAAGGCAACAAAATTTAGCTAGCAGAGCGCAAAGATGAGCACTTGAGCTAATGGGCCGGATTGAAGAAGCTCTGGGGAAGCACCCTCTGGTTTGCGCAGGCTTTGGGCCACGCTGCTGCACCAGGAAGGGCTGTGCTGAGCAGGAGCTCCTCCGCTGCAGACCCTGCGGAGGAGGAGATCTGCAGGCACCGGCCACAGCTGGACCAGGCCTCAGCACCAGCACCGCCAAAAAGCCAAATGTGACCCCAAACGCGCAGGAAGAGGCTACGTCTTGCAGAACCGGGATGCCCGCACACCTCCCGCACCCGCGGGCGACACCTCCCCTGGAGCCTCCTGCACCCCCTGCCCCTAAATAAGGCAAGTGAAGGGGAACAAGTGCCAAGAAGCTGGATCCATCCCTACGAAACCTTCTGATCTAACCACACTCGTCCTGCATCCACCGCCTGAGCTAACAGGGACCGCCTGCAGCAACAGCACGAAGGGAGCACATCTGCTAGGAGCGTCCTGACACACAGAAACACGCGCTGCTTCACGCAGCACTGTGCCTGCTCTCCCTGGCACCGGCTGCATCCTGACGGGGACATCAAGGACATCAAGTCTGCTCTGCTGCCCACGCGCAGCCCCTCGCGGAAGGGGGGACACGGAAGAGCAACTGCCAGCGGCTCCAGGGATGCGCTGCACGCAGGGATGCGCTGCCTGCGCCAGCGGACACGGCACGGACACCGGCATCACCGTCTGCTCCAGCATCTTCACTGTGTCTGGCGCTTGGGACTGCTGCCATTCGCCCCCAGAAGGGGACAGGGTCACGGAGGCTCATCCTGCCCTGACCAACGCACGCAGCAGACTGCAACACAAAGACGCCCTCGCATCGGGAGACTCCCTGCCTGCAGGAGCTCGGAGGAGCAGCTCTCTCTTGCAGGATTTATTCACTGTTTAAGGGTGGTCAGCAAGATACCAGGTCAGATGGTGGAGAAATCGTGCCCAGTCTGTGCTCCGTCACATCAGCCTGGCCTCAATCAGCATGGCCTGGCTGCAGCTGAGCAAGGCACAAGTGAGGCTGCTAGAGGAGATGCTTTGGAAAGCCTGCTGCTACAGCAAAACCAACACGAAGGATGCCCCACTGCTCTGCAGAGCTGGTCCCAGCCTCGGTGTCGTCACTGATGCCGTGTTCTGGCAGCTCCACCACTCACTGACGTGTTCTGGCAGCTCCACCACTCATCAACAGGTCGTTGTTCCTGCCTGAGCGAGGAGGCTTGGCCTCACCTCGCGGACCCGACTTGGCCTCCGCTGCTCACGACCCCGTCACGTCTCAGCTGGGTTATCCCAACACACTCCGTATCTGTGCAGGAAGCTACCACCAGCACAGAGCGATGCAGGGAGGGCATGTGGCTTTTGGCTATTCCTTGGGAAGAAGACAGGAGGCCACCTGGGTGCTTGGTCTGTCTCAGTCAGGAGCAGGGGAGGAGGCAGCTTTGGCAGGAGCCGTAGGAGGAGGCACATTTCCTCCAGGCGCGTGGAAGCTGCTCTGCTGCAGGCTGGACAGTGCGAGGCACTGACGGAGGCCCTGAGGTCACCCTGACACCGGGGGCCCCGTGTTCCTTGGTGCTGCAGCCCAGCCAGCACGCTGCCTGCTGCGCTCCAGCACCTGCCCAACCGCGGAGCACCGCTGCCCCATCCAGCCCCGGAGCAGACGCTGGGGGCTGTTCTGTGAGCAGCTGCTTTGCTGGGAATGTGGTCAATTTCCAGCCTTCCTCCCCAGCGGTTCCTACTGGTAAGGAGCCCAGGATAAGCCAGGAACACAGAGAATCACAGAGTAGTTGAGGTTGGAAGGGACCTTTGGAGATCATCTAGTCCAACCCCGCTGCTCCAGCAGGGACACCCACAGCACGTGGTACAGCTGCAGCGATGGAGAAATGTATGAAAGACATCAACATCGAGCCCTTCCTGGGAGAAGGCAACACCGCCTGTACTTGCACGACCCGCTGGAACCACGGGGCAGCCCGGGATGACGGACCCTTCCCGGTGCCGTATTTGTGTGAAATCATGGACACGAACTGCAGGCGATCGCTATTCCCAGCCCTGCTCCGTGCGTGGCCATCAGGACCCACCAGCTTGTGCACAGCGGGAGCTGCTGCCTTTCACCGGGCTCCACAGATGCTCTGGCACGGGGGACCTGCTCTCCTGCCTCAGCACTGCCTTTGGTGAGCAAATATTCGGACAAGCGCAACTGGATAACGGGTTATGTAACACCCTGCTATCACCAGAGCTGACACGTGTCTAGATACAAGGCCCAAGGGGAAGCAGCTCTGCACAGCCCTGGCCTCTCTCTGAGGCCTCCGGCAGGGCAGGAGAGCTGACCACGGCCCTGGGGCTGCTGCTTCATCCTCCCATCGCCCAGACCAGAGGTCGCAGCAGGTTTATCCTCCAGGGGACATTGGACCGACACAATCATCACCCTCCGCTCCGACGGCGGTCGGCTCCGCGCAGAGCGGCGGGAATCCAGCGGGAATCCAGCGGGAATCAGGAGGGCTGCCCCTGCCTCCCGCGAGACCAGGAGCAGCTCAAACCACGGGTGGAGGCGCCAACATGCAACCCGAGAAGCCCTGCGAATGCCCCATCTTCTGCATAACCTGCAACCCCCTCCCAGGACTGCCCTAATTTATTCCTGTCTGAACTACAAAGTATCTTTTAGAAAATCTAGTCTTGATTATGGCATTGCCGGTGACAGAGAAATCACAACAATCCTGCTAAGTTGTTCCGATGGTTAATCACTCTCACGGATGCGATCCGCACCTTTCCTCAAGCCTGAATTGTCTCGTTCAGCCACGAGCCACTGGAGCTTGCTGCATTTCTGTCTGATAAAGAGCCCTCTATTATCAAATTTCTGCTCCTACGCAGGTACTTACAGACAGTGTTGAAATTATCTCTTAACCTTTTCTTTGATAAACTAAACAAATCGAGCTCCTTGAATCCTTCCCTGTCAGGTGAATTTTCCAGTCCTTTAGCTGTTCTTACAGCTGTTCTGTGCTCCGAACCTGCTGCCACCCCTTGTGTCCCTGCCCGTGCCGCGGCCTCCGGCACCCCGGCATTCCAGTCCGCCGGAATCCCGCCCTGCTCCTGAATGGAGCGTCGCCATGAGCAGCCGAGAAAGACTTGACCAGATCTTCCAACACTCCTGAATTAATTCAGAATGCTGATTTGAATACGTCTAAATTTCCTACCTGCTGTTTAATATGCTTCCTAATTACAGCTGGAATGTGAAGAATTCATCATCATTCGGTGGTAAGACACCGTCTTGCTTTTTTCTCAAATATCAAACAGAGGTATTTACTGAACATACTTGTTTTTTAATTCCTTATTAATCCTTATCCAATTTCCATACATTGATGAATCGATGCTTTTCTTAGGATTCCTTAGTTCCTAACTTGCAAACCCTCTCGGTGCCTTTAATTCTGCCGGTTAACTTTGCCATATTCGCTGTGCAACCACAGTAACGTTGGCTCCTGACAGCAGCATAGAGAGGGGAAGGTGAGATGGGAAATGAGCTTCAAATACTAAATCCATCACTTTTATTTGTATGTTATGCAGAGTCTCCATGGAAACAAAAAAGTTAGTGATTGGGAGCTTGATACGACCTATGAACAGTGACTGTTCTCATGATTCTTGACCTAAAAATTATTACGACGACGTCCAAGATGCCGTGGACAAGGCAGCCACCTCAGCTGGAAGGAAACCGAGCGCGGAGCAGAGCGGAGGGTAAATGCAGAGTGATCTCGGGGCTTGCCATTCGCACTCGGGGCTGACAAAGGGCTTCCTTAGTATATATACATATATATATGTGTGTGTGTGTGTGCCTATGAACATACACACATGTATAAAACGTGGCAGCACAATGCAGGCTATTTGCCGCTCACCTCCTTCTCCTCCTGTGCACTCTGTCGCTGTTTGAGCAGAGGAAAAGCAAATATCTCATGTCTCCTCTTAACCCAGATTAATACATTTTTAAGCTACACAGTCTTTGTTTTGGCTGTGGGTTCTTTTTGGTATCAAGTGAAATATTCTTTAAAAACTCCTAATTATGCCTTTTTTTCTTTTTTTTTTTTTTTTTGTTTAAGTTCTTTTTCCCAGATGATCCGGCTCATAATTGCTTTCAGCTTTGTAAAATTGGCTCAGATATATATATTTGTGCGTGCATGTGTACTTGATACACTATATCTTGGATCCAAATTTTGCCCTGCCTGAGCATCACCATAACAAAGTCAAGGTTACTTGTACTTGTAAGCTGCTGTTAACTTACAGCTTGGAGGTTCATCTCGGGGGTTGGACTAGATGACCTCTGGAGGTCCCTTCCAACCTTAGGCATTCTATGATTCTATGATTCTATGATCTCCCCATCCGCTCAGATGACATTGAGGAGAGCACCAGGGCTGCACGCTTCCCTCACAGAGTTGGATGTGGGAAACCTGGGGGAGGTTTGGGGACACTTGCCACCCTCCAGCCATCCATCCCTGCTGTGCCAACATACCTTAACGCGCTACACGCTACAGAGAAACACCGAGGAAACTATTTCTGCAACACACAGACTACAGGCTGGGAATGAGGTGGGCGAAGGACGAAGGGTGTTCCTGGCCCTCGCACCTCCAGTCCATTGGTACGACTAAAGGTGCCACTTGGCATTGCGCAGGGACCTGAAATCCCAAGCTGCAGAAATTGTACGTACAAGCGATACTGTTTAAAATACACAACAGACAAAAACGTGTTACATAAAGGTCCAGAAAGATCATCAGGACTGAAGAGGGAGGCAGCCACCGCAGAGGAGCTGCCGTCTCCGTCGCCTTGCTCTGCCGGCACAGGCGCCAACGCCATAACCGGGCACAACATCTGCGACTGCAGAGCAGCCCCAGGAGCTCCAGGGTCCACAGGCCCCGTTCCCGCACAGAGCAGCCCTGCCCTGACAAGGAGCGGGCAGCACGAGCAGCCCTGCTCCGGGCAGACCCTTAGGGACAGCGAGATGCAAGCCAAGCGGACCTGGGTGACACCAGGCAGGGGCTGAGTTTGCTGCGGGTAAAAGGGCGATTCCTGCCTGTCTCCTTGTGCATCAGCCGCGAGCAGCGTGGAGGAGAGGAGCGGCTCCGTGCGGCGGGTCTCCGGTCCATCCCGGAGGAATCCTGCCGCCCCGTCTCCCTTGGTGACACTGTGTTATTTGTACCCAGGATTCCACGGCTGGTTCCAGCGCGTTGTTCCAGGTGCCCCGTGGAGGATGCCAGTGCAGACGCTCCATAGCGCAGGATGCTCGGAGCTGACGGCCCGGCCGGCTGCCCCACGAGGGCCGAGGGGCTCCCGCGCTGGGCCCTGCCTCCCTGTCTCATCCGCGCCGCCGCTTCCCCTGCTCCTCTCCGCCCGCTTCCTCGAGGCCTTTCTGCTCGCCCAGCCCTGCCACGCTCAGCTCCTTTGGCGTCCTAGCAAGTAATAAGTGCATCAAGTCCCAGTAATTATCTCTAATTAGGGTTAGTGATTATGCTGTTGGGTTGGAGAAAATCAATCTCTGGTTTCCCATCAGGGAGGGCAGGGAGAGCTGGGGTGGGGAGGGAGGAAGCACTGGCAGCTCCCTCTATGCTCTGATCCCTCCCACGAGCTTCTCCC
>JAWLRI010000356.1:125896-136178 GCA_034781795.1 Crypturellus tataupa | reverse complement strand
TTGTGCGTGGACGGAGCCGCCGCGGCCGGTGCCTCCTGCTGCCCCACGAGCCGGCCCCGCTGCGGCGCCCCTCGCTGCGCGACCCGTCCAGCACCTCCCACCCACGGGGCTCGGCGCCCCTGGGCACCCGCACGGCCTCCGCGCCCAGCGGCAGCTCTACACAGGCCAGTCTCTCGCTCATTCACATCGGCTCCATATTTTTCCTGTGCCACCATTTGTCCTTCTCCACCAAAAAATCCCTTTTCTTCCAGTCTGCACTGTGATTAAGAGCTGTCCCCATTCCTCAAGCCAGAACACACTGACCGAGGCACAGAAGGGTCCAAGCACCCAGGGGGGATCCAGCTGAACCCCATCAGGCTCCTCTGGAGACCCCTGAGGAGGAGACACGGGATGACTCCGGAGCAATCCCAGCAAGACTGCAGGGAATGCGCTGGCAGCCCGTTTCTGGCGGACATCTGCACATGCCCCTCCTGCCCTCCCAAATCCCGGCATTCCCAAGTGTCCAGGGAACAGACGAGCATCCCCATGGCAAACGGTGCTGCCCATCCCCTTCCCCAGGGGCCCGTTCCGAGAAGAAGCGTCCGCCTCCTCCTGCCGCGTTCCCTACATTAGTGCTCCGAACCCACCACGGGGAAAAGCCAAGCCCACACGTTCAAAGCACAGAAAGTCTGTTCTTCAGGAAAATGCTTGTCTTTTAACTTCCTTAAAAATGAATTTAAGGGGGAAAGTTGTAACGTTAAGATACCAACAGCTGGAAAATGCCAGAACAGAGTTTGCCAAGACAACGTCGACTTGAGCCGCGCGCGGGTACCGTCCTCCCACGCGACGCTGTCCCGGGGACCCGGCTGGTGGCACCCGCTACAGCCCAGGGCTCCTCGCCCGACCCAGCCCAGCGCCGAGCAGAGCAGGGCCGGCGCCACGAGGGAGCCCCAGCCAAGGGCTTCCCACCCCAACAGGCTCTGCTTTAAATACTAAAATTTTACGCCCGCGGGGAGGAAAGCAGGAATCACAGAATTACAGAATCACTATGGTTGGAAAAGACCTTCCAGGTCACCAAGTCCAACCACAAACACACCACCCCTGCTGAACCGTGTCCCTAAGTGCCTCATCCGCACGATTCTTGAACACTGCCAGGGATGGGGACTGGCGCCACGCTCTGCGTCAATGGCTCTTCACCCCTGGCAGGTCTCTACCAATAATATTTCAAACAAATAGAAACTTAGGAGGAAATACAGTTGGGAAGGGAAAAATAAAATGCTCAGGAAAGCAGAGGCCGTCCTGCAGGTTCTCTTGGCAGCCCCAGGAGCAGATTAAATGTTTCAAGATCTTTCAGCAACCAACTTCTAAAACCTAGATCAATCCCAATATATTTTCTAGGGAACACCAAAAAGCACATTTCCAGCTCGAGACAAATTTTCTGCTTCTAGCCAATCTTTCCACCAAATCTCTGAAGATTCACTGGTCTTGCGGAGAAATTTCTAATGCTGGAAACCCAAACAGCACTTCATACTCGATTATATGTTCCACCAAAACACACCTTGGATAGACACAAGCGAGAATTTGGCTGCAGAGTCTATCAAAATTCTGCACACCTTAAAATGGGGTTTACAATAGGAAATGTGTGAAACGAAACAATTCTGAAAACAGCAAAGCTGCCTTCCTCAATGGCTGTGTCTCATCCTCAGAGCTCAGGTCCCGCAGGTTTCACCAACACAAGCTCCTTCCCCATCCTGGCTCTGCTGGTGCCCACCGAGTACGTGGGTGTTTGTCCCACGGTCACTTTTCTCAGCCTGTCAGTCCCTGACACGGTGGTCAAGCTCCATCCACCAAACCAGCTCCATAACAGGCAGGAACACCACGGCTTTTGCTTTGAAAATCTGCTGGATTTTGAAGAAGCCTGTATTGACTTGGGAGGTTATCTGGAGTCATCAAGAGCATTTTGTATGTACAGAGCTACTGGGAGGAATGAGGTATTTTATGTTGCCTCCCCTTCCCCTTTATCTGCTTCTGTCTCGCTCCTGGATGAGGACTGTGCATCCAGTGCACGCAAACACAGCCAGGAGCTTCAGCAGGGATCAGGCCAGGAGGACATAACAGATCCCTCGCTTGGACTCCAAACACAGGCCATTTGGTTTGAACCAGATAATGCTGGTTGAAGGATTATCAGGATAGATCAGACCATGGTTAATGGTCTCCAGAGAGCCCGTCCTCGAGGGCTCACTGTGCTCATGCAGAGAACGGTAACACTGAGGTGTCCTCTCCAGTCGATCCCAACAATGGTCCCCTCTCTAGCCCCAGCAGTAGAAAAACTCCGAAGTCCCTGCTGATTTGAGGCAGGGCAGATTCTCTACCGACCCCAAACCCCACACTCGACATTACTTGGGGAGAGCAGCAAGTCAACGTAAGCAGGATCCTGGTTGCACTTACCACAGCGACTGCATCACCAGCTGCAATGGGCTTGGGGACACGGCAGTAACTGACAAAAAATCCTCAGAAACCATTTTGCCAGTTTTGCACCAGGGGAAGAATCCTTCCTGCCCGCTGCAGACAACCGCTCAAAGCAAAGGCACCAACTCTGCTGCCCCAACGCCGAGCCCTGCTCCGAGACGCGCGTCCCCGCGCCGCGACAGCACCGCTCTGCTCGGGGTCCGGAGGAGGACAGGGCACAGGGAGTCTCCAAACCACAGGTTTCTACAGGACAGAAGCCCACGGTGCCACCCAGCCTGACGCCCGCACACGCGTGGGTGCAGCGACACGCGCGAGCTGCATCACGGAGTCCCTCGTAGATGGATAACTAATCTCATTTTAAAGGCTTCAAGCAGTGACGAGTCCACTGGCTCCCCAGATGAACTATTCCAACATTTAATTACCCTCCCTGGTAGGAAGCTACATCTCATTTCAAGTTTAAATTGTTCCAGCTCCAGCTTCCCCACACCGGATCCCACCGCGCTTTGCCTGCCCGGCCGAGGTCGCGGCACAGATCTCTTTCCCGGGTAGTGCATTTCCAAGCAGCAGCAATCAGTGATCAAGTCACATCTCCCTCTGTCCCTGTGAGCCGGGTGGGCTCAGGACGACAGTTGCAAGCAGCACGCAGGGTTGCACGGGCGCATTTCCATACGCTTTTTTGTAGCCCGCCTTTGAATTCTTGCCACAGATCTGATAACCTTCTTTAAGGACAAGCATCAGCCAGAGCATCCTAGAAACACACGTGCGAGGGGTGCTGCGTGCAGAAGTGCGGGTTATCATCCTGCTCAGAGCTGATTCTCCTTTCCGTACAGCACCTCCCAGCACGGGGAACTCATGAAGACACAGTCATGTGCTGTTAAATCCTGCTCCCGCTAGCCTCGCACCCTGCAGATATGGCCCGATTCTTGGTTCACAGAATCCCTGCCCTGAGTCCCCTGAAATGCATGTTGAAGGGTTCGGTGACGGTGAAGAAATGAGTGTGCCGGGGACAGCAGCTGCAGAAAGCAGGTAGAGCCCTTTGAGGCGCACTGCCTCGATCATAAAACAGTAATTTCAATCAACAGATCAGCGGCTGATTCGTTCTGCAGACTAATTCTGACTCTACAGAAACAGTGGTTTGGGCTCGGGAGGGTCTATTCCCCGTGTGAACACCATGTCAGTACAAAGTCTCCCCATTTTTGACTGCAGTCGGCAGCCCCATTGGTAAGAAGAACGCACATGAAAACCATCCATCCCGGCTAAGGACAGCGCCCTGGACCAAGCCAAGGCTTCCCAAGGCCCTGGGTGGCTTCGGCAGCAGATGTCCAAGGTCAGGAGCTGCCTGTGGCAGGCAGAGGTCCCTCCTGCACGAGGAGAACAGCACAGGAGGAGCAGGAGCTCCTTGAGGCCAGGAACCTCCCAGCGCAGCCCCCCATTCTTGGTGCGTCTCCAGTGCGCGCACAGGAAAATAACCAATAATAATGAAACTGCTCTCACTCCCAACTGTCTCACCAGGAAAAAGGGAAGGAAAAAACACCCGCAAACAAGGAAAGAGACGGAAGAGAATTTCCAAGGATTGAGGGACTCCCCAGTCCTGAGAGTTCCCTCGTTCAGGGAGCAATTGCTTCAGCTGCAACTGAGTCTGATGGGACTCGGCCACCTCCTCTGACCACCAGCAGCTACAGCCCGTCAACCTCCTCCTGCTGCTGGGAACGGGCCGGCAGCGCCCAGCGGCTGCGGAGGGGGTGGGAACAGCTCCGGCTCCTTCTCCAGCTAAGGAGCGCGCGCTCGCGCCGGCGGCAGCGGGACCCCCATGCGAGCCGGACCCCGTACCTGTGGCGCCCGTGAGCTGGGTGCTGCTCCGCTCCTTCGCCAGCCCGTTGGCCTTGGGGCTGGCGCTGGGTGCTGCCGCCGTGGTCGCCCGCGGCAGCCGCTTGCCCGGCACCTTCACCGTCGTCCTCAGCAGATCGATCTCCTTCCCGTGGATGTTCTGCATGTAATCCTAGGGGAGAAGAACCTCAGCTCAGCCCGTGCTCGGCCGCCGCCCTCAGCTCCCCTCCCGCATTCAAAACCTTTACATCCAGTCACAAAACAGCAGGTAAGACCGGAGCAGGGCAGTCACTTGGAGGCGAGGCAGGAGTCACTGCCTGGTTCTCTTGTGCTACGCTGGCCACCAAGCCAGGCGGGCTACCTAAGTGACTCTGTGACTCCAGGGTCCTCAGCCAGCCATCCTCCGGCAACCCAGATGCAATTCCTTGAATCCAAGTTGCCCTTTCCTGAACTAGCTGATGGGTTACAACTGGCTCCAAAGAGCCAGGTCTCACTTCCACTGTCCAGACCGACTTGGTTCTGCTATGAAAATGCCTGGATGCTGCCATGGACACCCAGGTGTCAGGATAAGGCCGCATGTGAGAACTTGTCTAGGAGACCACGCATTCAGTGGAACAACGTCAAGGACGCGGGGATGGAGCACTGCCTCCCAAAGTGCTTGGAAGGAGATCCTGCTTCCAAGGAGGATCCCTCCGGGACTGGCGCATCCATCCCGGTGTGGATGGGGCCGCCGCACGGGCTCCCGCTCCAGGCGTCGCTCTGCGCCTGGGGGATGAGCGATGGCAGGCGCGCGGGACGAGGCTGCAGCCGCAGCTCTTCGTTCGCAGGGAGGCTTCGGTCTGCTCCAGTTCACAAGGAGGTCGCCAACAAGATTAACTCGGAGCTGGTCCCCGTGTAAATCCTCCGCTTCCAGGCTCCAGGGGATGCAGACACCAACGGGATCTGTTTAAGAGCCGCCAGGCTCCCAGCCCTTGTCTCGACAAGGCGGGCGACAGGGGCTGCATCGCAGCGCTCTGCGGCCTCGGGCTGCTCCACGCAGAGGCTGCAACCCCTCAGAGTCCCGTTCCGAGCTCTCGTCTTTCCGCAGACCCCTTCCTCATCCAGACCTCAACGTGAGCACAACCCACCCGCTGCCCCTCTGTGCAACTGGACCCTACACGGCAGCGCGGACAGCACCAGCCCGTGCCCGGGCAAGGCACGGACACTGCTCGGAGCTGCTGCCGGCTGGTGGAATCTGGTGACACCCCTGGGCAGGGAACCTCGGAGGGCTGCAGGATTTTCCCTAACTCAGCACAATTGCCGTGCTAGCCGGCTGCCTGCCGGAGAGAGCGGTCACCAGCGCACTGCTTTTATTACACGCTATAAAACAGCAATTTCTTCCCAAGCCTCCTCGCTAATTACCCAGCCAGTTCTCTCATTTCATTTTATTACTGGAATTAACAACGAGTTCAAAGCGTGGAAAGCTATTAAGATGTGTGATTAAGCCACATTCAATTAGTTTCTACAAACAATTTAATTGATGTTGCAGATAGAATTAACAGAAGGTGATTGTGTGAATGGCTCCACTGGCTGCAAAATGGGAGCTGCTTCCTCTCGCGCTCCGCGCGGCGCCGCGCAGCCCGGCCAGCGAAGCCGGGCTCAGCCGCACGCGCTCCCTCGCCAGCAGCAGCCTTGGCTCTCCAAGGCTTTGGGAAAGCGATAGGAAACCACACTGGTCTTCTCATAAAACTTGTTCTTTTCTTCTCACTGAGCACATGCACATGAAAATAAGAGGAAGTGGAAAGGCAACATGGGAAGCTGTGCTGAACGCAGGGATCGGGCACCCCAAAGGCCCGAGCTGCTGCCGAGTCAGGAACACCTTCCTCAAGGAATTATGGAGCATTCCTGACCCAGCTCATATGGCCCCTCTTCCACTGACACCATCGGTGCAAACCCTGCCCACCGCTGCCCAGCCCTACTGCCAGGGAGAAACCCTCCAAACCTGGATCCGGAAGAGCGATAAACGCACAGAAGCAGGTGACTATCTCAGGAAGCTTCTGGGGGATAACGGCACAAGTATGCACGACTCGGAGCCACGAACTGAGTCCTGCTCGTGGGGCACAGACACGTTTGTGGAAGATATGACTCCTGGAGAAAAAGGAAAGTGCCAGGGCTGCCTGTCCATGGGATATCCACATCCATCCCAGGAGAGGCTAGGACAGAATCAAAAGCAGATGCAAGAGCAGAGGTGTCTAGACAGAAACTGCCTTGAACCATGCCAAGGAAAAGCCCCTGGGGAAGCAGAAAGGGCTTCGCTGCGGGGCTTGCGCCGCCCCCCTCAGTGCTCAGCCATGTCCTCGGTCCGTCCCTGCCGCCGTCCAGTTCTGCCATCCCGGCGCATGGTGAAGCCGGGACGCGATGTCTCCGGGAGCGCAGGGCGCTGGACGTCTCCTGGACGCGGGATGGGGTGCACGTGCAGCTCCCTGCCAGGTGCTGCGGGACACGGGCGGCTGCTGTGAAGGACACACAGAAACACGTGTCCCTGCTCAGAGCACTGGCTGCAGCGGCGACGCGGGCTGCTTCAGCCCTACCGGGCTCTGCTCTGTCATGTCCCAGGAAGGGACGTGGAAACCTGGCAGGTGCCACAGGAGACAAAGCAGGTGACAAAGGCATCTCCTGAGTCACTCCTGAAGACGGCACCATGGGAGGGATGTAACGAGACATCCTCTTCTGGGCTCCTTCTTCCTCCAGGCTGCCTTCCTACCTCTGTCCCATGCAAGGAGGAGGTGAAGCAGGTACCCAGTTCTGCACCCAGGTCATCAGAGCCTGGGGCCGTTCGTGTCACACACAAAAACGCAGCACGATGGCAGGTGTCAGCGCTCCTTGTCCCAGCTCTCAGGTGACCACAAGGCAGGAGATGGGCAGGACTCCCCATCGCTGCCGGAGCCGGCGTGGGGCAGCAGCAGTGCTCTGTGCAGCCCCCAGCACCGCTCCAGGTGAAGTCCTGTGTCTTGGGCGCAGGGTTCGCAGCGCTCGGCGTGACCCAGGGTGGGACAGGACCATCTCAGTCCTTCATTAGCAATGGGCTGTGCACCACACTTTTGCTTGTGGAGATGTAGTAATGAAACGAACCGCTGGAGGAAAGGTAGCGACATCAATCTCCATCACCCCAAGGAAGAAACGCATAAAGAGGAAACCGTGTGCAGCAGCATCAGCTGTGAGCGGTTCAACGACGCCCCAGAAAGCACCGTGCCCCTGAGCTGTTCGCATCGAGGGCCCACGGAGTCTCCAGGGAAAAGGGGGCAGACCCACGGGCGCACCTGGGAGCGCGTGGGTGCACACTGAGCACGCAGCAGCCGCCCGCCCACGCTCACTCTCAAGGCCAAAAATCATGATTCCAAAGGTAGGAACTGTAGAACCAGACAGTACATTGCATGGTACAGCACCCAAAGACTGCAAGGAAAAGCTGTTGTCAGAGGTCCCATGAATTACAGAAGGGAAATGCAACGCCTGGCTCTCAAGTTCATCAATTACAGGGCCAAAAGGCCAAGGGGTTCGGGGTCTGGAGGACCCAGCAGAGCGAGCCCATGAGCTGGGGCCGTGGGGCTCAGAGTGAGTGAAGGGCTGAGGCACTCGGAGCTCCACGTGCCTGAGGTGTTTGCAGACCGAGCCAGGGCCCCGGGGTGCGGGGGGAGCAAGGGCCTGGGGCCGGAGCCCGCTGCTCCTTGCTCTGTCGTCTCAGAGAGTTTCCAGCATCCTGCGCAGAGCCTGCGCCGCCCTCCCCACGCTCTCCTGCCAAGCACCGTCCTGCGCTCAGAAGGCGCCGAGGTCCACGGTGCCACAGGTGTGTGTGGCCGTGGCCCGCTCTCAGTGGCAAACTGTGCTCAAGAGGGAACGGGGAAGAAGTCATTAGCCCCACGGCGGGGGGGCGACAGAGACGGATGGGGAGGCAGCTGTGCGCCTGAGCCGAGCAGCGGAGGGGATCCGCGCTGCGTGCAGCGACAGCGCAGCCCGGCAGGCTCCGCGCAGACACCTCATCTCCATTACCCAATACCTAGCAGCCGGGAAAATTATTGCACACCCAAATGGCACCATCAGACGTGGCTGCAAGGAGACCTCCGCCTGCTCCTCAGCCCGGAGGCAGGGAGGCGGCAACCCCTGCTTTAATGGGCTGAGCAAGGGCAGGACAAGAGAAGAAAG
The DNA here is from genome assembly GCA_034781795.1 of Crypturellus tataupa. Taxonomy (NCBI): domain Eukaryota; kingdom Metazoa; phylum Chordata; class Aves; order Tinamiformes; family Tinamidae; genus Crypturellus; species Crypturellus tataupa. The sequence goes on along the minus strand of JAWLRI010000356.1, from coordinate 127,724 downwards.
ATGCATTTACTTAGCATAATTCCATGAGGAGCGTGTTCCTATCAGCCTATCCCACCCAGCTGCACACTGCAGAGACAGCCTGCACGAGGGGACAGCGGTTTCTCCAGACTCTGGTGAATAACAGTGCCCCACATTTGTTTAATAAGCCCGTCCTGCAGAAGACATCGCTGACCCTCCTGCCTTGGGTCCCACTGCAAGGAGGGACTGTGGCTTCCCCTGCTGCCACCCCCCCAGAAGCAGCCCTGCGCGTTGGCACCCGCGGCGTGGGCGGCAGCACGGAGGGCACTGCGCGCCCCACGGCCCTCCCCGCTCCGGGCAGCACTCACATGCAGGCTGGGGTGGTAGGTGAGGACTCCGTTGTCACACAGCGTCACGTACTTCTTCTTCCACTCCTTGTTGAGGGACTTGCCGCTGCGTTTGAGGAGGATGCCCTAAAAGAGAAGTGCAGAGTCTCAGACACTGCTTGGTCCAGGCACTGCCCCTTCAGAACTGCCTCATATGAGACTGGTTTCAGAAGAGACACGAAGATCTGGACTCACGAAGACATGTTCTGGATTGACCTTCTAAGACATTTTCCCTGGGACAAGTAGGAAAAGTGCTGGAGCCCCGACCCCCCCATTCCCACGTGGCCTCCCCAAACTGCTCATTCCCAGGGCTGAGGGTCTCCGCACCCAGCACTGAACCCCAGACCCTCTGAGGGACCCATGACACACGGCAGCGTCCCAAACCACGGCCTGAGCCCAGCTCTCCTGTGCGAAGGACAGCCCCAACACAGGGCAGGGAGCGGTGTCACCACCAGCTTCGTTAGCACAGTTCCCCCAGACCATCTCTGACCACCACGAGCACGGGCAAAGGGATGGACACGGCAAGAGCAATTCGGGATGCGCTGGGGTCCATAGAGAAATATCCCAAGATACAGGACTCACAAGAGACAAATTTTCTGCTGCCAGTTCGCAATTCTTGCTTTGGGATGTCAAATGGATGGAGCCAGGGACACATTTCAGGAGCTAGAGCAGGTCCCGGGCAGACGGGTCCCGAGCCTGCCTTCCCCATCAGGATTTTACAGAAGACCCATCCTGTGATTTCCAGGTACAGTACACACCTCGGACCTCAAAACCAACATGCTTCCATGCCCCAAAGACTGCATTTCCCTCATCCCTATCCCAGAACTTACACTGATCTAAACCGAGAGTCATAGGGAAAGCGTTTGATTTGGGGATTCAGACTCCCCGTTTACCACATGCACAACACATGATCACAACGTTCACATTCACAAGGCTTGTCTAGGACAGACACCTCAGCAAGATAGAGAATGGGCTGTAAACAATTGCTCGCTCTCCCCACAAACCTCTTATATCTCCATGATTTCCCAGCACATTCCCAGCTCATTCCACCCCTGTGCTCCTCTCATGCTCTTGTCACATCTCCCAGCTGGCCAGAAATTCCACGTTTTGTCCCCTACTTCCCCAAACGGTTAGTTGGGCTCTTCGGTCTCTAGCAGTGACTTTCCATCGGCTCTGTGCTGCACCAGACAGTAAAGGCACTTGGGGACCGATTGCTTTATCACCATCTATGAGGAGGAAGAGCTTTGCATCCTAAAGGACAGACTGGGACCTGCAGAGCCTCTTCCCATCCCACCGCTGCTTCCCTGGGAATTCTGCTCCCAGCAGCAACCCGCGACACACTGGGTCCGGAGGGGAGAGCCCGGAGAACAGGGACAGGGCAACGAGGTAGATGCACGGGCTCCGCAGAGGGGCTGCCGAGGGGCCCTCACGTATCCTGCTGCGGAAAGGGAAGGGAAGGGAAGGGAAGGGAAGGGAAGGGAAGG
>JAWLRI010000356.1:95308-117036 GCA_034781795.1 Crypturellus tataupa | reverse complement strand
CGGTGCGGGGCACAGGGTGCAGCCCCGCGCTGCGGTGCCGCCGGCTCCGCGCTGCCGGCTGGGAGCGCCGCGCGCGCCCTTCCCGGCCCCGCGCTCTGCGGGAGGAGGTGCGGGTCAGTCCTGCCGGGAGCTGCTGCTGCTGCCGCCACCACCGCGTGCGTGAAGCCATCGATGGGACCGTGCGCGCGCGCCAGCAAGCGAGGGAGCGCCAGCCCCGATGAGCGCGGGGAGCCCCGTGAGCGAGCGTGGAGGGCCCCGCAGCGCGAGCGAGCGCGTGAGCAAGCCGGAGCGCGGGATGAGCGAGCAGCGAGAGCGCAGGCGCGGATGGTGCCCGCAGCAAGGAAGCGCAAGCCCCGCGGCGAGCCCTCCTCCCCCACGAGCACGTGCCCAAGCCCGCGAGGTGTGCGAGCGTGAGCAGTGACCACAAGGTGACGGCGAGTCCAGGACGCAGGCGCAGGCAGCAGGATGGCGGCCGTGCGTGAGCGCCCGCGCGCTCCGAGCGCAGCAGCAAGCATGAGCGCGAGCGGCGGCGGGGAGCGAGGAGCGCCGGTGGGGACCGAGCGCGACACTGAGCGCGAGAGGGGACAGGGGAGGCCACAGGGCGCCCCAGGCAGGCCGAGCGTGCGCAGGGACGGGACGGGGACACAGCCACGTGCCGGCCGCAGTGGGGCCTCGCTCAGAGCCAGCGGGATCTGAGGGCGGCAGGGACGGTCTGTCTGCCGGGGCCAGGCACTGCGGAGGGACAGGGGCACGTGCAGGGCAGGTGCGTGAGATGGAAAGAGCGAGGAGAGCGCAGGGCCCGCGGGACGCGGGAGCGCCGGGCATGTCAGGAGCTGGGGGGATCGGCACACTCAGAGCACGAGGCGGGGGAGCTGCGGATGTCGGCAGCGAGATGACAGGGACGGGGGCTATGGGACACTGCAAATTCCTAGGCATCCACGATGAGGGCGATGGCAGCTGTTCACACAGGGAAACACAGAGCGACAGGTACGAGGACTTTGTGGTGGCTGATTCCACGGACAGCGGACACGGATGTACGGAGAGCAGTGGTGGCCGAGAAGCACAGACACGGGCAGGGGGAGGGCAGGCGCCCAGCACGTGTACACGGGAGCACACTGATGTGGGCAACACAGGATGTCTGTGCCAGACACGGGCACCGGGCGGACGCGTGCACCGGGCCGGCCCGCGGCTGCGCTGGCGGCACGGGCAGTGTGGGGCAGGACAGTGCGCACGGGGCAGGGTGTGCGCGGCGTGGGCACGGGCTGCGGGCGGGCTCCCTCGCCGGCTAGCGGGGCACAAAGGCTGCGGAGGGACCGCCAGGTCCTGGGGATCTGCTGCTCCTGGCACCGCATCCCTGCGGTCTCCCTGCCTGCCTACGGCAACACCCGCGCGGCTCCAGCCCCGCCACGGGGCAGGGGCACTGCGGAGCGCGGCCCAGGAGCACGTGCCGGGCTCGGCACCGTTGGCCGGGGCACAGGGGCACCAGGGGTCCGGTCTCTGGGACTTTGCTCCATGCTCTGGGGACATGGGCCTCGGGAGGGGAAGCACAGGGGTCCCCGGTGCGGAGCACGGGCACCGGGAGCCACAGGGGTCACCAGTGCTGCGCACCGGGAGTCTCAGGGGTCTCCGGGCTATGCATGAGCACCAGGAGCCACACGGGGCACTGCGCGTGGGCATGGGGAATCAAGACTCCCCCAGTAAGGACGGAGGAGCTCTGTGACCCCCCCACGCTTTGCACGCGCACGCGCACAGCCTGCAGGTGCTGCCGTGTGTGCAAGAGCCGCTCGCTCTCGCTCGCCCCCGCGCATATGCACATGCAGAAGACGCTTCTCAGCATCACGGTCCCCACGGGGAAAGGCTCCCTCCGCGTCCCTGCTCCCTGCAGCTCTCCTGCATGTGCCCGCTGCGTCCCTGCCCCGTCCTGCCCGGGCCAGGGCTCGCGCTCCGGCTGACGCCCTGAGCTGGGCCATACTGCAGCCCGCAGCCCCCTCCCCGCTGCCCCCCGCCTCGGAGCAGGGCCGCCCGCGGCGCGTCCTGCCGCTTACCGTGAAGATGTTGGAGCGCCGCTTGGACTGCTTGCGGATGGGGGTGGGCGTGTTGGAGGCCGCGATGGTCTCGATGCGCAGCTCCCGCTGGCTGATGCTGGGCGTGGAGGGCACGGAGGAGGAGTAGTCGCTGAAGGCTCCTCCGCCGTTGGTGGCCTAGGGCAGAGGGAGCAGCGTGAGGCGCCGGCGCACGGGGACCAGCACGGACACAGCAGACCCCCCGCGCGGGCAGGACCCCGGGAGACGCCCGGACCGGGCTGCGGAGGCGCTCGGCACCTCACGCTGTCCCTGCCCGCTCGGGCACTGGGAGAGCTGCTTCTGTCTCCGTCTTTAGCTTTTCTGCTCGTAAAACGCTAGAGCTTTGAGATCTCAGGGCGACGCAGTCCTTCGGCATCTCCCGACAGCGCGGGCCCGGAGCGGCCCATCCCGCAGCCTGCTGGGGGATCCCTCCTTTCCCAAAGCCGCCGACGCGGAGCAGCAGGACGCCCCAGCGTCCACCAGGACCCCGATCCCACGCGGTGGCTTCCCAGCCCCATCAAGACGGCTCCGGCACCACGTAGATGAGCAACCCCCCGCTCAGGGCCTGGCCGCGTCCCCGCTGCCGCGCGGGCGGTTTCTGCAGCCCCGGGGGAGCAGCCATCTCTTGCACCTGCCCCGGCACCTGAGAACGCGTCGGGAGCCCGATGTGTCCTCACCACCCGGCTCGACGGCAGCGAGGGGAGGCCCAAGCACCCGGCTCGTGCGCACACCTCGGGGACGCAGTTATTTTGCACAGGGAGCTGCTCGCTCCCGCTTGGCCTGTGATGCTCTACAGACACTGGCCTGTGATGAGCTGTAAGGAGCAGCGCTCACAAAAAAGCGTTCAAAATCTTCAGCCTGGGACATCATGCAGTGACAAAGCGCGTGGCAACCTGAGCGCCACATGCCAGCTCTGCTATCTTTGACCGGTATTTCAAACACATTTTGAAGAAACTGCCCATACAAGGCTAGGAGAGCTCCAGCACGCACTGCCAGAGGCAGCCTACCTCCTCCCAGCTCCTACGCTGGGATTCAGCTGCATCGCGGCTGGTTGGAAGGGCACCAGCTCCTCAAGCTCTGCAGTAGGATACCACACAAAAGGGCCACTAACAGAAACAGTTACGTCTACCCTGGGTGCCGGTGGATAACACTGAACCAAAACCCAGGTCCCCTGGGCCTCAGGGAGAAGCCGTGGAGGGGCATGGTTGGAGGAAGGAACCCGCCACGGCAGGGGAGCCTGGGCACAGGCTGAACACCCCCCTTGCAGCCCTTCCGAGCACTAACCGGCCACCAAGCCTGCAGCAAACTCAGCTGGCTTGGAGTGACGGCCCCAAGGCACGCGGCCTGCAAAAGGGCAAGGGAGAACCCAGGAGAGCCGCGGAGCCCGGTCGAACAGACAGAACCTCCTCGGGGACGGATGCCACGGGCTCGCGTGCAGCACGGATGCCCCAGTGAGGCCCGTGTGCCCTCTGCTCCCACCGGGGTCTGAGTCTTCTTCTACAACCAGCAGTTTCTTAACTTCAGGAATGTGAAGGAGGCCGTCCAGGCAGGCCAGCAACTGTGAACCCCTCTCCTGGAAGACAGTGTAACCCGCACTCAGCCTATATCCTGCCTGATCCTCCATCAAGGAAGAGAAGACACACGAAAGAGAACTTATACTAAAAGGAGAGGAAAGAAACATCCCAACGATCAGGCTGGCGAAGGATTCCATCCAGAACACGCTATAGAGTCTGAGCCCCCGACACGGTGGTGGGACAAATCCTACGGCTTAGGAGGACCCGGAAAGACTTCTCGGAAGAAATCTTGCTAAACTGTTTTACAGGTTACATCTCACTGTGACCTTGGTATCAACTTTTGCCTTGCTACAATAAAATCTCACTTTTAGCCCATAAACTTGCCTAGTGCTGGGGACAAGACAGGGACTGTGTTTCCTGCCAGGCGATGAGCACGCCGGCTCCCTGCGGATTCCCGGGCCTCGCAGAGGTGCTGGGGCCCAGGGCGGCCTCCCCCCAAGGCAGGAGGGTCGCCGGGCGCAGGGACCACCCGGAGCGGCCGCGGGAGCGGGCGGCAGCGCGGGCCCTGCCTGCGCATCCGGAGCCGACGCGCAGGAGGCACCCGAGCGCACGCAGCGGCGGGTGAGGACCGGCACACGCGGACGTGTTTGGGCAAATTCCTCACTTTGCTCCTGGCAGCTGCTCTGCTGCCGTACCCAAACAACCACAGCTTGTCTCCATCAAAATCAAACACTGGGGAGGCTGTAGCTTAGCAAAACACACACAGGACAAATCCCTCCAGCAAGGCGCAGCCGGTGGGGAACTGCGGACTTCAAAGGAGGACAGCGGTGCTGCAGGTGCTCGAGCGGGTTTAGCCCAGGTGAAGCCAAACTGCACTAACTTTGGGCAAAAGAAGGCGAGAGGTGGAACAAGGGCGTGAAATGAGGGAAGGGCCCTGAGGGCAGGGTGCAAACAGAGGCCACTGGCTCAGCACCCGAACGGGAACAGGGAAGAAGCTGGAGCAGGGGACAGAGCAGGGCAGCGCGGCGGAGCGCGGCGTGAGCCGAGCTCGCTGCGGCACGTGGGCCTGCACGAGGAGCCGTGGGCGCCCGAGCACTGCCCGTGCTGAAACACGCTGCAACGGGCAGGAAAAGCTCCTGCTGCCGAGCACGGGCAAACGGCCGCCTGGGCCTCCTCTCCCTTGCTAAGTTTCTAGTCCTGTTCTTAACTAAGCGGATTGCGAGGATGCTACGAGCACTGCAGACCCAGGGCAGCCCAGGCTGTAACCCGGGATGTCCCGTCCCAGGGAGGAGACGCAGGGAGCGGGACACAGCACCCAGCTGGGGCGCCGCAGAGATGCAGCCCGCGGCGCCCACGTTACCACCAGCAGAAAGACAGACTTGCAGCCCGCCGTGCACGGGCGGCCAAGGCTTCCCTCATTCCTCCATCGGCACCGCAGCCCCGAAGAGGCAAGAGGAAGGAGCAGGAACACTGGGGAGAGGAGGTGGAAAAGCTCTCTGCGGTGCTGCGAGCAGCCACCAGCCGAGAAACCCCCGCGGCAGCCCCGGGGTAAAGAACAGGCGCTGCCAGAAGGGAACGGGCCCCAAACCCACCCGACCTGCTCTCCTGGCCAGGGCGCAGGGAGCAGAGACAAGCCGCACATCTCCAAGAGCCTCCGCGGGGAGGGAGCGCAGGGCCCCGGGCTCTGAGTAGCTCTGAACTGATGCCAGAAGCGGACGCGCTTCCTGAGCGCTGCTGGGAAAGGTCCACGGAGCAGACGGGCTCCCACATCCTCGAGGGCGCCGCAGATTGCTCTCACGGCGCGCGCAGCTCCCAGGGGCTGCGGCCGGCCCTCTGGTGTCTCAGAAGACCAGAACGGCGCTGAGCAAATTACTTAAGAGTCACAGACCCGACGGACACATCTGCTGGGTTCAAAACCGCTTGTGGAAAATCCCGGCCACCAGCTGACCTTTCCCTGCAGTTCCCACCGAAGCAGGGAACAAGGCAACAGAATACTCTGCAGAAACCTCCAAAATCCCAAAGAGTGCCGTGGCTCCTGCTGGCCAAGGGCTCGGCGGGCAAGCGCCAGTCCTGGTTTGCACACGAGCAGTACCAGAAAAGAAAGGAATGTGTTTCCAGCGTCCTCCCTCAGTACTCCGCGGCGCTTGGACAGCAGCTCCAGCGCTGCCGGGAGCCAGAGGCACCGTGTGTCACCACTGCCACCTCCACTGCCACCACTGCTGCCACTGCCACCTCTGCCACCGCTGCCACCACCGCTGCCGCCCAGGCTTTGCTCCGCAGCGACACGAGGCTCTTCCGCACCCGCGCTGCCACCGCTGCTGTGACCCTGGGGGCCGCCAGCTTGCTGTGCTCAGCCGGACCGCATATCCTGCATGGGATGCAGGTCCCTGGGCACCTGGGCACAGGGCTCCTCTGCCAGCTCCACTCTAGACACGTCAGGGATCAGTTAAAGAGCTTCTCCAAACCGCTCGGATTTGCTCCCATGGATTCTTCCCAGACTCCTCCGGGGGCTGGGAAACAGTTCCAGACCTTCCGGCCCAGGCCAAGGGAGAATGAGGAATTACTTCGCCGGTTGCTACACGCGCTCATCAGTTTTATTGCTTCATACCCTATTTATAGAAGCGCTTTCTGTAACGGAGATGTGTAACCACAGAGCAGACGAGGGAGCCGGCCACCGGGAACGGGAAGGGTCCGTGCCCCTTCTGAGGCCACGGAAGACCCCAGGAGCAGAGATTAACTGTGATCCTTGATGTATCACAGGGATTTGTTAATGTGGGAGGCACACAGCTCGAGAGAGGCTCAGAGCACGGCCAGGATACGGCCTGTCATCTCTGCTGACACTCCTATAGTCCAGGCAGTCAACGAACACTTGTCGCTTAACAAGGCTTCGCAATTAGCGCTGTTTTCCCATGAGAGAGTTCTGGTTCCCCCCAGAACCACCTCGAGTTGCTCCAGCCGTGGGAGCGGGGCAAGGTGCTGCCGCTGCAGGTCCTGTCTTGGGCCGAGGAGGCAGCGTCCAGCTCGACACGGGAGTCGCCACGAGCTGCACCCACGGGACATTGTGGAGGTCTGTGCAAGGAACAGGACAGGAAGAGGCTTCCGAGCAAGACTGCCTAACAAAGCCCAGGACACACAGACACGGCCAATGACAGCCAGTCTTGGCTTTGCCACGGCCAGCCTTAAATCCTCCCCTCTTTTTTGTCAAAAGTTTTTTCCTTTCCCAGCTTTTAGGGGTCAGGTTTTCTCCATTTCAGACTCCATTCTTCTCAGCTAAACAAGCCAAGCGCTTTATTTGCTCTCATACTGGGACCCCCTCTCCCTCCCACTGGCATTTTTCTGTTCCTACTCCAGTTTGAACGCACATTTAAGCACGAGTGACTGGTAGGAGACCGAGGAGCCTGGTGTCTCCCACCCAACACCATGAGGAACACACATCTATCTTCACTACAGCGAGCAATGCCCAATACAGCAAGCACCACGTGAAAACCTTTGCTAGGATCCTCTTCTCATACTGTGGACATCGAAGAAAGTATTAGAGTATAACTTGTCCCTGAAGAACATTACCCTCGGCCATCTTCCACCGCATCCCCCCTTTCAGTACAATCTGCCTCTTCCTCCCAGTCTTCAAGTATTTACAATTCTTCTGCATTCTGGCATTTGGGGCACCGAACGTCCACCCAGCGCCTGGGCAGACTCAGAAAGACCCTGGCGTCCAAGACCCATCTCCTCATGAAACAACAGCACCAGTCTGGGGGAATCTGGCTAAACTTGCCTGGCTTTTTCTTCGGTTTCCATGTTCCTCTCAGCCCTCACTATTCGTCTTAAAAAGCTGTTCCAAGCTCTGCTCCCTGGTGAGGAGGCTGAAGGGCTCGCAGCTGCCCTGGTACTCCAGCTCCCCGTGCTCTCAGCAATTGCTGCTCTGGCAGTCCGACAGCATCACACCAAACGGGACAAATCTAGTGGGGTCCTCGCTGCAGACCTTGTGATTTCACACGCCAGCTGCTTCAGAGCTGGGAGCTGATGGTTTCACTGCCCCAAGAAACAAACATTGGAGGCCCTTCCTCTTCAGAGAGCCATCTCAGCACTGTGCGCTCACCAAACGCTGAAGCAGGGCATGAACGCAGTGATGAGGTTCTCCAAAGGATCCCTTTTCCAGGCACTCACCTCGGCAGCCTGTTCTGCTTCCTGGCCTGCCCCTCCTGTGTCATCCAACGCTGGAGAAGGTGGTCTGGCTTCAGCACCGTCCCAGCACGGGGACCGCGAGAGCCCCTGCCCAGCTAAACCTGTGCCCAAGGAAGGGCAAAGAACCCTTTCCTGGCAGAAAGGAGAGTTTCCAGAGCTCCTTCCCCTTCTGTGCTAACAAACCCCACTGCTGAATCCTGCCTGCTGAACACAGCCCTGAAAAGTCCACCTGCACATGAACACCAGACCACCAGCCTGCGGCCTGCAGGGTGAGCAGGTCCTCCAAGTCCATCCATGCCCATCTGCATCCCCTTCCATGGACAGGCCTGCTGCTTCCCCAGGCTGCGGTCTGTTTCATGGACCTCCCTTCGGCTCTGCCCAGGAACTTCCCTACTCAGAGCGTCCAGGACTGCGGGGAGCATCTCCACAGCTCTAGGGACCACGAGCCTGACAGTTCACACACAACCATGGTGCCAAGGCAAGCAGTGAGCTGCTCTGGGCTACCAACAGCAGCTTCTGAGGCGACAACCGTGTTGCTGTGTCCAAAAGCTACAACAGGGCTTTAGCCCGAGTCCAGCTCTAGGCTAAACAAGCTGTGCAGTGAGTGAGGAGACCTGCAGGTGCGGGGAGAAGTGCACGGGCTCACGGGCTTTCCCATTTCCCACCTGGTTGATGTGAACAGAAGGGATGGAGGCCGCAGAGACAGATGAATGGCTGGGTGAGTTGGGCAAGGACTTGCAGGGACCGATGGAAAGCTGCTGCTTCTTCCGTAGAGCCACCACCTTCTGGGCCACTGAGAGAGAGAGAGAGACAGCGTCAGAGTATGGAAAACAGCCTTCTCCACCCCCCACATTTTCAGAGTGCTTCGGTTAGACCCAAATCCTCTTCCCAAAGAAGCCACCCCACGCCACCAAGGAGGACTTGTGCAGAACATCCAACCTCGCTACTGCCCTGCCGGAGGCAGGACCGGCCGAGCCGCTGAGGGCTGCCTGCTCCCGTGGGCCTCACGTGAAGCCGGGACTTCACGTGGATAACGGAGGCATGTGGAGCCCAAGGCTGCTGTGGAAGAAGTCCTGGTAGCCAGAGTCACTTCCCAGCTGGAAGCACATCTCTCTCCAGCTGCACCTCAGAGAGGCTCCTACGACCCAGACGGAGGCTCCGACAGGAGCTCAGCAGCTGCAGGAGGCAGTTACTGAAGAACAGTAACTACTCCTAGTAGCAGGAGCCAGTTACTGATCAGCCTGGGCAAGGCCACTTCCACCACCCGGGCCCTGCTGATCCCCACAGTCTCCAGATGTTCCAAAAACTAAGGCTAAAACCTACTCTTCTGGTTCCTGTGACCTCACTGCTAGATCACAACAGCCCCGAATTGTGTTCCAATGTTCCAAATCTCCCACCCTTTCACCACAACGCATGACAACAAGCAAGCTGGGCTATGAAGGGCAGGGAGGCAGCGATTTCACACGTACAAGCAGACACATGGAAGCGGGAAATGCTGTTGAAGTGGTAGTGAAAATGCTCTGGTCAGAACGTCCTGAGCGCACGAAGGCCACCGGCCCCGAAGGAGGGAGCAGGCGACATCCCGCGATGGGACCAGCCACAAACACCACTGACTTAGAACGGGTTCATCCACGCGGAGCAGAATTCCTATCACAGGACATATTCGAGGAAGCTTCCTCAGGAATGTCGTGACAGCTGAGCACCCCACAGCAGGTCAAGGACAGATTGCGAAATCCCGAGTAGACTGGAGTCCAAAATAGACGATATAAGATGAGAAGGGAAGTTTCTGCACGGCTCACAGGGAAAATCTTTTTGCTTTTCAGCGCAGAGGATTTTATGCAATTCAGAATTTCACTGCAGAAACCAAACTGAAGGCAGTAAATTTCCCAATGTGCAGGACACGGGATGGTCCAAATGCAGAGGAAGGGGAAAGGTGAGAGTGTTCCCTTGGGAAAGTGAGGCTGGGGCAGCCACCGGTGGGAAAAAAGAGAGGGACTCAGAAAAGATGCAGGAAAACCTCACAGCAAACGCTGTCCTGTGCAAGCAACCTGGCACAGTCCCTATTTTGTCACCCCTTCTGCATGATTAATGGCAATAACAGAACTAATCACGAGGCTGGCAAGACCGCGCTGGCAGTGATAAACCAACATGTAGCTGAGGCAGAATTAAGGGACCTTCACGTTTCTGCTTGCCGGGCAGAGGTCCTCCCACCTGTGCACAACGGGCGGCTCCAAAGGCACCGCGAGGCAGCGTCCGGGCTCGCGTGCCGCCAAGACGCGCTTGCTCGTGACACGGGGCTCCGCGACGGTGAGCCCCGCTGCAGCGCGGAACCGCCACCGCTCGCCGCATCACTTGGGTTTGTCAGGTGTGACGGATGGTGCTCCGGCAGGCACAGCTCTTGAGCACCACACAACTTATTTTACAGTTTAGGTAGCTCGAGGCATTCAGAAGAAAAATCTCCTGCACAGATGCCACCAGAAAAGTCAGCAATGTGAGGGGATTCTGGAAAAAGAGGGGACGTGCACCGGGTGGTTCAAAGAGGTGCACAGAAATAGCTCTACAGAAACATCATCCAAGGGGATGGCACCTTTTGGAATCACTGGGCCTTGCACACAGCCCCACACATTAATTCTTGGCCTCTCCATGGAAATACTCCTGCTGAGCTCACTCCCTAGTCTGGAAGATGCAGCAAATGACAAAGAAATGACACTCTCATCCCACCGTTCCACTCAGCGCGCAGAAACCTGAACAAGCAACTCCCACGTGTAGGAGACACAGCCACCCTTGCACTTTCGAGCTAAAATCCCAAACCGCAACCTCGTTACAGAGGAGCGAAGACGAACAGAAGATCCAGTGCAAGCATTTCAGCAGGGGCTTCTGTAAGTGACGGGACAGCCGGTCCGGCAACGCCACGGACCTGCCTGTGCTCGGGCCGGAGGGAGGAGCGCAGCACTCACCCTCCGCTGGCCGCACACCAAGCAGAAGCCCCTGCTGTCCTCTCCATGCGCCCCACGAGCGGATCTGGATCCTCTCCAAGACCAGCTCCAGGACAATCCCTGGCAAGGAGCTCTTGACAATTTGCTCCCTCACCTTTGCATGGTCAGGAAATACTGCTAAATGACACCCAGAAGGCTGAGGTGCCTCCACATGGTGACTCTTGTCCTGGTACCCGCTGACCTCTAAGAGATTCCTGCGTTACCGGAGCTCTGTGAAGGAAACTCTGAGAATAAAGGTCTTTAGTAATGCACATGGGAGGATACACTCCGTGCCAGCTCTTACATCACTGGGAGCTCTGGTAAAGCCGCCCACCAACCCATCCCCTCAGGGTGACCCGGCCTGGCCACCCGCGAAACTCGGAGCCTCGAAGCCCAGGTCTGCAGAGTGCGGGACACTGCAGTACAGAGTCCAGCTCTGTGCCAGGGCCATCCCCACACCGAACCTGCAGCCAAGGCAGACTCTTCCCTTCTCACCAAGCAGCAACTGCGACAACCGCGGACGCTGGAGGCAGCTTTGCAAGGATCAGAAGCGCAGCTCCGACTCAGCAGCTCGGGGAGGACTTCTGCATGCGAGAAACTACCCTGCAAGCAGCGCAGGGGCACCCTCACCCTGTGTGCAGCCCTTCACAGGGGCCTGCAGGAGCCTGGCTGCCAGGACAGAGCAGCTACCGCTCCAAAAGAGCCACCACGGTTACGGTGGCACCGGCCCCTGAACACAGGTGACATCCAGAACCCTTCCCAACACACCGAGAGATCAAACATGCAGGAACCGCTCTAGGCACAGAGAGAGGAACGGTCTCTGCCACGGCGGGGCAGAAAGGAGGGCACCGCAGCAGAGGAAGCCCCTGAGGAATCTCTGCCCCGCAGTGAATGCAGAGACGCAGAGCTCTGCGTCTCAGCGTCGCTGTCACGCGCAGGCAGCACCAAACCGCACGCAGCGGAGCAGGAAGGAACACTGCAAGCCTCATCCCTCGACTGCACACCCAGGCAAGGCATGGTTGTTCCCGGCCCGCTCCGGGGACAGGCGAATGCACTGAGTGCGGGACATTTTCTCCAGCTCTTCCACAACACGGTGGGGCTCCACGTGCCACTCGTGATTATTGCCACGTGCTCTCTCCACAGCTCTCCAGATCCCGAGCAACACGCTTTCCTCCAAGGGCATCCATTGCCCCTGAGCTGGAGCTCTCCGTGATGCGTGAACATCAGTCCGAACCGCCGGCTCTCCAGGAGAAGCTCCGCTCCAACTCGGCGCAGACGGCGGCAGAGCTTCCCATCCCGGTGTGGGCACGGGCGCGGGGAGCCCCCGGGCGGGCAGGCGGCACCGAGGTCGATCGCTGCAGGAGACGCCCGGGCACAGGCGGGAACCCGGGCACGGCCTCCCGAAGGCCGGGGAGGATCCCTCCACTTCCAGGCTGCCTCCGCATCCTGCAGCCCCGGGCACCGGGGACGGACACCGTCTCTTCCGCAGAGGAACTCAGATGGGCTCTGAGAACGCCAGAGATGCAGAATACAGCGCTTCCCTATGACATTTTTTCCAATAGTTAAAAAAGAGAGATATTGAGGGAAAAAAAAGATCTGTAAAATGTGAATTTGACAGGCTTCAGCTTCAGGAATTAGATCTCCGCTCACCTGCAGAGTCCTAAAGAACCTGTGATTTTCTCCCCATGTAGATACTCAGATATTGCAATCAAGTCACCTCCCAATCTTCTTTCTGATAAATTGAATGATAGCTTCTGTTGTGCCTCACTGTTGAGCATTTTTACCAATTTTTGATTAATTTTTGTGGCTCTTTTTATCTTCTCAGTTTCTCTTCTCTCTCTTGAAACGCTGATTCCCAAATTAGACAGAGCACTCCAGCAACGCTCTGCTACCACGTGCAGAGATAAGAATCCATCCGTGTGCGCACTCGATGCTCCCCTGTTCGTGCGCCCAAGGGAACATGGGGCTCCTGCTCATGCAGGGATGACCCACAGCAGGAGCATCTGGCTACACATTAATTATGTTTGAGCAGTCCGGGACCATCAGGCTCTTCTGGGTTCCCCCTCAGCCTCGCTGCCCTTTGCTCCTTCTCATGGGTCACAAACCCTCTCTCTGTCCTCCTTCCTGGCCAGGAACAGAGCCAGGGGAGAGGGGACTGCAGCATCTTGCACACACTGAGCAGGAGCCCCACGGCAGCAGGCGACGAGGAGAGCTCCCTACGCAGACCTGGGGCCAGCAGCTCCAAGCCCTGCTCTCCCACAGGGGTTTTCATCTCACACCTCGCCATTTATCATGCTGTCTACGCTCCCTGAGGTCAAAGAGAAGAAAACGCCCCCAGAGCACAGTTTGTTTCATCTTGAGATTAAAAAGGAGGAGAAGCAGCCAAGCAAAGAGCAGCACCTAATCCTGCAGCCCTTCTCCTCCCCTTCTCAACTCCACCTTCTGCCATTCCTCACAACACTGTCCTTCAGAAACGGGGACAGCCAATCCTTATGCTCTTCTGAAGGAATCTCCAGAGCAAGTTTAGTGACAGACAGTAGCAAACACTTTCCAGAAGCCCAGATCAGGCATGCACGTAGCCTCCCCACTGCTCCAGGCTTGCTCTGCAAGACGCTGGGTTGGTTTAACAGACCCTGCCCTTCCAGGCCTGTGGAAATATTCACTGTCTTCAGCTATGCACAGTGGTTCTCTCCTACCATGTCTCCATTACTCGCTAAAAGGGAAGAAGGAAGGAGGGGAGACGGGCAACTGAGGACCGAGACAATTTTCCTCACAGCTGAAAACAGAAATACATTTGCTTTTCCCCCTATACAAAGCTTTGGCAGTAAGTCAAAGCCATTTAGTCCTTTGTAACCCCCGTGGTCACAATGAACTCATGAATCACTCTTCAAGGGGTCCTCTATGAGCACCTCATGCGGGTCTGCGTTTGACCTGGTTGCCCGGACCACATCAGAGCCAACAGAGGCTCTGGAGTTCTGCCGCGGCCGCCCCTCCTCGCGGCCCTGAGGACATTCCACACTCTCCCAGCTCGGGAAGCTCTCGGAGCAGGAAGTCCATGAAGAGAGCAGGGCCCTTCGGACATTCCGGACGCAGACATCCTGGTGAGGGGCGGCCTCAGAAGAAACGAAGCCCGAGAAACGCTAGAGGCTGCTGAACCACAGGATTATGACCCAAAGATCATAGTGGCAGGACAGGAACCAGGAGTCTGGGACTCTGTTCCTCACCCTGCAGCTACTTGCTGCCTTCTTGAGCTTCTCCTTCCCTGTCTCCAGAGGAGCAGAGGTAATTCCCAGCCATCTCTGAAGCTGATGAAGACTCCACAGTTCAGAGCTTTTCTGATGAAAAGTGCATTTGGCAATAAGAATATTACTGGGTCCTAGAGTCAGTCCTAGGTCTACACTCAAAACCGGGATATGAGCAAATAGAAGGCAGGAGACAACCACAAAGCTACATCAGGGTCTGGAAAATCTAGTCCAGAGAGACTGACAAGACTTGACCGGTTCAGTCTAACAAAGTGAAGGGTCATGGGCAGAAGGGGCTTCCCAGAGCAGAGAAACTTCAGAGTTCCTGGACAAAGACAGAGGGAGAGTCGGCCTGTGAAGCTGAGGTCAACAAGCATGTAAATGGAAAGAGCAAGAGGCCCCAGGATGCAGCAAAGGAGTCCGGTCTTGGGGGCAGTAATGCAGCAGTCTATTTCTGCCTGATGACACTGCCCAGCTCTCCAGGAACACCAAACCAATGCAGAGGCCGATGGGTGCAGGGGGATGCCTTGTTTGGCAGGCAGAGGTCCAAGCGGGATGATCTGGAAGGTGTCCCTCTTGTCAGACTGTGTCAGAGGCGAATGCACTCTATCTGCTTCTGCAGGGCGGGCAAGCACTTTGGTTATGATCCTCGGCACATCAACAGCACGTCACTGGAAGCTCAGGGACTTGTGCAGGGGAAGGAACATCACAAGCGCCAGCCCAGAGGAGCTCTTCTCCCTTGGGGCTCTTCTACCCTTAATGCCCAGTGTTTCTCCTGCTTCCTCTTCTCCTCCACCATAGGTAATCAAACCCCTTTCTCCAGGCTCGTAAGTCCTGCTGTGCTGCACAGGGCCACCACGGGGATGTCCCTACAGCCTCTCTGGTGTCTGGCACAGGGCTACGTGTGCGGAAGGGAGGAGAAGGTGCTGCTCTGCAGCAGTCCTCCTTTCACAGCTCATTTACGCATCATGCACAAGGGAATCAGCCCACGCACAATCAGCAAGTCTTGCCCTTAGGACTGGCCCTCTGCACATGATGCGACTGCAGCGAACTTAAGTCTAACTTTCTGTGCCTTCCCTGGAGCAGTCCTTCCTAACCAGGATCTTGTGGTCCAGGTCTACACACTGACACGGTGCTGCTGCCCCGTTCTGCTCAGGTACCCGCCACCCGCCTGCAGTTACCATCCTGGAAGACTCGCTCCACATTCAGTCCGTAGGTAGCACAGGTCTCATAGTACGTGCAGCGCTTCAGATCGTTGGAGAGCTTCCGTGCGCGGGAATCATCAATGACTCGGGGATTTGTGGCACTGATGGCATCTGGAAACCAAAGCAAGAGGAGGTTAGAACACAAGCTTCCACATGGCATCCGTCCGTGGGTCCCGGCTCACCTTCCTGCCCTCGCTCCATTCCTCGCCTGCCGAGATATCCACCTTCCTGGTACACCCGCTGTCCCATCAATGTATGAGACGGCCAACTTACTGCAATCCGTGAGCGTATGATTGGTCATGGAAGCTGTAGGTACCAGCTACTCATCTCCAAGTCTGCCTCAGCTGCAGAGTAAAATGGACTTAGCAGTATTCCCCAAACATTTTAGAGTTTTAATCTTCACAGATTACAGTAGTTACGTGGGAAAGACAGCTCTGCTAGGATGCGCTCAGAGTTGTGCTTTCATTGTTAGGGTATGCTAAAAATGGGCTTAAACTGCACCCCAGCCGGCAACTAAGTGCTCTTGTGGTATGGAAAAAATATCTTCCCAAGAAGAAACTGATCTGAATTCCTTAAGACACGCCAAGGACAAACGGGCTGTAAGTGAACCTGGTCAGCAGGAGTCAAGGGTGCGCTGGGACGTGTCATTAAGAAGAATTCCTCTAGAGCTGCTCTACAGGGCTGCTTTGTACGATTGTACCACGGCTGTGACCTCGAGCTGGCTGTAAATCTGGGACAGCAGTGACCACCGAGCCCCCTGCCACATTGCTCTTTCTCAGTCCTGAGGCTCCACGATACCTTTTTGTACCCCCAGCCCAGCCCTAAATCAAGATCCTTCAGCCCTGAGCGTAATTCCACATGTTTAAGTATCAGAAATCGAGTATGTTCATTCTACTCTTCATCTAGGATCCAAAGCAGACACCACTGAATTCTTATTCCACTGTCCTTGCCTGAGTTCCAACCCTATGACTGGGTCTTCATGAAGAGGATGATCCCACCAACTCCACTGTCCAGGTATTTTCTGTGCACCCCTGGACCCCCAGGCACACACACCCTTGTTCGCTCTCTGTCCCCATTCCCCCTTTCCACCTCATGCTGCAGTGAAGTGAGTTCCCTCAAACCTTCCCTAGTGCAGGTTGTCCCAGGGAGATGCACAGGGATGCAGCGGCAGGAGAACCTGTGCCAGCTCCGTCCTGACTCCTGTCCCTGCCCAGCCACTGCAGGGGCTGCAAGCAGGACTGCAGGAAGAAGGGAAGTGCAAGATGTTCGTGGATTTCAAAGAAGAAGGCAGCTCAGTGGGAAGGTAAGCACAGTTCTCCACAGGAAGAAATGTGCTGGAATGGAATTTTCCAGCATTTGCAGCACCCTAAACCGGGGCCCTGAAAGCAGCTCTGTCCCGAACGCTGCTTACCAGCGCCAGATGAGCAGACCAAGCAGCTCCTACCCCCGCACCGCGCCGAGGGCTGCAGCGAGCTCCTTTGCCGTCGCGCACACATCACCCCCCTCACCGAGCGGGGGGATCGCGGACCGCGCCGCACGGCAGCTCCCTGCTCTCACCTTGGGTGCCCACCAGCACCATCGGCACCTCCGCCGTGTTCCGGTAGCTGCAGAGCCGCAGGTAGTAGTTATACACGGTCTGGAAGCTGATCTCATCCTCCAGGCTGAAGACAAACACCACGGCGTCGACCCAGGCAGCGAACTGAGGGAGACAGCGCCGTTAGAGCGCAGGGAAGCATCCCGAGCCCCTGCGTACGGAGCTGCCAGCAAGAGGAGCAGCGGGCGGGAGGCCACAGCCGGGCTCAGCTCCACGCGGCCCGTGCAGTGGCACCGGCTCCTCGGCGTCGCAACGAGGGAGCACGGAGGAGGGCAACCCCAACGCAGGGCCTGCCCTTGCTCAGAACTTCCTAGTCTCCATCACTGAGTCTCGCTCACTGCTGTTTACAACCTTGCGTTTTAATATCCCAGAACTTCTCCCCAGAGAAGAGCGAGGCCAGTTCCTTCTCCAAGAAGTCCCTAATCCTTGCGGCACGGCAGGGAGCGGGAAGGGGGCTCAGGAGGTACCGATCTCCTACCTGCAGTTCAGGGGGGCCCCCTTCATCGCGAATCAGCAGCAAGTAGCTCTGACCATCCACCACGATCTCCTTCTTAAATCGGCCACCTTGGAACAGAGCAAAGCAGCGGGTCAATGGGAGCGGGAGGCACAGGAGGGAGCGGGGGACGCCCGTGATCGCCAGCGGGGCTGCCCACGGGTCGAGCAGGACCGCTCGCTCACGCCTCGCGACACAACCCACCTTCCGGAGACTCCTCCTGCACGTAGGTGCCGGTCAGGTAGCGGTGCACCAGGGCCGACTTGCCGCTGGACAGGTTGCCCACGATGCCCTGTGACAGGGAGGCAAGTGTGAGGCAGCGCGCGCTAGCCCAGCGCCTGCCCCGCGCAGGGCACCTCCCCGCACGGCGAGAGTGCCCGTGCCGGGTGCACGGGGACACGGTGTGAGCGCCCGTGCCGGGCACAAGGGGACATGGTGTGAGCGCCCACGATGGGCGCACGGGGACACGGTGTGAGCGCCCGTGCCAGGCACATGGGGACACGGTGTGAGCGCCCGTGCCGGGCACAAGGGGACACGCGAGAGCGGCAGCACGGGGCGCGCTGTCCCGCCAGAGCCAACGCGAGCCGATGGGGGCAGAGCGGCGGGTGCCGGGGCCCAGCTCCGAGGACGCTGAGGAGGTTGTTTCTCCTCCAGAGCAGGGCGAGCGCAGGCTCCGCGCTACAGGGACCCTCTCTCCCTACGCTCTCCTGCTCTCTCGAGGCACACTTGCTCCCAGGGCACAGTTGGGCACAAGGGGAACAGCTCTGCTCCCGGCCCACGTGTGCCGAGTTCCCGGCGGCTTTAGCTCCCGGCACGGCATGGGCACGAAGCGATGGGGCGCGGAGCGTGGCCGAGCGCCCGCTACAGCTGCCCTCGGCTACCAGCCACAAGGCCCCTCGCTGCGGCCAGCCGCACGTCCGGGGCTGGCGGCGCTGCCCAGCTGCCTGGTGCTCCGCTCAGCGCCCCTGCCAGCGGCTCCCGACTCTGCCTGGCTTTCAACTGCCTTGGAATGTCCCGGGCTACTCAAGGAATGCAGCTGCCCGAGTCGCACGACCAGTTTCTTTCCCTAATGTCAACACTTTTCCCAATGACTTAAAACATCTCCAGTGCTTGAGAGGGCGAGGAATGCAAGCGGGCTAGCCTGCTGATGGATAGCTCGAGGAAAGGGGCATCTTCTCCCGCCCTTTCAAGGCACCCGGCCCAGAGCGATGGGTGAGCACTGCAGAGCTCCAGTGCTGCCATTCGGCACGCGCCCACACTGCCCTGTGCAGCCCCCTGTTTGGGGACCTCCCCGTCACTCAGGTGTCCTCTCTGCCCCTCTGAACGCACGGCTGAAACAAGACTTCGTTCAGGATACCATCCATCCACGTGTTCTTACATGCATCCTCCTCTCCTGTCCCCACATCTGGATCGGATGGGTTCTGAGGATTTGCTATTGCACCGGGATTTAAGTTTTACAGAAAAGCTACGAGATCAGAAACAGCCACGGCCATTCCCACAGGGGTTCTCCAGCGGAGCTGCCGTGTTCCCAGGACATCCAACGCCCGCGGCCTGTGCACCACGGCCTCCCAGTGAGCGCACACGAACGTCACCGCTCCTGGGACGCGTCCTCCCCAGCCGCGCGCCCTCCCGCAGCCCCCATCAGCCTGGACGGCTCCGCTGCCGGGGACGTGCAGGGCCCAGCAGACTCTGCCCCGCTGCTGGGCGCACGGGCACAGCTCCGTGCAGGAGCCCCAGGCAGGAACGTGACCCCTTCCTGAGGAAAACCGTAGGACTGAAAAACACGGGCGTTACTTCTACATGCAAACAGCGTGCATGAAGACAACACACATCCTTAGAGACACCAAAGTCCACAGTGCTACTATTCTCCTCCAAGTGTTGCACGGATGTAAGTGACCAGGCACAATATATAGCGGTGACAGAGCTTTCCACTCGTCTCCTCTTGTGGGAAGAGCCCTTGGACTCCAGAGTGCCCCAACGTGCAGACGTTTCCTTGGTGTCTGGTTCGGGGGTGCAGTTCAGGGCTGCGGAGGAGGGTGCCCGGGTGCCAGCCCCATGCTGCGAGTGCCCGCTCCAGCTCGGGGAGCTCAGCCGCCCCACGGCCCCACCGCCACGTGGGCCTGCGCAGCAGCCCCTGACACGTGCGCAAGCAGAACCCGTGCGTCCAGGGGAGCCCAGAGCCACCGGAGCGGCCAACGCGGCTCCGGGACGAGGCGGGCGGCAGGACAGAGGAGGGGCTGAGAACCTCGGGGCTGGTTTTGCCACCAGGGAAGCGCACGAGCAGCCTTCCGAAGGCAAACAGACGCGGTGGGTGAGCGAGGGAGGGAGGAGTGAGTCACCATCGGGCCTGTCTCCAGCTCTAGGGCCGCTGCAAACCGCGCGGCTCCGCAGGTGCTGCCCCGGCGGGGCCCCCCGCAGCGGGGACCCCAGCGCAGCAGCACCAACGCAAGCGCCCACAACCATGGGGTCTCGCTAGAGCACGGGGCAAACAGCCCCGCTTCCCCGGTGCTCCCGGTGCGCGCGCCACACGCGGCGAGCCAGCAGCGGTACCAGGACGCCGAGAAGCCAAGCTAGGAGGTGCAGAAAAACTCGCTCTCATGGGCATGTCTGGGCCAAGCGCGCTACCGCCAGATCTGTCACCTGCAACAACAATTAAAGATGATATAGAGCACGTTTAGGCAGAGGAGAATAAGCACAAGGCTGCAAAACTGTCGAGATTACGTGCACATGCTTCGGATGACAAGGAAGCTGCGAAATCACAGGAGTGCTGCGCAGTGCTACCCGGGGAGGGAACGGCTCCTTCCTCCAGCCGTTCCCGCACTTAACGGCAGCACAAACCAGGTGGGACACGAAGAGAAGCCCAGGAAGAGGCTGCGGAAACGCGGCACGGAGCCGGCAGCAGGCCGGCTTCAGCCTCACACCTGGGGCAGCCTCTGCAGCTCCACGGAAACCTCTGCACGAGCAGAGGGAGAAGGAGGGAACGGCCCCGGCCTCTGCGCAGCGGGAAGAGCAGACGCTGCCGGTGGGCAGCGATCCCAGCACCGGGCACCGCTCCGTGCCCGACGAGGACACCAAGCTGTACCGGGAGCAGCAGATCTTATCAGAGCAGCTGCGAATAGCGCGGCCTCCGGGCAGAGACAGCAAACTTCAAGATAAAACTCAGTGGGAAACGCTGCTCGGCGCGCAGATGTGCTGAAACACATCGAGGTACTGGGAAGTTTATGTAGGGCACCCGGAGAGCACTGACCGCTTGTGGTGCGAACGGGAACATGAGCAGAGCAGCGAGTGAGGAGACAGCCACCTCCGGCAGCAGGGGCAACAGGAATCGCTTCCCTGCCACGGAGCAGCGAGGGCAGGAGGCTGCAGGAACATTTACGTGCCGCAAAACCTGCGCTCCCGAATCACGGCGATTCTCGACGCCAGCGGGATGGCAAACCTCGGCGGCGCGTCCTGCACAGGGACACGTCCCGCACAGGGACACGTCCCGCACCGGGGCACGGCCCACACGCGGCCCCGGCGCTCAGTGAAGGGCCGGCCGGTCCCGCAGGGCTCCACCGCCGCGAACGAGAGGGGAGGCGTGAGGGGAAGAGCTGGGCAAACTGTTTGGGAACTGGAATGGAAAGGGCCCTGGAAATGTCCCTGCAGAGCTCCAGACACCTGGGGGATGGCAGGGCAGGCGCCACGGAGCCAGCACACGGCTTCTCCAGCTCCGCGGTGTGTCTGTGGCCCCGCACGATGCTTGTGCAAGGAGAAACCCTTGCAAAGAGAAGCGCTTCATCGCGAGCCGCCACGCTGCTAACCAGATCAGGACTTGGAAAAGCCTCAAGACTTGTAGGAGGGATTGTATCAGCTGGATAAAACCTGGGAGCAAGAGGTTCCCAGAGGTCACAGAAACACAGGGAAAAGGTGTGTTCATTGAGGAACAGCAAAGAGCTTTAGGTTTGTTCAGGCTGCAGCACGGCTTTGCAGCCTGGAGACTGTTAAAGTGACAAAAAGCAATAAACAGAATAGCTGCAAGAATATTTCTGAACAGGCACACAAGCCAAGGAACGAGCTAAGCAGATACAAAACTAGCAAATGAAGATTCAAAATCTAATTTTATTTCACTGCAAGTAGGAAAAAAATGTGGCAGAATGTTCCTTGCGCGTTTGGCGAAAAGGCTTCCTGATTCGCAGATGAACGCTGACAAAAATTAACCTTAAAAGGGCTGAAGGGAGACACGCCAGCAGCCTCCAAAAAAGTTAAGGACTGCGGCGGAGAGCGCGAGGAGGGTGAATCACTGGATCGGCTCGAGGCTCTCGAGGAGGAGCCGGCACCCGAGCGCGGAAGGGGCCGGGGAGGTGCCGGCCGGGGTCCTGCAGCCGCAGCCGCGGTGTCTGCACCACGGCCGGGCCAGCCCCGGAGCTGCCGCTCCGCAGGGAGCCCTCGCGTCCCCCTTGCCGTCCCTCGGCCCGCGAGCC
>JAWLRI010000356.1:73201-84644 GCA_034781795.1 Crypturellus tataupa | reverse complement strand
TCACTGCAACGTGATGTGGCAGAGAAAAATAATCCTCGTTTTACATAAGCATCAGTGCTGCGGATAGCTCGTCGCCGAGTTGTCCAAAATGAAACCTCGAGGTTCTTCTCAACAGCTCCGTGCAAACAGCAGCTCGCGGCTGAGCACGGAGCGGGTAGCAGCCCGGCGAGGCCCCCGCGCCGCTAACCCTGTGCACGGCCCCACCGGGACCCGGATCGCCCACGGATACTCGGGAACGGGAAGGGTGCTGAGGGGGCGGGCGACGATCAAAGGGCCGGGAGAGCCTCGGAGCAGGAAGAGGGCACAGGGAGAAGGAAGTCTGCGGGCCGGGGGAGGAAGGAGGCGGCCGGGGGAAGTTTGTCCCTGTGTGTTTCAGTATCCGAACGAGGCGGCACGATCCGAGCAGAAACGTCCCTTCCGCGGAGCGCTCGGAAGGCGCCGCGGCAGCGGCTGCGTCCGCAGGAACCCGCAAACCGCTGGGCAAATCCAAGGGAGAAAGCTCAGAAAAGGAGGATTAAGATACACAGACACTGTTTGGAGCTCAAGAAACCAGCGACCAAGACCCCAGCCCGCGAGGGTGCTGCGCAGCCCGCGAGCCGCTTCCCGCTCCCTTGGCATCCCGGCTGGACCGCGGCCGGATGCGGGACACGGAGTCGGGGCCATGGGAGGGACCCAGGGCGCAGGTGAAGAGCCACGGAGGGAGCCCTGGGGAGCGAGGGGGCCCTGGGGAGCCAGGGGGGGCCCTATGGAGCCAGGGGGACCCTACGGAGCCAGGGAGGGTCCCTATGGAGCAATCCCGGTCGCTTCTCCCAGCGCCCGGACCGGCGGCCCAGCTGCTGGCAACAGCTGCACGTCAGCCTGCCCGAGAGGCCTCCAGCAACTCCAAACCAGCGCCTGAAAACGCCGCCAAACCAACCGTTCCAGCTGAAATTTTCCATGTTTGCTCTCTCCATCAGGCTGGTATTTTTAGCAGCTCCAGCAAAAGCAGTTCAGCCATTTCCAAAACCGAGGTTAGGGAAAAATAAGGAAGCTTTGCCAAAGTCGGACGTTTTTCCAGCTTTTGCTTAGTTGCTTGAAGAGCCGATCGACGCCCATAGCTCAGCGCTGGAGCTGAACGGCTGACCAGGGTCACCCTTAGTTCAGAGATTGCTTCTGCTGTCCACAAACGCGCATCCGGATCCGGAGAAAAACCCCTGGAAGCTGCTGTGCTCAGCGTAAGCCAGGGGACACAACCACCACCAAAAGCATCTCTCGCAACCGAGCTACAACAGGCTTTTTCCTTTGTTTTTCCAGCCTTTGATTTGAGGCCTTACAAATATTTACGAGACTCTAGCTAATTTATGGCAGTGGTGGGATACTCTCTCTGACAAAAACGAGTGCTTTGGATCTGAACCCGAGACGCTTTGGGCTCTACCCCAGGACTACACGCTGTCTTCACCTTCTAAATTAACCTGGTTTCGTTCCGATAAGCCTCATACTACATTATCAGATATTCTTCCCAGAGTTTAGATCGCTCTATGCATTTTTTTGGTAACCACTCAGATTTTCAGAATAATGTCACAGTAGTCGCAGACATCAGAAGCGCGCGCAGCACCCGGCAACCGCCTTACTGAAGCCATAGAAACGCTCATCCTCGCTCCCACGTTTGCCGGCTGCTTTCCAGCTGCTGTAGCAGGGTCTGCACAACGGGCGCAGGGCTCGGGCTGCTGCGCGACCCGAGCGCCGGCCGTCCCACACGCGCCCTCCGCGGGGCTGCAGCGATGCACCGTTTGACGGCACCGGGAGCTGCAAGTTAGCGAGGTTTTTGCTTCATAACTTTGTTGTCCTGCAAGACGCACAAGGCCTGGTGCCAGCTTTAAAGATGCTGCGACTTAGGAGAAGGCCGGTAACGGAGAAACTACCAAGGAACACAAGGGTCACATAAACAGTTTGCCCGTCCCCTGGATCGCGCAGCTCCGAGACGGCCCGGGGCATCGCGACCGGAGGCACCTGCAGGCGTTTCTGCCGGAATCCCAGGGAATTCGGCATCCTCGCCGCTCCTCGGAATTTAGGCACCCGTATTTCTGCCCAGGGGCTGGTTTGTGTCTCCCCTCCCAGTCAAACGCACTGGGGACACCAGCTGGGAGGAGGAACTGGGGAAGGAAAGGGTAAAGCAAAGGCCTGAAGTTTCCAAGGACTGAAGTGCTCCCAAATCCCAGCCTTGTGTCTCGATCACAAGATCCTCCTATTTCCATGGAAACAGCAGAATTACAGATTTCAGTCTCGAGGCAATTACCAACACCGGGCATTTAATTGCCAAACACGACAGCGCAGCCATCTTGACGCGCAGGACACGGGGCGCCCTCCGCTCGGCGCCGTGGACATCCCCGCGCCGTCCCCACGCCGTCCACATGTCCCCGCACTGTCCTGCCCTCCGCTCGGTGTCACGGACGTCCCCGCGTGCAGAGCTCTGTCCTGCATCGGGACAACGGGACTGACGTTCCTGACTGATGCTGCAGGAATTCAGGGCTCGCCTGGGAAGCAGGGGCCCGTCTCGGACCACGTATAACAACGCTGCTGAGCAAGGCTCCCTAAGGCTCTGCAGGGGGAAGCGGCTCTCTGCGCTCGTGAGTCACCCAGCGAGTTACGAGCGCTGCAGGCACCGACGTAAACACCGGCCACGGCACGAGGAGAGGCCGATGCCTCATCGGCCACCTGACGCGGCGCAGCGCCGCGCTCGCTGTGGCCAAGGAGAAAGCGGTGAGGAGCCAGGGCGCTAATTACCGGCTGCGCCGTCCGACCCCGCTGGCATCAGCTCACCCCGCGGCCACAGGCCCTTCCAGAAAGCAAAGCTGCGGATCGCCCAGGCTGCCGGGCCTCCCGAATGAGCACGCTGGGTTTGCGGCATGGAGCACTGCAAGCCCTGGCTGGATTACGGCGCTCTCGGAGAGCAGCCCCCACGTGACAGCAACGTGGATCTAGGGCCAGCAATGGCCGGGAAGGGGAAGGAGACGCTGCTCTGCCCCGCGCAGCACCGCTCACTGCGCCCGAAGCCCCGTCCTGGGCTCCGAGGCCCCTTGTGCCAGCACGAGCAACGGCCAGCGGTGCCAGGCAGGCTGCGGGGGCACAACCAACTCGCTGGGGTTCGTCATCCCCAGGGAGCGAAGTGCCCGTCGGTCCAGCCTGGATGATACCCACCGTGAAGGGCATGAAACAACCGACAGTGACAAATGTTCAGAGACTCTCCCTGCGCCACGACATGCAGCGCCCCTTGTCTGCTGCCTTGCTCGCGCTGGCAGCGCTGGAAACGCGGCCGCAAGCCAAATCGCTGCCCCAACCCCAGGCACGTTCCTCAGCTCCAAGCCGGGACCCCTGCGGAGACAAGCGCCCGGGTGGACTGCACGGGGCCTCCCGCGCGGCTGCCAGGACCCCCTCCGCGCCCCACGCACAGCCGGGACCCCCAAATGCAGCCAGGACCCCCAAACGCAGCGGGACCCAGCCAGGAGCAGCGGCACCCGGCCCTCCTGGACGGCCTGAGGGCCACCCTGTTCAGGTCAGGTCACTGCAGAGCTGCTGCCCCCGGCAGCAAGGAACTGCCGCCTCGCACCACCTACTTACCGCTCAGTATAATAAGGTCTCATCAACTGCACGGGTATTTTAGTGTGCCACCTAAATCCGGCACCCTGCGCTGCGCTTTGGGACCGGCACAATTAGCTCAAGGAGAGCGGGGGGACACGGGGCTCTGCAGCAGCCCAGAGCCCAGGCGGCCAGGGGCGCCGCTTGGTGCCAGAGCCGGAGCGCTCGGAGCTCGAACCGCAGAGCCGGAGCGCACGGACCTCAAACCGCAGAGCCGGAGCGCGTGGAGCTCGAACCGCAGAGCCGGAGCGCTCGGAGTTCGAACCGCAGAGCCGGAGCGCATGGAGCTTGAAACGCAGAGCCGGAGCGCTCGGAACTCGAACCGCAGAGCCGGAGCGCTCGGAGCTCAAACCGCAGCCACACGTGGAAGCCCCCAGCAAGCACAAGAGGAGCCAACGGCTGGATCCTTCCGCACGGAGAGCAGCAGCCACAGCCACGGCCGGTTACTGCAGTGCCAGCCAAAACACGCCAAAGAGGAGGCGCGATGGCCATGATCCAGCCTTACAACCTCCGTCGGTGTGGTGGGACGGCGGTTGGGGACAGGATTTCGGTTCCTTTCCCCAGATAATCCTGGTGACAACGGGGCAGACGGCAGCAAATGAACAACCAAGACCAAGGTCCAAGACTGGGCAGGCACGTCCAGTCCCCAGGCTGACATCCCAGGCAGGGAGGGCAGAGCCTGGGTGGAAGAATGGGGTTTTTCATGTCAGGTTTGGGCTGGTTTGCTTGTCTGGGGGAATTGTTTTGTTTCACTCTTCATGACAATTTATCACACAGCCCAAAAGCCATAGTTCTACAAACAAAAGCAAGAAAGCAATTTGGCTGAAAGACCTGAAATAGCTTAGAGGTTAATAACATCTGAAACAGAAAAACAACAGGGTAACAAATGGGAAAGGAAGGAGGAGGAAACAGAAGTCAGTATAATGTTGAACATAGGAAGCCCACAGAATTGGTATAGGAAGCTAAAGGCTTCGGGAAAAAAGGACTTTTGACAGTGCTAAGTACAACAGGAAGCAGCTTTGCAAACTGTGATGAAAAATTAAGGTAACGCTACACAGCTGCCACAGAACGGACACAGCACAAGATACCTGCGGCAAACACCAGACAGCAGGAGTACTGTTACAGCGCTCTCGCTGAGCTCTTTAAAACAAGCAGGCTGATACACCCAGAACACATGCAAGACAACCGCAAACTTTCAAATCCATTCACTAAAACAAAACAAAAACACACAAACAAAAAAGAATGATGCTAAAACAGCATGATTTTAACCCAAAGTACATAAAAAAATGGACGCAAGGGTCTTGGAGGGATCCGCAGGAGAGATCTCTTGCCAGTTTACGATAATTTCTATAAATAACAGAATAACAGAGATGCTCGGGAATAACTGCAAGGAAGGGAAGTTATCCTGTACCCGGAGCTGAACACGCCGACTCCCCCAGGTCACTGTAAGCTCCTGGCCTTGACATCAGTCCCCTAAAAAGCAACGGGGGAGCACGGGGCGCGCGCGGCTCCCCGGGACGGTCAATGCGAGCAGGACACCCGGGTCCCGCACGGCCCGGCAGCGCGGGGCGCGCGCGGGTCCCCGGGACGGTCAATGCTCCTTTCCCAAGGGCAGGTCACGCACGGCCAGCCAGGCCGCCTCACGAGGCACCAGCCCTGGGGAAACACGGGCTGGACAAGCAAAATCAGGAAAATGGAGAGCGCAGCAGGCCCAGGGGAGCGACCGGCGGGTCAATATCCATCGGGCAGGCAGGAGCGAGCAGAGCACCCCAAGGGTCAATAGCGGCCGGCGCCGCTTCACCTCTGCATCGACCGCCGGCAGAGCGAGAACAGGGCTCAAGAGCAGCCCTGCGGACGCACGTGCAGGGCGGAGGCAGGAGAGGGGCTGCTCCAGCTCCCCGGTGCTCCGGGGACTTCAGCACCGGGTCCCCCAAGGTCGGGTGAGGGACGCACGGACCTCTGTGCCCAGCACAGGCGGCTCCCGCGTGGCACCCCGGCTGGCACCGCGTCTCCATTGGACTCTGGTGAGGCTGCAGCCACGGGGGGCTCTCCAGGTCCAGAGGGATGTCGGAAAACAGGAGCGGATCCAGCTGACCTGCCTGAGGAGCTGCGTCTGCCCGGTGCGCGGCGGAGGAGGCAAAGGGCAGCTAGAAGCAGCCCTCCCTACTCGAGGGACGGCTACAAAGACGAGGCGCAGCCCACGCCAGCAGCGGCAGACAGCGCAGCCCAGCACCAGCGCCGCACGCCGCGTGCTCGGACACGCACCGAGCCCCGCGGGATCTGCCGGGAGGAAACACCGTCCGGCAAGGCCTGTACCGCGTCGCAGGAGCAGCAGCACGACCGAAACAACAGGCTCCAGCGGGGCCGACGTTCCCGGGCTGCACGGGTAAGATCCGGCTGGAGACGGGGCTGCAGGACGAGGGAGGCTGCACAGAGCTGGCAGCCGCAGAGCAGCAGCGCTCGCGGCGCAGGCACAAACCACCCCCGGGCAAAGGGCTAACGGGACGGGCAGGAGACCAACCGGCCAAGTCACGTGAGCTCCTTGTTTCAGCCGCCAAAAACATGCACGTGGAAGGGGAAATTAGGTCAGATTACTCAGGGTAAAGAGTGGCACCAGCAGCACCAACCAAACCCACAACAGCTACACACAGGCTGAGAGGCAACTCTCAACAACCAGCAAAGCCAAGAAGCAGTTCTTAGGTGCATCAGTAATAGAAGTAACAGCATGAGGACGGCCGGTCTGCTGCTCAGCAGGCAGGAAAAGCACGGGAGCGGTGACACCCGGACAAGGCCCGTTACCCCTCCTTCTGCACCAGCCCTCAGCTGCACCAGCAAGCGGCAGGAGCGCCGGCCACCTCCAACGGGGACCACAGAAGCTGTGGACAACCAGCCCGGCTTAAAGTGCTTTAAAAATCTAAAACAACAACAACCGCTAAGACCCAGGGACAAAGACCAACTAGGAGCGAGGTTTGCTCAGCGGTGTCAGTTCCCCCCGCGACACGGCCGCACGCCCCAGCGCCGCGCACAGGATCGCGGAGCGCACACGGCACGCGCTGCACGCGGCTTCTGACACTGCCTCACGTGTCGTTTTCAAACTTCAAAGTATTTCTAATAAACCATAATATCATGTGATATCTTCAAAAATGTCCATTTCTGACACTGTTTTATACGGTATTTCCAATGGTATTTCCAAAATCATATATTTTCAAACAATAAAGCTACACTGATCAGATAACATACTGAGAAAATTTACTGAAGATAACCATAAACTAAAAAAAAAAAAAATCACTTTGGATTGGGGAAGGTTTCTTCTAGACAAAGCTCTTTCCAGTGTTCATATTAGCAAAGCAGACACTTATTAGCATGTTTATTAAATCTGCAGATGCCATGAAACTAAGAGGGAATTCAAGGTTTTGAATCCCAAATGGCTTTGTCCAAACTGTCCAAAAGGCCTGACCTTCCATGGGACAACTGAGGGTCTGCGCAGAGGCAGATTTAAGGATTTGGGAGGAATAGCCTCCTGCACCAGCAAGGGAGAGGGGCTGGCCCTCTGCAGAGAAGAACTCGGGAGTCCCAATGGACAAAACGTTGAGGTGCTTAAGGACGTGGTTTAACGGGTACGATATTGAGGGCCTGGCGGTTGGACTCGATGATCTCGAAGGTCTTTTCCAACCACAATGATTCCAGGATTCTGAAGTAGCCTGCAAACCAGCAGGAATCCAGAGCGCCCTTGTTTGCGGATCGCACCCAGGGAGCCGGAGCCCGTGGAACGGGCCTCGCGCTCGCCCCGCGCCGGGACGGACGTGATCCACGGCAGAGGAAACCAGGCCTGGAAGACGTGACGTCCGAGGAACGAGCAGAACGAAGCGATCAGGCCTGAAAAGAAGGTTCCATAACAGCTCCCAAATACAGAAGAGGCTGTTGCAAAGAACACGGGGACAATCTGTTTTCCTGATGACTGGCTAAAATCGGGAGCAAAGCAGATTCAGGTCAGACCTCAGGACAGACGCTAGGGAAGAGCACAGTTAAACACTGGAAGGGGTTTCCTGGGGAGGCTTAGGGACACCGGCGACTCTCCTGAAAGCTGCTTACACAAATATTGGTCACGAACAATAGACCTCCTGCCTCCGGGCGGGGGGACGCTGTAAGCCATCGCTCACGGTCCTTTCCTCTTGTATTTTTTCTGTAATTTGACAGTTATTCCTCACTTCAGGTCATCATCTGTGGTCTCCTGGCCCTGCCAGCTTCCCCTCCAGGAGCACCGCGGGCCACGACACCTGCCCCTACGGCCCCTGCAGCTCCTCTCGGCTTGGTCCTCTTCCAGGTCCCTCCTGCTGCTCTCCCGGCCTCAACCAAGACTCTCCTCGTCCTTCCTGCATGTGTCTCACGCGGCTCCGTCCGTAGCACCTTTTCCCCCTTCCTGCCTCTTCTGGCTGGTCTTCCTTGCTGATTCAAAGTCATCTCTCCTCGTGATTCATAGCTCTGCCTTTCTATTCCTGGACCGCCTCCTGTCCAAGACGAAGCCTCGGCTCATTTCTCCTTCCCCGCATTGCGCGCGTGCAGCCGCGAGCTCAAGCCACGCGGCCAGCCGAGCTCCCTACCTGTGCGAGCACCCTCAGCTCTGTCCCCGTCCCTCGAGCCCTCGCTGCTCGCTGACCGTGGACATCACTCAGTCCAGCGATTCCTACGCACCCTTCCCCTTCCAAGAATTTCGCCCAGAAGTCCCCCCTCGGCCATGTTAACCAAAACACATTCCCTATTTTTCCTTCCTTTCAGCAGGCCAGCCCTATCCCTGCAGCCCTCCTCCGGGCCCTCCTCTTCCGTCACATCAAAGCGAGCTCTGTTTGTGCTCGCTTTGAGCCCCACACTGCTCAACATACCAACAACCGGCTTTCCTTCGGCAGCGAAACGCTGCCTCTTCTCCCTGCCAAACCGCGACAGCAACCTGCACATCCCCGCTGTTGGATTTGCAGTAAACATCTCTATTCTCTCCCATTTGTACCTCGTGTTTGGGAAGCGCCATGTAAACAACCCGAATCTGCTTTGTTACCCTCCTCGCGGCTCCGCGCTGCCTCTGCAGCCACCGGGACCCGCCGGGACGCCGCGCTCGGCCCGTGCCCACGCGGTGCCCCCGCGGCCCTGCCGCCTCCAGCGCCCGCTCCATCTGTCTCCCGTCTCCGAGACCGACCGCGAGGTCCCTGCGGCCAAGACCCTCCTCGTGGGCTGCGCTTCTCGCGGCAGCTGCTGCAGGAGCAACTTGATGCGACTGCAGCGAGAAGGAAAAGTAAATAACACCAACGGTAGCAAGAGAAGCAGAATCCACCTCGTCCACCCAAACTGCAGGATCCTGCCCGGAGCCCGAGGGAACGACGCGCACGCGAGAGGCCCGACGACCAAGTTAAACCCTCTTCATGAAGCACGGGAGTCGCTGCCGGGCTAAACGGCACAAAGCAGCCCCGAAACAGCAGCAGGAAGCGAGCGAGCAAATAAACACGCTGCAGGGAACGAGTGTCGGGATCTGGCACCCACGCTACCTATTGCACCAACTCGAGATGGGAGAGGAGGAACGGAGGCCGGCGGCGCCCGGGCCTGCAGGCTGCAGCCCCGGCTCCGCACGAGGATTTCAGAGGCGGCAGCCGGCAACGAGCGAGCTGGGAGCAGCGCTGCCCGTGACGGAGCAGATTTCAGCACCCCGCGGATTGCACGCAAGAACAAGATCTCAAGCACAACCCGGGGCAGGCGCTTCCGCAGCGCGTCACGCGGCAGCCGCCGCAGCGCCGAGACGCGGCCCCTCGGCACAGAGTCAGACGCAAAGCCCCGGCGAGGCCCCGGCCGCACGCCGCGCGACGGGAGGGTGTTATCTGCCCGTGTTCTCTAACGAGCTCCGCTCGCTCCCTGCCACGATGCCGTGCGTTGCCCTAGTCCATGTGGGTGTCCACGCGCGCCAGAGCCCTGGGCTGGGGCTCCGCACCGAGGCCACCGCTCCGGCACTCGCTGTCCCCGTGCGGGTCCCCGCAGGCACAAACGCAGCGGGCAGGGCAGGGCGCTCACCCGGAGCTGAAACGCCAGGATCTCTGCGCTTTCCACAGCAAACAGAAATGCTCCGTAAAGAGCCCTAGAAAACCTCCTGAAAGCAACGACGAGATCGGCCACTCGCACTAGTTTCTTAAGGCAAATCACACTCGGATGTTCCTTACCGTGTGTCTTCTTCAGACAATTCCCCACCCTCCAAAGCCTGAGCAGAGACAGAATCTGCAGCAAGAGCCGTGGCCAAAGCCAGGGCCACCCCCTGCTCCATCCGAGGACGATGCCACCTCTGCTGCCTCAGGCTTCCCTGTTCAAAGGCCCCGTGAGCCGGACTCCACGGCTCGGAGGGCCAAGCAGGGTGCAGAACCTCTCCGAACCAGCCGGACACCGCGTGCAGCAAACGATTAAATTCCTGCTGGCAGAAACCGCTAAAGCCAAGAGTTTAAGCTGGTTCAAGGAAGACGGAAGGAGCTGGGTGAGGGCTCCACGAAGGATTAATAGGCACGCAGAAACCAAACCCAGCTCAGGAAGGCCCCGTTCTGCAAACCACCGGCAAAACGCATGGGGAAAGCACCCCGCAGAGGCGCCCTGTGTTTATATACACTCCTCATCAGGCACTTCCAGGCTGCGGCCACTGTCAGCACACGGAGCAAATGGACGTTTGCTGCAAACCGGCTGCCTCCCACGTGTTTAAGAGCAGCAGATGACGGGTCTCTTTTGCCGTCCCACCCATCCTTGACCACACATTTTTGTCTCCTTCCTCGCCGCATCACGGACCGAGGAGGAACTCAAAACTGCACCCCCGGAGCCACGGAAAGCTCCGTCCCCAGCGGAGCAGCCCGGTCCAGCTCACCATTCTGCAATGTAAACACTAGAGACGGCCAAAGGGGGCCAGGGACAGGCAGGCAGGTAAACCCACCGTCCCTCCACCAGCAGCCCACGCTCCCGCTGGATTAAACCGCTGCAAAGCTGCACCCACAGAGCTGTTCTCTGATGACCACGCTCGGGCCAGATCCACATCTCCAGAACTGATCTCTCTGCAGCATTCCTCCATGTCCCATCTCCTTCATCCACTGCCAAAATTCCTGATCTGCAGCACCAGAAGCCTCCTCTTCCCTCACCACGACACCTGCAACTCCTTCCTACTCAGTCGTCAGCTATTAACATCATCCTCCAGTCTTGCTGCTGCAGCTTCATCCTCTCTCCCAGCTCCTGTCTATCAGAGCAGCAAACAATTTCTTTTTCTGATTTTCCAGCTCTTGCACAAGACCTTGGTTTGAAGTTGCATGCTCCCAAAGGCAGGAATTGTCACATCTCCCACCCGTGCACGGCAGCTGCCGAACGCAACTGCACATGACGGGGACCCCCCAAAACGGCGCTTGCAGGCAGAGCGCACCCCAGTGCAGCGCCCACGTGCACCCCAGTGCGTCGCAGCGCCCACGTGCACCCCAGTGCAGCGCCCACGTGCACCCCAGTGCATCACAGCGCCCACGTGCACCCCAGTGCAGCGCCCACGTGCACCCCAGTGTGTCGTAGCGCCCACGTGCACCCCAGTGCAGCGCCCACGTGCACCCCAGTGCGTCGCAGCGCCCCCGTGCACCCCAGTGCAGTGCCCACCTGCACCCCAGTGCAGCGCCCACGTGCACCCCAGTGCAGCGCCCACGTGCACCCTAGTGCAGCACCCACGTGCACCCCAGTGCGTCGCAGCGCCCACGTGCACCCCAGTGCATCGCAGCGCGCACGGGCACCCCAGTGCAGCAGCCAGGTGCACCCCAGTGCAGCGCCCACGTGCACCGCAGGG
>JAWLRI010000355.1:5104754-5123224 GCA_034781795.1 Crypturellus tataupa | reverse complement strand
TGGCGGCTGGTGACAGGACAAGGAGTAATGCGTGCAGGTTGAACCACAGGAAGTTCCACCTCCCTGTGAGGAAGAACCTCTTTCCTGTGAGGGTGACAGAGCCGTGGGAACAGGCTGCCCAGAGAAGTTGTGGAGTCTCCTTATCTGGAGATCTTCCAAACCCACTTGGATGCCACCCTGTGCCATGTGCTCTAGGCATCCCTGCTGGAGCAGGGAGGTTGGACTAGATGATCTCCAGAGGTGTCTTCCAACCTTAACTATTTTGTGATTCTGAAGCTAAATCTGAATTAGACATATCAAAGTATGCCTCTCTAAAAGCAAAGCAGTTTGTTGACTGCTTAACCTCATTCAGAGCATAGCCACCCCTGAAACAGCTTTCAACTTTACAGTCAAATCTAGCTCTAATTAAAGAATGCCAACTCTAATGAATGAATACTTTAGAACTGCAAATTATTTTGAAAAACATACTATAAAGAAACAACAGCCAGACTTGGGACTGTTGTTAAGAGAAGAGAAAGTTCAAACCCCTTTGTAGTGAGTTTATGTTGAGTTTTGGATCCTTATTTCTTGTCCTTTTGTTGAAATTTTCATAATGGAAGTTAATTGTAAATTCCCAAAGATCTTACTAGTGGACTGTTTTTAAAAATCTCAGGTTATAGTTCACAGAACTTTAATTGCAAAATGGACCAGCTTTATAATCAAGGTAGGTAGGTGTCTAATTGAGGTCAAGGCTTTTCTGTGTATCGGGTCCATGGACTGATGCGTTTGTTCACTGATGGCAGGAATAATGTTGTCTTTAACAGTTATTATATAAGTGTGAAGAGGTGCTGTAGTTGTTCTGGAGCAAGTGTTTTTTTGACACCCATTGGCCCTTCAAATCCCTCTGAGACCTGGCTATTTAATGTTCTCTTTAGAAGAAATCACAAAGTCAGCGTGAGCTGGCTGTCTGGTGTGTGTCCTCTGCCTGTTTTCTGATCTCCAAAAAAAAGTGCATGGGAGTGCAGTCTGTCTCTAGGCAGCTTGACTCAGGGAAAATAAACAGATTTTATAAACAAAGTCCCAATTACGAAGAGCAAAAGGGTTAAAACAGCAGAAAGTATAGGCCTGTGACTAGATTATTTTTTTTAAAGTTATCTTTTGAGAATCCCCTCATAGCCATCTTTGGTATTCTATAAAGCATCTGCTCTGCTTTTTGTATTTTTGTCTTGGTGTACTTGTGCTGGTGTGCTTGCAGCTTGCCAGTGGTGGGGCTTTGCTGTATGCTTGTGCCTTTTGCAGTTTGGCAAAAAAAAAACAAAAAAAAAAAAACTAACACTTGTTTTGGGAAATGTAAAATTTCAATAGCCTAGACAGTACTGGACTGGGATATTTTCTTTGTGGGATGTTGCCTGTTCTACATAAAGACTCATAGGACTATTTTTCCTTCCTCTTGGTTTAGTTTCCTGGTGTCTTTACTTTCTAACAGAAAGTTTGATTTAATAATTTAGATTAAGGCAGGATAACATAATGAAAAAAAGAAATATGATATTTAGGAGAAAAAACGAAACCCAATACACATACTTTGGTCTCTTTTGTTATTTCTCTGAATAATTTGTCACATTGCTTTGCACAGCATTTGAATTTGCACATGTATCATAGGTTTAGGTGTCTGCTTTATATGTTCTTTGTAAATGTCAAGGTAATAAGTAAACAGCCTCCTCCCAGACTCTACTCAAGTAGCTTTAAGACTATAGCCTGTGTGCTCTGGTACTTGTGAAATTATGCCCTGGTTACCTCAAGCATCTTGGTGTAGGAGTTGTTACTGAGACAACACAAGGACAGCTCTACAGCTCCCATAAAAACAAGTCAGTGGAGTTTCAGGCATCTGCATATGGGTAGGCAAGGCATGGCTGTGCATTCAGAAAATTTTTTGATTCTCTACCACTGGAAGAAGAAAACAGGGATAGAAATGGTGTACCAAAAGGGCACTTTTTAAAAATATGCAGTCTTCCCATTACTATTTTCTGCCCTACTTATCTGCTTCGGATAGAAGAGAGGTTGGAAGTGCTGCTCAGCAAGCCAGCAGTCG
This sequence comes from Crypturellus tataupa, assembly GCA_034781795.1. Classification (NCBI taxonomy): domain Eukaryota; kingdom Metazoa; phylum Chordata; class Aves; order Tinamiformes; family Tinamidae; genus Crypturellus; species Crypturellus tataupa. The sequence goes on along the minus strand of JAWLRI010000355.1, from coordinate 5,121,156 downwards.
CTGGGCTGGAATGAGCAATTTCTGTTTGAGATGGAGGCCCAGTGCTCTGTCACCACCAGCCTCACAAAAGCATGGAGTGGCCCAGTGAAGGATACAACTGTGGCTGTTCCAAACAGGAGGAGTTCTGATTGTTTTGGTGGTCTGCTAAATTTCTGTTTCTAGAAATAGATAGGAAGTAGAGCCTTTTCAGTTAGCCTCCAATGAAAGAACTTTCTCTAGAAATAGGCAGTAGATACAGCTCTTTCATATTAAGTCAGAAGTTGCATATAGTAGTTTGTCTAACCTTGCTGGCTTGTACCTGAAAACAGAAAGCCCAATGCCTATATACACACTTTACAATAAAAAATAAACAAGAGGCAGGTGCATGCATGTTTGGCAGGGCTCTTTAATGATAATCACAGATTCGTTTCATTTGTCTTGCATAGTTGCTTACTGTTTCTGTGCTGTCCTCCAAAGTCTGTTTTGAGCTTTATCAGCAATGTTGCTCTTGCTGGTGATGGACAGATAATGTTACTGGAGTTATGAGGCACTGTGAACTGACCAGTTTCCTGTGTACATCTTCTGCTCTTGGAGGAAGTTCTTTGCTCCTTTCCTGCCTCAAAACTGTGTGCATGTAAGCTGTGCTCTTCGACTTCCATTTGAAAGTAGCCTATAAAAGATAGGAGAGGCAACTTGGAGTCTGTGTTCTAGAGTATCTTTATTTGTAGTGGTCAGATGTTCTGATAATGTCAAGCTAGGACAGGTCCTGGTGCTTTGTGGAGTAGTTGGTCTTTGGCAAACTACTCTTGGATGCTGTCCAGCACCTTCTTTACCTATTGAATTCTGCAGGTGTCACGAATGGTTCCTGAAAATGAAGATTCCTTTTCTGGTGGCTTTTCTGGGTTCTCACACCCAGATTTTTTTTTTTAGTGTTCTATTAAGAGTTATTTAATTTGCCACGGTGAAAGAGTATGAGGGCATAAATGAATCTGAGCTGAAAGCGCTGGAGGGAAGCCTATTTCAGTACTGGCTGTGTTTTTCATATTTGCTGGAAAGGGCTCTTTTCTAGGCCACTGTCCCACCTGTTTCTTGCCTGTTTAGCTGGCAACTCATTTCAGGCTGTAGCCAGACTGTGAGCCAGTACATAGATACTGTGAATGCAAAAGTGAAGTTAAAAAATATGTGAGAAATAAGGATTGGAGTGCAGAAGGACTAGAAGGAGGAGAAATCTCTCTAAGACCTTTGAATTCTTAATAGCCTGAATTGTTGATAGGAGTAAAAATTCTCTTCTTGATCATAATGGTGTTTAAAAGCAGAAACAAAAAGTGTCTGGACAATGATATATGTGGGGAATGCCTGTATCCATAAGGTTAGGTAGAAACTAAATGTATCCTGTCCCAAGCACATGGGGAAAGGTAGTGGTGGTGGGGAATCAATGCAGAAATGGAGTTGTACGTTTGAGAGCCTCATCTTAGCTGAGGTGTCCAAGACAAGTCTCCATATCTCTACTGAATGATTTCTGTGTGAGCTGTTACACTCACAGCTATCAATGTGTAGATTCAGGAGAAAGATTGGCTCTGAAAACTGTACATTTAGCTTAACAGCAGTTTTTAAAGATTCTTCTAACCAGCGATGAAATGGAAATGTCCTGCTGACAACTCCAATATATTTTTAATTGAATAATTAGCATGGATGACAGGCATTCAGTGTCATTTTTGTTGGCAATAGCAGAATTTACTGATCTCCCAGAAGGTGGGATAATTCAGAATCATTTAATGCCCAAAAGATAAAGTTAATTAAAACCCTACTCACAGAATTTGGAATAGAATTATATGGAATGCTGAGAGGGGAAAACTAGCTTGAAGGGAACAACTCGAGGACAAAACCGGAAATGATCTCAAGTGTTATTAATACAAGTACAGAAGAAGTTGAATTTTAAATGTTTGAAGATTTTTTTTTTTTTTTTCTGTTCTGCTTTGCAAGTGACCAAGACTTGCTGCTTTCACGAAAATTCTGTGTGTGTGCCTGTTTCTTAGCAGGACTTTGCTGCATGTTACTGTGGCAGTTGGGCTTTGCTGACTTTTGTGCAGACAGCTTGCAAAAGCCACCTGGGCATGAGGCAAAGATTTGGAGAGATCACATGTGTGTTCTAGTACGTACAATGTGGATGCAGCTCTGATTCTAGTCTGTTGCTGACAATGATATTCGTAGTAAGCATCTGGTGTGCTTTGTCACAGTGAGAGGTTTCTACAAGGCAGGTTAGCTCATGTAATCACTGAGTTCTGTTTCCCTATAATGTCTAATGAGCAAATATATATCTGCATAATGCATCTCCTAATCATGCCTAGTAGTTCAGGCACCAGGGCTGTCAAAATGCATCAAATTGCACAGAGTAGGTTCATCTTTGGTGTAATAACTTTTGTCACAAAACAGTTCTGAATGTCAACTGCTACTCCAGTTGCCTTGGTCATTATGGTCACTTAACCCCAGAGGGGCTGCTGCCTGACACTGGGATTAATTATCACAATAACAGACGCAAGTAACCACTTCTGTGAAGTGCAAGAGGTATTTTTAGCATTACCTTCTAACCTTTTCTTCTGAAGGAGGTGAAAGAAACCACACTTGACAAATATTAATTCCGTTATTTATTTCCCTACAAGAAGACAGTCATGCTGAGATGAATCAGCATAGGATGAGAGCACAATGTAGGAAATGATTTAATAATCTTATTTCCTGTATCGGTAAAATAAGTGTGATAATCTGTACTCTTTCTACAGAGGTATTACGAGCGTGTAAAGTTTACAATTGGCTTTAAAGGATTAGTGATGAAGTTCACAGTGATGAAAGTAGGGTAGAGCTGGATTTCTCTATACTGCACATCTCTGACCAATTTTGCCTATCAAAATATAGAGATGTGCATTTGAAAAGTTTGCAGATGTGGGGAAAAAACCTACAAAAACAGACATTATTTATTATGTGATAGTTTAGAGCAGCCCTTTAGTTTGGGCAAAATATGTAATCTATGAAATCAGGCATCTCTAGAGAAGTCCCTCGCTCCTACTGCTGTCTGTACACTTGAGAGTACTGAGGGATGGCTCAAAGGAGATGGAGCAGTGGGCAGAGTGTTTCTCTCAACAGGAGCTGTCCTATGTGAGGTGCTCTGACCCACCTGGGCCTGTGATGCGTTTCAAGCAAAGGCTGGACTTGGAGCGTTGCTGCTCAGGCAAGGAGCAGGGAAGGGCAAAGTGCTTTCCATCCTCTAAAGGAGATCCCAGATTAGATAGCCAGGCAATAGCTTGCCTGGAACAATCCTGGTGCAGTAACAGCGGTGCAGTGTAGCAAAGCAGTGTGCATGGGGCATGTCTCTGTCACCGCACCCTGATAGTTTGGAATTTTCCCAGGACTAGAATACCAGAACCATTGCAGGTCAGCAATGCTGGCCCTGGGCAGAACCTTGAGGGAGAGGTCTGCTGTGTCTGTTAGTGACTGCCTCTAGTTGTCAGTGCTCTGTTCTGACTTGTTTCAGTACTTTCCTGCAGACTTATCAGCAATGAATAAAGAAATAGTTTGACAGGGAGGGAGAAGTGGGCATGGAGTGCTGCTTTAGATGGAGGCCAGACTGCGCCTAGCTGCCATATGAATGCAGGAGGTAGGAGAAGCTAGGAGTGCTGTGCTCCATGCACACAGTAAGTAGGAAGGAGGAAGAGTATTAATTTCACCTGCTGCTTACACCTAAGGGCAAATATTGCCAGCAAGGTGATGTGAAGGACAGAGATGACTCTATCTCTTACTAAATCAATCACTGGGCATAGAAAGGATAGGCTACAAGGCCCTTGAATGAAAAGTGGCAGATCAGTAACTCCCAATTTTTGTGAGTTGATTGTATTTCTCGTTTTTTTTCTAAATCTTCTGTTCTCCAACCATCTCTGATGGGTATGGTGTTATTGTTTCTTTCTAAGCATTAATCTTGGAAAAGAGAATAAATAAGTGGACTTCAGAGGAGGAAGGAAAAAACAGCCTTGTATTCTAAGTAATCCATTATGTTATTTTGAGACCTAAGGATCTTTTGGGTGCTTGGGTAACTGTTTTGGTTTCTAGGTCTATAGCATTACAATGGCTTATATACACTTTCCCATACTGGGTACCTCTGGGACCGAGCACATTCATAAAGGCACAGCTTTTCGTCTGCACCCATGGAGTAATGTAGTGTTTCTTAGTTTGCTTTTCTGCAATACCATGTTTTTTATTGCATACAACAGTGTTGTATCTATTATGCTTAATAATGATTTTATTAAGCAGACTCTTTCTTCCAGAAGATTATACTAGGAGTTTTTACACACTGATTATTCCTGTGACTAGGAAATGTTCATACAAAAAACCTTGTGAATTCCTAAATTAGGGAAATTTTACTTAAGCTTTGTTAATAGCAGCTATTAACACTGATGCCTTTTCCACTGATTGCCATTGCCATCATTGCCGCTGATGGAGTCTTTTATATGCCTTTTTAAAACTTTTTTAAACTTCAGGTTTGCATAAACTAATTGACAGATCTATATTGCTAGCTTTAAATCTCTAAATTACACTCTGCTCCAACAATTCATTCAGCACGTTGAAGTACAAGCAATGGCAGAGAAAATGATATAAATAGTAATAAAACTGTAATATCAACATTAAGATGGATTATGAAACAATAAGGAAAAAACATCCAGTTCAATAGTTAATAAAGGAGAGAATAAATGATGACTCCAGAAACTGCTTGACATTAAAAATGCCTGTTAATTATTAAAGCTTGCATTCCATATGTACAAAGCTGTGGAAATAATAATGTTCTGTATGATTTCAAACCTACTTTTAATAAGGTTGCTCAAGGCTATTGTTTGCCCATGTACTGATGCAGTTCCTAGACTCAGATCTGTGCTGGTGGATCTAAATTTTCAATGTTTTTGTTGTCTTTGTAAAATGACATTTTGTTTTTTTAATCCATGAGAATCTTGGCATTTTCTAGCCAGCTATTAATATCCTGAGCTGCTTGGCATTTAAAAAGGCATTCTGTTTCAGTGCTCATTTAATCTGTTTTCACTTTCATAAACCTGTTACCTGCACGATATATTACAGGTTTCATTGAATGAATGACACTGAATTATGATGCTCTCTTATCTGAGTTGTCTTCATTACTGCAGTAACTAACAGTGCTAGAATGCAGAAGTTTTAATGCAACTTCTATTTACTACTGTCCTTTGCGTTATGTCCAACATGATGTTTAATTGAATGACAGGGAAAACTGTCTGCATCCCAGATATGAATGTACCCTAAGCTGCAGTAAAATGCAGGGAAAAAAAAAATCATGCTGTGAGTGCCTTGCAGTTCTGCTGCCCGAGGGAGAGGCAAGGCAGCAGGGGTCTTCCTCTTCTCATGCAGCTGAAGAATGCAGCTTTACCTTTGAACTGCTATGGGAAGTAGTGTACTAGGTAAAAATTTTGCTGTGCTGTGTCCACCTGGACCTAACCAGGTGAAGAGAGGCCATAACCTTAAAAATAATAAAAAAAAATCCCCATTAGTGTAAGTACCATGATGGTACTGTTTTTTAAACTTTGACTTAATTTGCTCATAAATTATTGCTTTTGGCAGTGGAATCGTTATGTATTAGTTTGTACTACTAGCATATGCTCATAAAAATAAGAACCATATAAAAATGAGAAATAGTTTGTATCAAATGCCACTTAAATTGCCTGGATTATCCAAGGAAGAGTTCAGATAGAAGTGGTGATGTGCTTCCTTGCCTCCAGTGATGTACTATTAAGAGACTTCCTTGCTTCCAATGAGACTCCTTTCAATTTCAAACATGAAAACTGCAGCTAAGAAAATCAGTGTCTTTATATTGTTCAGTTTACATGGCTTATTCTGTTATTTGAGTTATACAAAAAGAAAAAGGTTTTAAAAGCTTTTTTTAACTGTTTTCCATGTGGAATGAAGAGCATTCCTAGAAGAGAGGCAAGAGAAACAGAGTAGTGTCTGAAGTAAATTTGATAGCAGAAGATGGGATAAAATAGGAGGCACTTAGACTAATTTAATTAATGCCCTGGTGAATATGGTCTCCTCTATAAGCATAAACATAGATCAGTGGCTGAATTAAGGAGGTACTATTAGACTGCACCTGTTGGGTTTCAAACTGAATTCAGACCTTGTTTCAGTGTTCCAGTTGGGCCTGGCAGTTGCTGAAGGGATTAAATTATTTAAAGCCTTCAGCTGGCTAGTGTAGTCTAGCAGTAGCTTATAAAACACTTAATCTATTTTTTGTAATCTCTTCATATGTTTGCTTTACTTAGACTGTAAAACTATACATGACACACACCTGCCACATTCTGTAGCTTCTTTGTTAGATAGTTTAAATGGCTACAAGTGTGAGGGCTACTATAACTGATACATTTGGATTTCCTTGACAATACACTTTTTGTCTGCTTATAAGTTTTCTTCCTTTGATAAACTCTACAAAAGTGTTTTTTGCTTTTTGCCTTTTAGTATTTGTTTTTAAAAATGTTCCAAGGGCAAATATTGCTATCCAAGCAGTTACTTTTTATGTCTATCATTTGGTTTGTGATTATATATATATTTAAAAAAAAAAAAGTAGTTGTTCCAAATGGTTAGGAATTTGGGAGGTTTTTTGCAGTGCCATAGTAGACTACTTACACAATGGGACAGAAAAATAGTTCAGAAATAGGTAATGCTGTTTAACTTGTTACGTGATATGTCACTTGTTTCTAGAAAGCTAAGAGTAAGTAATAAGTAGTTACAGTATAGATTGAACTGAAAAGCCATCTGGATAGCTGTGCAACACAGGATTAATTAGGTAAATCCTCTTAGGTTTGATTAGCCATTGCTTAGATCTACCGTTTACTCTGTCATTGGTTGCTCCTATAAGTGTCTTGTTTCTGTCCAAGTTGATTACTCTGGTTTCAATTTTGCAACATGCTTTTTTTGCATCAAAAAAGATTACAACTAAACAAACTTACAAACTTCCAGATATTCAGCAGAATAATACAGAGTCAATACAAATTCTCAAAATTCTCAAAAATGCTTTAATAACACTGTTTGTAATTTCATCAGATGTGAAATTGCATCTTTGTGATTTGTGACTTGAATATTAGATTACAGGATATGTATCTGCTGAAAAGGAGATGTAAATGCTTATTCATGGAGATGAGATGGTTCCTACAGATGTTTATAGCCAAGAGTTGATTTTCCTTATTTTCCATTACACTGAGAAACTGTTTTTACCTAAAAATGAATTTTGTAGTACAATCTACTGTAGTTTAAACATTTCACCTTATGCAGATTTCGTTTGGATAATGCATGACGTGAACTTGAAAATTTTAAAACACGTATCTTGAAGTCATTTGCCTGATGTCTTGTATCTCTTAGCTATTTCAATTTCCTTTTTTTTTTTTTCTGCTAAAGACAAATGGCATTGTCTTCAGGAATAAAAAGGGGGAAAAAAAAGGAAATAAATATGTATTCTTGTTAGCCAAACAAATAAAAATAAGCACAGTAACTAACAAATGGGCATCTTAGGACTGTAGCTTTATGGCTCAGTGAAATAGAGTGAAAAAGATGCAAGAAGGCTTGAGAGGAAATGAGCATTTGGTTAAGTGGCATTCAAGAATTTATTCAGCTCTGGGATTTCATACTATTATACAGTGCTTTTCTACTGTGCAGTGCAGAGCTTCACCTGTTCTGTGATAAATGTAGAACAGAATCTTGAAGAAAGTTGTTTTATAGCTAATTCTCAGTATTCCTTCCACAGTATAATTTGTGTTGGTTGTTATTCACTGAAAATCATTTGTTTAAAAGGCCTTTAAGTGTTGTTGTGTCTATAAGAAGGCATTAAATCTGAAATTTTGTTTCGCTTTGACCTTAAAATTAAATGAAAATTAATCATTTTCATCTATGCTTCAATTAATGACCTGGAAGAACAAATAGAGTTAGCCACTGTCATGTTTCCAAAGCAAAACTATTATAATATAAACTTAACTCTGAGAATGTAAAGCTTTCTAGTAGAAAACTTACCGAATGTTGTAAGCTGTTCTTTTCCTAAAGGGTTCAGGAAAGGCAAAACAGAACAACAGATTTGAGAAGAGTGGGAAAAGAACATGATGAAATAATGCCTTTACAGCCTTTGTTACTCCTAAAACTAATGCAGGAGCCAAATTTGTTTCTGTGAAAGATGAGAACTATTCTGATTTGCTTGTGACAGGCCTGCAGTGGCCATTGCGCAGTGACACAGCCCGCTGGAGTGCAGCACGTGCCCTGGTGCATCTCAGGAGAGGATGCACCGCGCTGCGCCGCAGAGCCCTGACCGTGACTCCCGGGCTGCATCTCAGCTGTGCCATGGTTGGGAAAGGAACAGGATCCTCACTTTATGGTGCTTATGAGGGAGTGTTGTGAGAATTCCCAAAAACAATTGGAATTTTTTTTTTCATGCAGCCCAGAGAAGTAGAAAATAATTGAATTTAATTTAAAAAATGTCAAACCTTTCCATTGCTGGTAGGGCCAAAGGGAGGTAAAAACTTGTTCTTACGCATCCTTATTCAAAAAAAATCAATTCTACTGATGATACTTCTTATTTTGTACTTATCGACAGATAATCACTATAGAGCACTAAAACTTCCCATCATTAGGAAGTGACAAGCAATGCGAAGTGAAAATGTTGTATTTGAAATCTCAGCACTGAGAATGTGCAATGCCTGTGCATTCCCAATGCTAGAGACAGGATTACACTTGGAAGGTTCTCTTTCTCTTATACAGTAAAATATCAGTTGAAATTTTTCTTTTGATGTAAGCCTAAATTAAGATTAATGAAGCTCAGTTGACAACCTTTGCCACTTTTTTTCTAGGAAATAATTATTAAACCTTAGTTTTCATCAGGAGAAACTGAACAGAAGTATTCCTGGAAGGCATAGTGATTTGATATTTTTAATTGACATTTGTAACAAGTTCATGTGTTTCATTGCAATCAAAATGTTGTGTTTAAAATCCCTTCATTATTTCTTCTATGCATGTAGTTGCTTCTGCAACTGTCTATGTCTTTGACAGAAATTTTCTCAGATATTTAAAGCAAACCTTTTGGATGTGTTACCTAGCTCCTTTTTAGGTAGCAATCAGCACCAATTAAACAAGACCAGTATGCAGAAAAGGACTACAGAGAGTGGCTAAATTGTATATGGAAGAAAATATAGACTTTTCATTGTGATTTGAGGAAATTGTGAATTTTTTTTGTGGATTGAAAATATTTTCAAGAAGCATTAGATATAACCTCTGCCACAGTCATCTGGGTTAGATAAAATAGGCTTTTGTGCTGATAGATTTCACTTTCTCCTGTGAAGAAAAACATTATTCAAAGTGAGATTTGAATTAAAAGCTTAGATGCCTCAAAACTAAATTACTTGTGAAACTTCACAACTTCATTGTTTGTCTAATTAAGTTCAAGCTGTGAAACTTTGAAAAGAAACAACTGTTATATGGAAAGGGGCTTTGTCAATGATGTTTTCATGAGCAAATTTGATTCTATAGTGATGATGATATTAAGGCACAAAAGACAATATAAAATTGTTGTATATAAGATAAAACAAACTCTTAGGACAGCAGAATTTAGTGTGCTGGTCTAACGAGCACTCTTAAGATCTCTGCAAGATGGACTTAAAAGTGAAAGGAGAAATAACCAGTTGCAATTGAAAGTCCTTGATCAGCAATCATTAATAGAGCTGGGAGAAGAATTTTTTTCCTGAGGTGGATAAGGAAGGATGTGAGTTACATTGTTCATTTTTAAGTACCAAGCGGTGCAGAAAAAGTTTACAGAGTGATTAAATTGGTTTTAACTAACTTCTACTAAAACGTACACTCTTAAGAAACCAGATAACTAGGCACTTTCCTGTGTTATTTTTGATGAAGTTAATATGTTTTGAGCTTAGAAATGAAACACAAGAAGGCTAAAGTAGTAATTAATGAATTAAGCTAGTGTCTCTGAGTATCATCTGCTGCCTGGAATGCAATTCTGGTTTAAAAGGCTTGTGTAAGCCACTAAAGCAATCTTTCATCCAGGTAATAGATACAACCATTTATAAAAAATGAATGAAGAGCTGCTCGCACCTACTGTGAAAGTTATTAGTTTCTAGTATAGTAGATGAATTTGCATCTGTTAAATACAATTACATATTAGGAATGTTTGGTAAACTTACTTGTAGTTAGGCTTTTATATAATTAAAATATTTATAGTGCTTTTAAATTCCAAAGTGAGTAGCTGTTATCATGCTGTGCTTTAGAAAACTATTTCCTATGTTTTTGGCTTTGTTTGGCCCTTTACTGGTGAGTGGAAACACACTAACTATCCAGTGCTGTCCTGGACAGTAAATTTTGTCCTCGAGTTTGGGCTGTGTTTCTGAACACGTGGTTGTAATGAGTGCTTAAGCAAACATAGGGAGATCTCAGGAAAAATCTTGATCCCATTGGTATCGATGATGTATTTTTTTGAAGACTTCAGTGAGATTGGAATTTTCTTTGGTGTGTTTATGCAGTACACACATTCCCAGGTCCCTCAGGAGAGGGGAGACATTGGCAGTCCTCCAGTAATGAATAACCCTGGAACTGGCAAACTTTACTTCTGCAGGAAATGAGGGCTTGGGAGGCAGGCGGGCAGCCGGTGTGCCAGTATGACTGCCTATTGCAGTGGGCAGCTCTGTCTCCCTCTTCCTGGTATCCCCTCTCTTTCTATCCAAATCCATCTGCTGTCTCTTGTCAGATCTGTAGATTGTAAGCCTTAGTTCAGAAACTGTTGTTGGTGTTTTAGGTGATTTGTGACCGTGAGTCTGATCCACAATTTGAGTTACTCTACTAGTATCACTGCTTCTGAGTCTATTAAAATTAATGCTAATGTTATATGCATTTCCACTAACTCTCTTAACTTAGGAATTTAATTCATGTGTTGTATGATTTTTTTTTTTCTTTTTGAGTGTATTTTATATACTGGCTATAATGCACAAAGCACCTTGAGATATTTGTATGAAAATGGAACTTTTAATTATCCCAACATTGATTTTAATAGCTATATACATGAGAAACCGATTAATAAAATAGTGTGCAGATTGTCTTGCAGTAATCAACAGGCACCTAGAGCCACATTCATCCTAGAAATAATTTCACTGACCATAATGGTTTTGTGCCTGGAATTACTTTTGCCTGCGGTGCTTATGCAGTGTTTAGGCATGTGCAGAGCTGTCTATTACTTCCCTTTTTCCTCTTCAGATGTTAGTGTATTTATGCCCAAGCTGACTCAGCACTTGATGGTGCTGATCTCCTAGCTTATTCTTAAATAAGCATAGTTAAAGCCTAGTAATGGTGTTGATATGATGAATCATATTGTGCGGTTACCAACTATCAAGAAGTGAGGAAAACAGCTATAAAGGAGGTATAAGGGCATAGAGAGAGGGGAGCTGATAGTAGGGCTGTTTTGTTTGTGGATCCAGGTAGAATTCAGCATGCTGTGTTGGTGGGACTGTGTGTGTGATCCCCACAGTTGTAGTGTACCTATGTCTGGCTATTGCCATCCCTGCTGTAGCCTTCACCCTTTAAATTTTAATCAACTTTATCTGCTTCTATGCACCTTGTGAAACAGAAGTGCTATATGTCACATTTTCTCACAATATGCCCCTTTAATACTATGAGTGCTGGAACATTTTTGCAGCATTCTCCAGAATAAAAATTGATTTTTATTAAATATATTACATGCACTATAGAGCATCTACTACAATGTTTATAGTATTTAAAACTTAAGAAAGTGCACTGAATAACACAGTATTTTTTTAAATTACCATTTTGGCCATGCTAAGGTTTGTATTTATTCAGTTACTAATTCATAAAAAGCAATTAAGTCTCTTAATGGCCTAAGGCTGTTGTCATTAAAGTAGGAAATGGATGTTGGTTTACACGTAATGAGTATAGCCTAACTGTATGTGTCTTTCTTTTTCAAGTACAATATTGTGAATTTTTTTGAAGGATTCCTAGTTTTCTATTTTTCATAATACTGACAGCCTGTATTAAATAGCATCTGAAATCAGTACTCTTAGTGGGACTTTTCCTGTGCCCTGATGATAATTTCTGCAGTATTTCTGGTCTGTTAAAAAGAAGCTCCGTCAAGACCATAGTTTGTTGTGAAACCATGAACAAGGTCAACATCTTGGCATGTGCATTTTCAGTAGAATCTCATGGTGAGATTTTTCTGGTCAGTCTTCCTACTGCAGAGTAAAGGTATCTGATGCTTTGCAGTTCCTCTTCTTTTAGTACCTCACTTGCTGTATGTGATCGATGTTCGTTTTGGTGTTGAACATGATATCACTTCTATGATCGTGTTTCTATTTATACACAGGGATTTGCTGTTTTCCTTCCCCTTCTGTTCTGCCATCTTCAAACATCAAAGCACACATGTAAGGTGGTACTCTCTGCTCCAAATCCAGTGCTAATTATATCAGAAGTTGATAAAGCTAGAGAAACAAACTGATTTCTGGACTGCCGTTTTGTTGGGGTGGAGACCTGGTCCAGCGACCAGGGTGTGCTTGACTTGGCCAGACAGTTTGCTTTGCTGCTGAGTGCTGCCTCTTCCCTTGGAACAGGTTTGGGCTGTTATTGGTTTGTAATGAAAAAATAACTAATGTAATGCAAGTTGCTTATGTAACGTGCTTGAAAAGAAACTGATTAGAGTGTTTCTCAGGAGAAATGTGTAGAGGAAATTTTTTTTATTATTGCTGAGCAAGGAAATGTTTCTTCCTTAAGCATTTGATCTAATGTCAGAGCTGGTGTGATTAAAACATGTCTTTCCCATTGTTCATGTGAGAGGAGAGACTCTTCTGTTGTGATTTAAACCTTTAGAAGGTATTTTTAAGCTGCTGTTTCATTAACGATATCTCACTGGGGGTAACTTAAAGATAACTGCTTTAGAAAGGCAGGAAAACATACCAATAAATTGCTAATGTATTGAACTCTGAAGGGAGGCCACGGGCAGGAGCTGTAAGTTGACTCGGGTAAGTCTGCTTCTCAGGAAAGATTTGTGCCTCAGCAAGAGATTAGTAACAGGACCTGACAGCAGTGCAACAGGAGTAGCTTGTTTGCTTGCTCGCTTTTGTTGTGTGTGCCTGTGGGTGGACTTCAGAGCTCTGAATATTGGATAATTTGATTCTCTGCTTGCATTTAGTGATGCTTGGTTATAGGAATGATGCATTTTGGAAAGTGAGATCAGCTGGAACATTGGTGGTGTTCATCTGTCTGTAGCTCTTGATCTTGCAATGTATCAGTCGCTAAAAAAAGCCATTGCTCAACTGTAAAAACAAAATGGTTGATAATATCAGTGCCCTAGGAATATTTGTGAGTGCGGTACGCACAGTTAATGCTCAGTGTAAAACACATACAAGATTTTACAAATTAACACTGAATTAATGAATTTTATTTTTTTTCCAGCTCTTGAAGCCTTGTACTTGAAGTGGTGCACAAGTAGACATCTTTGTGAAATGAGCGCTCCCCTTGTGCAAACCCAGGAAAATGGTTTTCTGGTTATGCCCATGCTTGGTTTTGGAGGTGTCTCAAATCTATCGAGAGGCGAACTAGAGACTTTTGAAGTAAGTTTATCTGGATAACTTTTTTGGATAACATTAGATCATTTAGCTTTGGATACTTAGTTAAGGTTATACATTAGCAAACTTGTCAGATAAAAGTTTAATCTCTATCATCAGAGGATAAGTATTGCAAACAAAATATTTTGGCTGTTGTGGAAGAGTGGAGTAAGAGTATAATTTGAAGTTCTACCATGAATTAATTCCCCCAAACAACCCTCAAAGCTCTTAACTCCTAGGAGAAACAAGGGTAGGTAATAGTAGACTGCAGTCTGAATGGCTTTTGTTTGTTGCTTTTGTCAGCAGTGGAAAAACTCTGCCTTCCTCTGTGTTAAATGTGACATGTGACATTCAGTGAACCTTTTCCTGAACTGATTCAATCTGCCAAAAAAAAAGTGCTTTTTTTTTGCTGTGAGTTGAATCCACCAAACAAGAGGTTTGGCACCAGTGGCAGAGTTATCAGGAGAATTTAGCAGAGGTCAGGGAAAGGACAAGAGAAGCTCTTTTGGCAGCAATACATTTTTTGGGTGCCTCACTGTTTTATGCGGTGGACCCTATGTTGTTCCCTTCTAATCAAGGGGATAAACACAATTACAGACCCATGCCTTGCCTTTTCTAGTCCTTGTCTCTGCTTTTGCTGCTTTAGGCAGCTCTACTAGCATAGCCCTGTTCAGGATGCCGATGCTCAAGTTCACTCAACAGTTAAGAATCTGGTTGATATAAACAACTCATACTGGCAATAAAAAGTATTTTGAATGGTATAGCTTATAGCAGTTTGAGTAAAACAAGTTGTTCTAGCCAAAGTACTTGCCTGTGTCCACACATGGGATTTGGGTAACAAAAATAGCATGGAATTTCATTGGTAGTTGTGCTGCCAAAAACTTCTAGTCCAGTTTTGACCTCAGATCTTCTCCTTGCTCCATAATAGAATTACATCTATTAGACTTATCTTCTGTAACTTCTGTTTCTTCTTTCCCACTGTCTGCACCGATAGCTAACTAGTTCTCATCCTTTGTAGTGTTACAGGAATAGAGAAGAACAAAGACCTACAGATGTGTGTGTTTCAATACTAAAATTTAAAAATTAATCTAAATGACATGGGCCTCCTTGTACTGAGTTACTTAGGTGCTTTGAAATGAAACACTCCCCTGCAAATGGTGTCAGTAGTCCACATTGCTTACAGGTGTAGCTAGGGTTTCCAGATTAACCCCTCTGTTGCCTACCAGCACAAAAATATCTGCCAGGAAAAAATAAGGACAAGCAGCTCTTTGCTATTTATCAGATGACTTAAAATGAAGAAAAAAAAAAAAAAAAAAAAAAAAAAGTGAAAGCTCAATCATTTAATTTCTCTGTGACCACAGTAAGCTGTGTGAGGAGCTGGCTGAAGGAGACTCAGTTTTGCAGTGACACTAGCTGGAATTCTCATGCAGTTCAGGCATTTTAGTCTCAAATATGATGCAATTTGCACAGAGGACAAGGACTTCTTTAATCAAAACAGTTCCCAAATAAGGGGCAAAGCGTGGACTCTCCAGAGGGTTGCTAGATTTCCCCAAAGCAATGAAGGAGTTTCCAAGAGATTTGTCAAGCTGGTTGTGTGTTGTTGATACCGCTGTCGTTGGCTGAGCGGAAATCTAGCTTGATCTGCTTAACAAAAAGTGGAACTGAAGCACAACAGTAGAAAACAATGAGAAAATGCTTTAGGAAGCTCAGCTATTTAGCAAGCATGGCCAAACTTTGGCCTAACTGATGTTAGCTAACTAAGCCTGATGGAAGAGATTTTTAACCCCCAAATCTGCCTTTCATTTGTAAAGCTCAATGTGAGTCTCTTCCTGAGAGCTGCTGGCTGAAGCTCTGCAAACAGCTCAGCTGAGCTTTGGGTTCCGAGCTTTGTCTGAAGGTTCAGTATCGCTCAGGTTTACAAACATACTCGGCTTGTTTTGGTTATCAACTTGGATGAAGATAGATGGCGAAAAACAGTCAAATTGCTGCAAGTACCGTCTAAAACAGCTCTGAATGTGCTGAGACCTGTGAGTAGCTGAGGAGGAGGGCTATGTTTAATAGACTGTCAGCTTTTGATTTGGGCTAACAGACACACCAATTTGCTCGAGATGAAATACATTGTCACCCGCTGAGTGTGTGTGTGTGTGGCTGGTGTTTTATTTCATTAGGCCCTTTTTAAAGATGGTATGCCTAAATTATCAAGAATGCTTAAAATTTAGATGATGTTTTAAAATACATATTAATGAAATATGTTTCTAATCTTGTGGGAAGCTGTGGTTTTGAGATGTGAAGAGGAGTTGGATTAAAATAATAAAATTAGCTGGTGAAAGCTGTGATCAGCAGCTCTTAAGAGCTATTAATTCCTAACACTAACTCCCACCTATTTTTTCCCCGTCATAAATTAGTGTTTTACTTGGGGAATGACTGTTGCTGTTCAGTGCTTATAGTAGCACTCCATTTTTAGAACCTCCATACAAAAACACTGTCGTTTCCGATGAATTAATCGGAATCCTGCCTTGCTTCCTACTGATCTTGGTGGTAAAGACGGGGGCTAGGAGGAGATGAAAGCCAGACAAGCGAGGGAGGAGAAAAACGAGTCCGTGCGGCCGTGCAGGGAGCTAAGCGACACTGGGGCTGTTCGCGCAAGCAGGTGGCGAGGCAGGTGGTGGCGGGCCGCGGCCGCAGCCGGGCTGGCCGCTTCCCAGGTGGGCAGCGGGTCGGCGCGGGGTCCCGCGGGCCGCGCCGCCCCTCCCCTCCGGCGGGAGGCGGCA
>JAWLRI010000355.1:5057745-5104652 GCA_034781795.1 Crypturellus tataupa | reverse complement strand
GCTCGGTAGCGGCTCGCAGCAGCCGCCTTCCGCCCTGCCTGCGCAGCCTCGGGCGCCGGAGCGCCTTGCGTGCCCGTGCGCGTGTGTATCCATATGTGGCCGTACCCCTATGGATGCCTCTCTGAGCTGGTGCCGTTGTTACTGCTGTGCCCGGTGCTGGCGGTGCCCGCGGCAGGCGCCGACATGGCTTCTTCCTCTCCTGCCGCCCTGGTAAGTTGCGGCTCGGCAGGCGGGCTCGCCTGGCAGCGCTCGCTGGCCTCATGTCCACGCTCTCGAGTGAGTTTTCTTCCTTACGAGTTAGAGCTACTCTCTTAAATTCTGCAATACGGCAACTAAAGCTACCATGGTCGGTAACTGTGCATTTATCTTACTGCCTTCTATTAAATTATTTGAGAAAAAAAAAAAAAAAAAAAAAGTTGAGGGATTGATTTCACACCAAAGTAGAAAGGTTTGGCCACACTGTGCATAGTTAGCTGCTAGTGTTACAATAACCCCATAACAGTGACGATCTGCCAAAGGTTTCTGCAAGCGAAGTTGGAAATGAGCACAATAACAGCAATGTGCCGGGTAAGCGTGGCAGCCAGCAGGGAGATTAATTAGGCACCTGGAAAATAGGTCAAGACTGTATTACAAAGTGGTACGGTAAGATGGCAAATAAAGAGCGCGGTGTGTTAACCTGGACTTAACGGGGAGAAAATTGTTGCTTACGTAATGCCAGCGCCTGCATCGCTGCTGTAGATGCTGACCGCTTCCCGAAACGTATGGTAGGAGACGTTTGTGCCCGCGCTGGCCGAGTGCTGGATAGGCTTTTCCCCCTTGATCCCAGTGACCGCCGTTGTAGTGCTGGTTCTGCTGCTCGCTTGGGGCGTGGTGTTGCCTGGAAGCTATTTCTGCACGGGTATATTTGGGTAGATGCTCTAATCTGGATCGCTGGGCTGCTCTGTGGGTCTGCGCATTTGAAGGCATTTCATCATCGTGAGGCTGTTATCATGGGGAAGGCGGTTTGGTTAAAATAAGCTGGCCAGGGAGCTCCCCCTGCTCTGAGGTCCTTGCCTGTGATTGTTAGAGGGTTGGCTTTGCGGCGTTTTTTTTTCCTTGTACGTTTGAAATAACTGCCTACAAAATCAGGAAAATGAGGCTCACTCCTGCAAAACAAGATGCCAGAGACGAAATAAAGGCGGCATGGGGGGAGAAAGAGTTATCCAGTCGGCTGGTAGCAGCTGATGTCACTGATGGGAATATTGGCCTTAGGGCGTGTGGCTTTTCCTGCTTGGGACTTGTTTTTTATAGCAGTTGCTTCAAAACAAATTTGCTTTGCAGGTGATTTGCAAAAAGTGTGAGACTAGTTGCCTGCTTTAAAGGTGATGGAATCTAAATGGTAATTTTAAGGAGCACAGTGTTAGCTTAATTTCTGGGTTGAGCAGAACTAACTCTGCAAGCGTTTGTGAAAGCCCTAACCTAAATGTGCAGCAACAGCAGCTTTTGAGTCCCTTAGCTTGTCTGTTTGGGTAGGTACCTGCCTGTTATTTTGGGGGGTTGTATCCTCACTGTTTTCAGGAGGATTTTCTTTCCACTAGGGTGTGTTCTTTTTCTCTTATTTTATATTTTGTCGGTATGCTGTTTATACAAACAAAGATGTTTTTGACAAGACCTCATATTTAGAAACAAATTCTATAATTGGCTGTCTTGTGCCTGTGTGGGAAAAGTACTGGTAAGAGACACCATGCCATCAGTTGTGACTGAATATGTATTTCAGACTACTGTTAAATATAGAAGAAAGGCTTCTTTAGTCAAGTTAAGCCTCATTATTCCAGGGTGAGGTTTGTAAGACATTGCGGCGTACAATTTATATGTATACACAGACGAGTTACTGTAGACAGTGAAACTTTCTATAGATAACTGGAGGGGGACGGAAAAGGGAGAGAACATCTTTTTTTTTTCAGGCAAACTGTCTTCTCGTTCTCGGTGTATGACTATGTCTTTCCATGTGCAGAGTGCTTTTCAGCGAAGGTAAACAGCTTGCTCGTCACCATCCAGTCTGCTTTTCCTGCCTCATGTGTTTGTCAGTCTGTGAAACCGAGCGCTCTACCATGTCCAACGGGGACACTACCAGGGTGCCTCGGTTATAAGCGCTTACTGTTGAACATTTGGAAGTAGCGTCTACCTTCCGTTCCTAGAAACAGCTTCTACAGTTTTGCATTTTCCAGTTTGCTTTATTTTACTCATAATGTTACAGGAGAATTAGAAAAATCTCACCGTGCAATTTAGTGGGGAAATTTAGTCAAGAAAAGTTAGCACTTCTAGATGGGTTTTGTAAACTTCCAGCTAGTGAAATGCTTACTTTCAGCTGTTCTAAATGTTTCCTTTTATTGCATTTTAAAAGGAGATGAACTTGATGCTGAATAATCTGTTCCTAAGTCACCAAAGCAGTAGTATTTTTACTTTTTTATATTTCTTGACAGAAATGGGATTTGGAGTGCAAGTATGTTACTTTTAATCTAGGGCTCGTTCTTTGCCTCAAGTATGTACATGAAACTATTTCAGATAACTGTGTTCAGATAACTGTGTCTTTAAAGGAATTTTCAATAGCTAGTGCTGTGAAATGGGTTAGCAATGGGTTATCTGTGACCTGATGTAACCTATAAGGAAGCATAAAGCCTGGAAAATCCTGTTACCTGTTCTTGGCTGCCCCTCCCCCTGACCATTTTAATTTAAACCTTCTATCTTTTCTACAACTTTCTAGAGAAAGTGAAGCTGTATTGCTGTTTGGAGGCACCAACTTAACTTTCAGGAGACAAATGAGCAACATGTAGCTGCCAAGGTGTATTTTTTTAATCTTTGAGTAGCTTCATTGTTCTCTTTGCTATCAAAGTAGTTCTCATTATATGCACACATACACACACACCCCTACACACTTGGACACTTTTTTCCTTTAAAAAAAATAAAATAAAAACACAAAGCTTGGACTTTTTTAGTTGTGTTATTTCAATATGGAGGATGCTGGGAAGTCACTAGTTTTGTTACTGTCAGATGCTGTTTGGGGATAATCTTTGTACAGGTTCTTAGCATTCTTTCACATCCTGTCACATTTTTTCATATACTTTATTAATAATTTCCTTCAGTTATGGTAACGAATGGGTATCTGACAAAGTGGAGTTAATCTCTAGGTCAATTTTACTTAGAAAGGGGAAGAGGAGCCTAATAGCTGTAACTTTTTTTTTTAAACTACTGAATGAAGATAAATTCTGAATTTCTCTTACTCTGTAATTTGATATCACTTCAAAATTTTGTGATACCTTGGCTCTCCCTCTTTTATTAACTTCATATAGTGAGTAGTTCTAGGACTATGTTGTTGTCTTGTACTCTTTTTCATCTTGCATTTTTACTTTTTTCATTTTGTTTCACATTCCCTTTCCTCATATCCGTAATAGGATGGAACCTAACAAAATATTAAGTTAAAACTCCAAAATAGCAGTTAAGACCTGATTAAAATATCCAAAGACAAAATTAATAAGAATATTTTTATGCCTCTTAATTCTGATCAAAGCTATAGCATCTGTCTCAATTATGGATTTATATATGCAGAGAACTCTTATTGCATGTTATGTGTGTATGACACTTCCATTAACAATTAATTTTCAAGTTGGTAATCCTCTCATTTGTGTAAGTATCACTTGCTGAGTGCACATGACTGCAGTAACTACCTACTCAGAATAAATTGTGGAAGTGCTGGGGTGCAAAGATAAGGTCTGACTACCTGCGCAGAGCCCTGTTGACCTCCACGTGGTGTTTTGTGCGGGTAGGGCCGAGGGCTGGCACGTGGGGCGCCCGCAGCAGCGTTCCCCTCTCTGGCAGGGACCGTTTGGTGCAGCTCCCGCACGCGGGCGTTTGTTGCTGCTCGCTGCTTTGGAGACGGTGGCCGTGGCTACGTTACTGTCCTCTGCTCTCCCGCGGCTGGGTAGGTCCCTGCAGCTGCTTGTGCATGAGCACCTAGAGATGTAAGTAAATCCTGAGAGCCCAGGAGCTGTAAATTCTGAAGGATGAGTCCGGGTGGAACGAGAGTTTTGTCATAAAATGGAAGCTTTTCTGTTGCCTTGTATTAAGGCAAATGCATTATGGTACCTTTAAAAAGAATGCTGTGGGTTATTTGGGGAGTTTTACTTTGGAATTACTCTAGGGTAGGCCACAAAGCTTGAAATGGTCTCACTTTGTGCTTACCTCGTCTGAAAATATAATAATGTAAATTGGGAAGATTGGACCTCAGACAGGAAAGACTGTCAGCAGAAGAGCTTAAACTAGAATTGTGCTAAGTGATAGAGCAGGGCTTTGCATGGGGCTGAAACATTTTCATTGCAAAGGTGTTTGCTTTGTTTATTAGCAAGACCAAATCATTTGAGCCTTTGGATGTGCATAGATATCTGAAATGTTCCTGAAAGCTGCTGATAGCTGATGAAACGAGCGTCTGCCACAGACGGGAGCTGGGGTTAGGGCCAAGACCTTCATGAAGAGGCTGTAGTGTAAATGCAGAAGCACAGAGAGGAGAAAGAGAAAAGCATGCCTTTAATGCTAATAATATGAAGTTCACTAGTGCAGTGCAAGCAGCGAATCAGTGTTTGGGAATTCACAGGGATTACCTATATATACAGTTTATTTGAAACTTTAATAGGTTGCTTTTGCATGGAAGCAAAACCACATCTTGTGTCATCTGTGTGCCCACGGTGTCTCTTGGTTACTACTTTGTTTTGGTCCTTTGTCATTGTTTACAGAAAGTGGAGTATTAACCTTTAACTTATCCTACTAGCTTGGATAATATATACTTATTTATGTTTCATATCATTAAGTTGGGTGGATTTTGATAGTCTTCAAATGACTGTTTGTTTCTTGCAAAATATCTGGGATTTTTTAACTGAAAAGCTGCTAATGTAAACCCTTGCCTTGTAAATATCTTCCTCTGGCTTCCTATAAACCTAGATTATTCCTTTCCTTTCAATTATTCTGTCTTTTCCTTTGCTTAAATCATACAAACTACCCCTTTAAAATTTGTCTCTTCTAGCTGAGACTCTTTTCAGACCCTGTTCTTGAAGACTTTAGCTAGGTAGAGGAGGCCCTCACAAGATCTTTCTATTGGTTGAATCTGTTTAAGAACTTAATATGAGATTTCTGCTGCTTGGAGTCTTATCTCTGAACCCTTTCAGAAGGCATGGGTTTTGTTAAGAGAGGAAATGTCTGTCTTTTCCTTATCTATTAATATTGACTTATTTGAGAACTTGTTCGGTGTTTAGTCCACTAGATACGGATTGCTTTCCTGATGATGTGCTAAAAGATATTTTTCAAGGCCATTTCATTAGGACTTCTGAAGTACTACTATGGGCTAATTTTCTTCTTTTGGCACGGACTGCCCTGGGCTCTGTGGGAGGCTTTTTGGGACTTTCATGTTTCCTAGCAATTATTTTGGGAACTGTCAGGTGCTTTCTCAGGTTAAATGGATGTTTAAATCTGAGCTGAAAAGATGGCTAAACTTAGTAAGATCTGCTATGCAGGCAAGAGGGTAAAATATATTTCTGGCATGGGTGGCTTTTGGAACTGTTATGATCAGGTTATCGTGATTATTGATTTGTTAAGAGGCAAAAACTTTTTTTTGGTCTGAGTATGCATTTTTAATGGTAATATGGCCTACAGGAAACAATGCTGCCTCCGGGCCTTTAGCAGCCTGAAAGAAGAAAACTACTAAAAACCTATTGTTCCTCCCATTGTTCTTCATTCTACTTATGCTATGCACGTTAAGTTTATTAAGCTAGCTTCAGTAAACAACCTGTTCTATCTTCCGGAGGTTCTTTATAATGAAAGAAAAATATTTGACTCTTATGTAAGAATGTATTTTTTTGGTATGTTGATTTTATTCAAGGTATTCATATTCTGGGAAAAAAAAAACACTGAATAGGCTTCATTTGCTATATAAATTTATCTCAATAAGTGTATGTTTGGTTGCTGTTGGGTGTTTTTTGAAATGACTAACTCTGAAGGTGGTTAATAGAAAAAAATAAATCAAGAGAGGCAAGTTGGACTAAGCGTCTTAATTCTTTTATACTTAAGTTTTCAGGTTCAAAATAAAGATTTCTTATTTACTATAACACGTTTTATTTGTGGAGTGATCTTTTTAATAACAAATGCCATATATTGAGGAGTATCTAGGCATGCTGTTTTGACAACTCAATAGCTGCCTGCTGATGTTTCATTTTGGTCTTATTGGAAAAGTGGTTATGCGTTGTTGTGTATTTGGGGGAACTTTCAGCTTAAATGGCACCGGGAGGTAGTTGAAATGAGTAGAAATTGGTTTAATTCTTGAATCATTCTTTCCTGGTGCAGTAAACCCCTCATTGATAAACGTGCCACGTGTCAAAGGGGTGAATTTGGTAGGTTATTGTAGTGTGCGCTGCTACAGACTTGGTGTGCGAGTCCTCTGGGGAGAGTGGTTGCTCACAGGCACCTCTGTTCAGCTGATCTCATTTTGGGGTAAGAGGGCACAGAAGAACTTAATGATTTTGAATAAACCTCTCCCAACTGGAATAGGTTGGAGGAGTGGAGGAAGAATCAACGTTGTATAAGTAGATCCCCTTTAGGGGCATACAGATGTTCTGGCATGTTGAGCATCCTGTTTTCTATGCTAAGTTTTAGAAGCGGAGAAACAAAGGTGAGGTAGCCGTGAGGAAAACAGACATCTAGTCTAGTTTTATATTCTCCTAGGAACTGCGTTTGGTATCGTCTAGAGCTATTCCAAAATGAAGCTTCTTAATAAATTTCTTAGTTGGATTGCTGTACTTCTGAAAATAACAAAATTCTGGCAGATGAAGAATGCAAAACGAAGCAATAAAATCAAAATCAAATGGTTTGAGTCAAGAAATAAAAATGACAGAAATCAGACAAGTACCTGCTTAGTAATAATGATAATTTAAAAAAATGTTGTTACCAGGAAGCAGTTTGAACTAAACCAAATAGTCTTTCCCCCTTAGATACAAGGTGGTAAAAATCCTTTGGGAATACTTCTGTGCTGTGAAAGGCTTCTGTGTGCCCTTCAGCACCGAACATTCATGCAGAACCTGAGGGTGTGGGCTCTCCTGAACACAACTGCGGTCCAGGGGCTTTTATTTCAGTGTGTCTACTGTTTCCAGCTTCAAAAAGAATTAGTGTTTGCAAAGAGCAGATTAGGCTGGTGGAGCCCAGCCGAGTTGAACTGTGCGGTTTGTGTTGATGATAGCACATTCTGATTTAGAAAGTGTGCTCTAATGCAGAGCTGGTGCAGAGAGCACTTTTTCAGTTGCATAACACCTTCTTGCCTCGCAGAAAAATAAATGCTTTAAGTTTGTCTTTCTAATGATGATTACAGTCATGATAGAATCACAAGATTTAGCTTTTGATGCTTGTGGAAAATATGAATGTAGCAATTGTGTTCACCCGTATGGCTGCTGGTACAAATGACAGCAGTGAGTCATATGAATTCCCTCTGATAATTTATATGAAATACTTTAGTTAAATATGTGTCAGTTCTGTTTCCAAGTATTGAGACCACAGTACTGTGACAAGTTTGCATCACACATAAATGAACTTTCATTTTCAGTCACTTTTTTTAACAAATTGGATATAGATTTTTTTCTGAATTGAGCTTCAAGTCACTTGTAACTGTTACTTTGTAAGCCTTTAGCTTCAAAGGATAGAAGTTTTGTCTGTTAAATCATTGTTCATGGTATTTCTTCTCAAAACATGTTCAGTCAACCTGGTAATTATTATCTTGCCGTAAGTGTAAAGGCACCTAATATTAAAATCCATAATGTATGAAGGAAACAAATTTAATATTTGTAAGAATTTAGTGGTGCAATTTATGTGCTATTTCTAAGTATCAATACAATTTTGATGTTGCGTCCTATAAGGCATTCCCTGTGTTGTGCAAATTTAAAGCAAGCCTTGTAATATTTTTCTGAAGCAGTTAGCAACAAGGTTCCTTACAAATGCAGAAACTGGGATCGTTTTGCCTCTTGCTTGGCACTGAGCCCCCTTTGAAGCTTGGGATAAGTCTGACCTTCGTGCTTGCACCCTGGGCGCTGATGTGTGCAGAGCTGTGCTCAGAGCTCCCAGGGATGTTCGGCGCGAGGCAAAGGGCACCACGAGCTCAGCTTCTGACATGTTTGACCTAAGATGGGCCAAAATTCCTAAGCTTTAAAAAATGTTGTCGTTAACAGATCTGTTTTAACCTGAGCGGGCTCATTTATTTTATTTCTGTCTCAGATGAGCATCCCTGGAACTGCCTCTCAGTTCCCCTATTTTATTTGTACGTTAGAGCTCTAACCACAGTGCAAAAGCAGTTTGCCCTTTTTCCCGTGCAGAAATGATGGTGGGATAGCTGGGGACAGGATCCCCCTTCCGCAGGGGTACATTCCCTTACAGCTGCTGTGCCGTCTCCACTGTCGGTACTTGGTTGCGAGCTGTTCAGCTGGAGCATCGCAGGCTTCAGCGGGACCACGCTCACAGGAGCCGCTTGCTGCGCTGAGTACCCGTGGTTAGGGTGCTGCTATACCAATAATAACGGAGAAGAGCCTGTGAATTTGGCTTTGTATTTGCTTAATAGCTTCAAAATGTTAGCAGAGAGGAACCTAAACACTGACTCTCTACCTGGGAAAACACTGCATCTTCACAGTGTTTTCAAAATGGAGCATATTTTAAAGCAACACTTTGTAAATGTAGCTGCTCCAGTTTTGCGTTTGTGGGCATTTGCTGAAGTTTTGCAAGGCTCTGTCTTGGTGTCCAGCTGCTTTGTAAGAACTGTGCGATTATACCAGAACTGTTAGACAACATGGTTTCTTTAGTGAAAATGTAACTCTAGTGTTGTAGCCACTGTTAGGCTTTGTGCTGGGATTTTTACTATGGTAACAGCAACTGCATTGATTACATTTTTTACCTCAATTGAAAGGTGCTCTTTATTCCAAAAAAGAATTAAGGAGTAGTGTGGCAGTTTTGCTTTGGCTCTGCTGCAGTGTTCATACTAGAGGTAGCTACTTCTCCCTTCCCCCTGCCCGTGAGCAGGAAATATCATTTAAAAGTTAATTATTAATGATGGTCAAGCTCGGAACAGCCTGTGCTTCTCAAGGTTGTTACAGTCTGTCAGATCTGCCGTGCTTATGAATTTTCTAGGCCTGCTAGCAAAAGAATTGCAATACGCTTGAAAAATCCAGGAAGCTGCAATTAGATGAAATTAGTGAGATATTATCAGAAGTGCCCGTTTCACACAATAACGTGTGCGAGACCTGTATTAAATTTCTGGAGAGAGAAGCTTGACTGGAAGCTGCAAAGGGTGAAGCACCTCCTGTTTATTTCCAGTTTAGTGAAAGTGGAGAGAAGTCTCCCTGTGCTCCGGAAGGAAACGTGTTCACAGCATTAGGACTCTCCACAAGTGACTTGTTCTGTATAATTTTAGTGCTTAATAAATCGAGCCCAGGCTGCCCAGTCCTTTCTGCTCCAACCTGTGAATAAGAGGAGAAGCAGAAGTGTTTATGGAAGAGTAAGAGACTAGTTGCTCAGATAATAAGTGTGTATATATATATTTTTGAGTAAAACTTGATTTATTTAGTTCAGTCCTCATGACTGCATCAGTGCTTGATGTCCTGGGCTATACTGTTTTATGCAGTGCTTGGTCCTTTTGATTGAGTTACCACAAAAGTCCTCCAGACAGCTCCATGTCCTGAGGATCTAGCTGGGGGGTGGTGGCTGGAGCTCGAGGCGGGGGAGTTCAGGAAACACCCCAAGAAGCTGACCCCCTGGTTTCTCCCCCCGGCTTCATTCTGCACTCAGGAGCCCCGGCTGGTCTGAGTGGTTGGGCTGCAGAGGACTGATAGGTGTCTGTGTGCCAGCGGCCCCAGGCAGTGGTGATTTGATAGCCCGGAGTTCCTGGCTGCACGGCCGGCAGCCCGGCTGGCAGGAGTGTCAGAGCAGCGATCTAGAAGGGAGAGGCGGCTCCCCCCGCGTCCCGCCAGCTCCTCCCGGCCCGGGGGGTGGTTCTGTTCTCCGACAATCTTGCCGCTTACGTGCAGGGTGAGTTGTGCACTACTCTCTCCAAGCCATTACCTAGATGTTTTGCCATTGACCTGCGCAGCGTGCTCATGCCTGCAGAGAGCTCGGGCAGCAGTGCCGCGAGGGGGATAGCCGTACTGCTCGCAGGGCAGGAACGCGCCCGCGGCTCGGCAGGCCTTTGCGCGGAGGTCACCCACGGAGGCTCATTCCAGTCGGGGCAGAGCTGCTTTGGCCGTGGCGCTTGGATCCGTTTCTGTCCAGGAACTTAGCAATGCGGCCTTGCTGCTGTGTCTGCTTAACGTTTGGATTTGTCATCTAAATTGGAACCGGGCTTTGGTGTCAGCGCTGTGAGGGTCGCAGTGAGTGAGTGGGTGTGAGAGCTTTTCAGGGGGGTGGTTGGTAGGGCTTGGGCTTGTTTTGTTTTTGTTTTGCCTGTCCTGAACCCTGCGTGCTCTCTAAAGTACCTTCATGCAAAGCAAAATAGGGATGTAAGTTGTTGAGAAGGGAAGCGGAGGAGAGAGGAATACTAGGAAAGCATGAAAGAACACGGTGTACAGAAAGGCAGAGCCGGGATCATCCAAGTTGGAAGAAGCAGTAATTCCGTGGGGAAATGCTTAGTTGACAGGAATGGGACGCTGGAGCGATCCACAGGGGGCTGCGGGAGCCTCAGCTGCTCCAGCTATAAACACTGCAGAAGCCCATGGCAACTTTGGCATTTGCTTCTGATTGAGTTATTTATTTCTGTGGGGGAGGACTGAGTGATTTACTCCTCTACTGTATACATGAGAGAGAGAGATGCAAATGGAGAGCCAGTAGTGATTTTTTTCTTTCTCTTTTTTTTTCTCTTTTTTCTTCTCTCTCCTTTTTTTTTTCGCTCCTTCTTCTTAACGTATATTTAAAGAATCTTCTTTGGAAATGTTACTGTCTTTGGACTAACTGACAAATCTGTATTTAAGTCTTCCAAATGTAATGCAGGAATTTCAGGGCTGCTTCTGGTAGCTGCGGCATGGCCTTAACTGTAGAGCCCCTATTGAAAGCTCCAGAAATGCTAGGTATGCAGAGGCATATGCATGTTCTTGCTGATGAGGGTGAGCTGATTTTTGGGTCTGTAAAAAATTGGATGAAGATAGAGGAATTCAGGAAAAGTTAAAATTATTACAGCAGGGAATTGGTCCTTGAGTAGCAAATATACTTACGTTGTACTTGAGTAAAATTTAAGGACACTCTTTTTTTTTTTTAATGTCGCGCTAGTGGGAGAAATTCTTGGCTACTAATGCAAGTAGAAGCCAAATATCAGTGTGTTTTTTAGGAGTGAACTTAATGCATTTGTGTTCGGTTCCAAAATAAATACTTGATACTTGAATGAAAATTTTATTATTTTATTTTGCTAAGGTTTCAACAACTTGATTCACCAACACTTAACTGCATTTTTTTATTCCCAGTGTTTTGAGGAGTGTCACTGAGTTCAAGTTGTGGTCTCAGAGATTTGATTTAAGGCGTACTAGTTTTAACAAGATGCTTTGATTTTGTGGATTTACCAGGATAAGGTTAAGCAAGAAGATTACAAAATCAAAGTTTATCACTTTAGTAAGGTGTCTCCTTGTTCTGCAACATAGTATGTTTCTGATGTTGCACGTGCCTAAATAGGCCAGTGCAAAATATAGCAGGTTTTATTCAGAAAATTGGGATTTTGTGGCTATGAGTGAAGTGTCAAGCCAGAATGTAATTTCAGCCTCAGTTTATTTATGATTCATCAGCCATTTTGTATATTTGCTTACTGGCACTTGGAAAAAAACATGCCCAATCCTTTTGCTCTCAGGAACTTGTCTTCTCTTTGTAGCACAAGTAGAATATTTGTGTTTATTCAAGAGAACCTGGGAATTTGTAGATGTGCTACTTGTTCTAATGTGCTGCTTGCTGCTCCAAGGCAGTGGGCTGGGAGAGAGCCTGCCTGCCTGGGGGTGTCTGGCACCCTAAATTTTCTGGGAAGTTCAGGGAAGCCAGCTTTGGAAAGACTGGTGGGTGGGCGTTTTAGCTGCTGTTTTTAACAAGGACAAAAAGCTTTGTAGGATGCTCATCAGCTGTGATGGTGTGTGAGGGTGCCAGAACCCTGGCGCAGGCTGCCCAGAGAGGCTGTGGAGTCTCCTTCTCTGGAGATCTTGAAGACCTGCCTGGATGCCACCCTGTGCCATGTGCTCTAGGTGCCCCTGCTTGAGCAGGGGGGTTGGACTCGATCTTTAGAGGTCCCTTCCAACCTCAACCAGTTTGTGATTCATGTAAACAAGGTAGGTCAGCTTCTCTTACACAACTAGATCACTTTGACCAGTGAAATTCAGGAAGCATTGTCAATCATTTCTTGAACCCATGTGCTCTTTGAAGCTTGATTATAGATTGGACACGTTAGATAACAAGTAGGATCAGCTTATAAATCTCTTAAATTTTTTTTTTGTATAATCGCTGATAAATAATTGCATTAATTCACTTCTGGTAAAGACTAAGGTAGCTTTGTACATAGAAATGCTGGAGGTTTTTAAAATGAAAATTCAGCTTTTGTAGCAGAAAGGTGTTTCCTCTGCTTTAAAAATTATTGGTAGTAACCAACTGCAGACTCTAAGTATAGTTCTGTGCAGTCAGTGAAGGAGTTCACTGTTAAAATCTGCTTCTGTCTCTGTGCTGAAGAGTGGGCACTGATGAGTCAGGATGACCTCGTTTGTTGTAATGAAGTAAAAGCAAAACTCTTCCAAATTAGAGCAGAAAATATGTTTGTGTTCTGATTTTAAAGGAGGAAAGTGCTGTAGACTTTGGAAATGTAAATGTGGAATTCTAACTTGCTTTTTCTTCCCTTCCTTCTGTAGGTATGGCCTCACAAGTCTTGGTCTATCCACCATATGTTTATCAAACCCAGTCAAGTGCCTTTTGTAGTGTGAAGAAACTCAAAGTAGAACCAAGCAGTTGTGTGTACCATGAAAGGACCTACCCACGGATCTATGTGAATGGTAAAAACTTTGGAATTTCTCCCCACAGGGTTAGTGCTTTCTTTCAGACTAAAAACCTATTTGACAGACCTCGAGGACAGAACTTCTTGTTGCAGTCAAATGCTGTCGCTTTAAAAAATATTGCAGGTGCTACAAAAGTGTTAGCAGCGCGGGCGCAGCAAGCTCAAGTAGAGGCACCTCAGACTGGGACCCAGGAGAGCAGGTTGGATACACTGGATGGACCTCAGCGATGTGGATTGAAGCGTAAGAGTGAAGAGCTCGATAACCAGATCAGCACGATGCAGATTGTGGATGAACTGTCCATATTGCCTGCGATGTTGCAAACCAATGTAGGAAACCCGGTGGCAGTTGTGACAACTGCTGCAGCTTCAAAGCAGAGTGGTACCAGCGGTGATGGAGACTATCAGTTAGTGCAGCATGAGGTATTGTGCTCTGTGAAAAACACTTACGAGGTTCTTGATTTCCTTGGGCGAGGCACTTTTGGACAAGTAGTGAAGTGCTGGAAGAGGGGGACGAATGAGATCGTGGCAATCAAAATCTTGAAGAATCATCCTTCTTATGCACGCCAAGGACAAATAGAAGTGAGCATATTAGCAAGGCTAAGTACTGAAAATGCTGACGAGTTTAATTTCGTGAGAGCCTACGAATGCTTTCAGCATCGCAACCATACCTGCTTGGTTTTCGAGATGTTGGAACAGAACCTGTACGACTTCCTCAAACAAAACAAATTCAGCCCTCTGCAACTGAAAGTAATACGGCCTATTCTGCAACAGGTGGCCACTGCACTGAAAAAACTAAAAAGTCTTGGTTTAATCCATGCTGACCTCAAACCAGAGAACATTATGTTGGTGGATCCTGTTCGGCAGCCTTACCGAGTTAAAGTGATAGATTTTGGGTCTGCCAGCCATGTATCGAAGACTATTTGTTCAACCTATTTACAGTCTCGGTATTATAGGTAGGTCTTTCACTTTGCTTCTATTATTACTTAATGGAACAAGGTTTTAGTCGTTAAGGTTAATGGCTTGAAATAATTACCTTTCCAGACACGAATATTAAATCTGAAAAAGTTAGCACTGTCTAAGAATATAGGTAATTCTAAAATTAAGTCGTTGATTACCATTTAAAATGTGATTATTTGCTCTGAGTATTTTCAGTGTAACCTTTTTTCTAGAAGTATGTTTTGTGTTGCCATTCAGCCTGTGTCATCATTTGCTGTTATCTGGAATTATCTAATGAGGCTTTTCAAAAGACCGAAAAAATAGCTTTCATTTTGTAATCTATTTTGATGAGAATGCTTTCCCTGCTTATCCGGATACCCTTTACCTCTCCTCTGAGTAGCTGGACAGTGCACTGGAAGTGTGTTATATTTATATCCTATTCCCAATAGTTATAAGAACCCTCTTGTTTTTCTCAATGCTTATTTTCCCTAGTTCTTAAAAATAAAAATTATGATTGAGTGCCTTCAACAACTGTGAACTTCAGCAACTACAGAACTGTGGGTTCTGTAATACACTTTGAGTGGAGATATATGAAAAATGTAAAATTATACACAGTGTTTTCTGCAAGTTTTATCTTCATCTGAGAAAATGGTGGCATATGAAGCAAGCTTTGGTTTCAAAGTACTTTATGTACAATTTTGACCTAGTTGCTTAGAGAATGGGTCTCTTAGTGAGCTCCTTGCCTAAGTCCTTGTACTATGTGTGTTAAATTTCTATAGTGTTGTGTTGTGTGGACTAGATTGTAAGTACAGTTGGCCAACATGCTTTCAAAAATATGTATTATATTTTTCTTCTCAAGAGGAAAAAAGACTTGGATATGTTGCCCGTCTTGTCTCAATGCTGGAACTTTACGCAGAGAGGGAGTTGAACTTGTGCGAAGATTAAATGACATCCATGTAAACTCATATGGCACATGCATCTAGAATTTCCAGTTACTAAGCTGCACTGAAGTGCTTTGCAAATATTTCTTCTCTTCAGTAGAAGATTTTATTTTCTCACCCCTGGTAGTTTTAGAATCATTCTGTAAAGCAGCAAAATACTCAGCATTTTTTTTTTTAAAGTAGAAAAGAGCATGGCAAGTTTGCCTATTGGTTAGTGTTGGGGATATATAAATAACTTTAGTATTTCATTTAAGTTGCAGCTTGGTTAAGGCCTTGACAAAATTGATTCTAGTTTGTGTGTGGATGGATGCACAAGTCTCCCAGTTGAGTGATTTTTAAATTCCGTGTGGCTTGTTGTGCTGTTGGTCAGCATGTTCGTTTTGCTCCTTTGGAGTACCTGAATGGCATAAATATATCAAAGCAGGGATTTGATCCTGAAATCTCTCAGAATTGGTTTTCGGGGGAAATTTGAATAGAGAAGCCTTAGAAAGGAATGAAAAGGGTCTTTGGAGAATAGATCATTTTACTTTGACAGAGGTTGTACTTCTTGAGAACCATATAAGGACCTACTTCAAAAATATAACTACCCTAAATAGCCTGGTGTTAGTAAAGGGTGGGAGCAATGGTGCAGGTTTGACTTGTTTCACCACAACGTGTTGGAACAAACTCTTTAAAGAATTGAGCAGCGAGACATTGAAAACTCACTCCAAGTTCAGTGCTTTTAATATGTGTTTAGTCCATTTCAAAATCGAGTTAATTAGTGTTTTTCTTTCTAAAGTTTCAAACTAAATCTCATTGTGCTTGAAATGAAAATATATTTAAAAAATGCTCGTTATCAACATCACCTCTTATTAGCCTGGTTGAAGGTGTATTCTTGTCTAAAATCTTTTAAACTTGTTTGCTGTTATTTACTGCTACCATAGGGTTCTGCTAGCCCATCGAATTTCTAACCTCTCTATGTGCTGCAACTGCCTGAATGCTTGTGCTGCCAGGAAGGGAGGAAATGGGAGGACCTATTCTTTCTGATTGTAGTTTTAGCGTACAACATAAGTGACCTAAGACCCAGTTCCTAGGTCACTTATGCCGTCGTCCTTCTCAAAAATAGCATTAGGGTTTTCCATATTGAAAGAATATGCCCTGCTGTGTGTGTGTGGAAGGGCATGTTGAATCCTCCAGAGAAGCCCTGGGAGAGGTTTTGCATAGGTGGATAAAGATGAAGTAGCTCTTCATAGCTCAATACCACTATCTTTTTTAGCTTGTTTCTGGAACTGCCGTGAATTAATGATTGCAAGAATGGAAAATGCCCTTCAGTGTGTTGCAATGTCTGAATGGTAATATCAGTGTCTTAGATCTGTAAGAGGAAGTACGAGTTGGGAAAACAAGCAATAACACAAAGCTATGACTTTGCAAGGGAGTATATTGTGAATAAATGGACGGACAGTAGACACACAGATTTCACCTTATCCCAGCCTATAACAGAAAAAGTAAAATGATGTTAATGACAGAAGATGTTAAGATACTTTAATGTGAGGAGAGACCATGGGAAGTGAGACTACATAATTTGGAAAGGATATGGAGGAGACAAGTAGTGACAAAACAGAATGTTTTGATGGTTCTCTGCTTCTGTTTCAGAAGAAAGAGAATGGTTAAAATGAATAAAAAAGCACTTTTGGACATCTCATTACATTTTGAAAATCATGACTTTGCTCTTATATATTGCTAGAAATAAAATTATTTGCTTGCTAAAATGAAGAGTAGTTACTAGATAAGACAATATACTGTGGAAAATATTTATTCATAACTCACAGATTTTTTTTTTTTAAGCTGAAGTATTGAGTACTGTTTTCCTGGAAAGATAGTGTCTGTGCTTACATACTGTTTTTAAGTTAGTCTGGATTTTAGTATTTGTTGTATAGAGGGATTTTGTGTTTGAAGCTTTTTCTTTGCTGCTGGTCTTGCACATATATGTATGCATATTGACCTCTTATGAGGGATATAAGAAGGTAGACAAGCAGGCTGTGTATATATTTTTGGAAAAAAAAATCCCGTTGAATACAATGTAGGTGATTAAACTTTTGTCATATTATGTTGTTTATGGTATAAAAAGTGTATAGCTTTTTTGGGCACCTGTGCCCTGAATCAAGAGAAGGGTTATATTGTATGCAAAATGAAAAGTTCCCTTTTCTCCTTTATTGCGTAGCACGGGCTGGAAGGTGGGGGAGCCAGTGGCTGGCTTGTATTTCTGAAGCTCTGGCCACTTGCTCTTGCACGGAGAGTCAGGAAGGCTTCCTCAGGCAGGGTGTGACAGCCCTCTCCGTGTTTTGTGTTCAGAGGTAGCTTTTAGATCTGCTTTCATAGCACATCTCTGCTTTCTTCTGGTGTCTTCTCCAGGACTTTTTTTTTTTCCAGAGAAATTCCTATGCAAGGGTTCTTCCTTTTGGAAATAGTCATGTGCACCCTGAATAGTTGGGGAGTTCTGTTTCGATTATCTGCTAGTGCCCAGATAGCCTCCAGAGATGCATTTTCCACTTAGAAACTTCAAAAGGGCTCCATGTTGTGGGCATCATGCTCAGCCTTTGTGCTAAGGGAGTTTATGTGTAAAACTTCATTTAAAAGGTACACAGATTCATCTAATGACAGAATCTTTGCATCAGGGTGTGATAATGCAAAAGCCTTTTGCTGCTTCCTGGTTTTTATTCTCCCACTTGTTGGTTGTAACACTGGTTGCACTTTTTGATATTTGCATCACATGTCAAGCATAGATGTGTATAAAAGGAGTGGGTGAGCTCCTGAACCTGTCTAGGTTTTTGGATTACTCAGGTGATGCTTTTGGAATGAAAGGTTCTTGATTATAAAATGTTATTCACAGCTTGGAAAAGTTTTCCTGCTCTGTTGATGACAGCAATAACACGCGGTCCTGGCTCATTCAACAATGTACCCACAATGAAAAGCAAGTGCTTGGGTAGATGAACTAAGTGGGAGTTAACTCATTCCTGCATCAATCAGCGATATCCTTCTTCCTGCCTTCCAGCTAAGGATAAAGGCTAATCAGCAGCGCTGTTTCCAGACAGGATGCCAAATGTCACCAGTGTTGCAGCAGAGCTCGGAGATGGAAAAAGTTGCTGCTGGATGTATGCCTATTGGATGGGAGCAGTCCTTTTCCTTCTCTTCCCCTGAAGACTCCGAGAGGATGGAAAAAATGATATTCCTTACATTTTGTCATCCTGATGCTGCTGCTGCATACATTCCTCCGTCCCCTCTGCCACCACCTCTACGCAGATGTCAAGAATTGTAAGGTCTACAGTCTGATTCCAGGCATCTCCTAGTGGATCTCCTAGATCCTTCATTCCTTAAGATGAGTGCTTCCTTGGCTTTGAAGTTATCGTAGGTCTTGCTCATCCAGTTGGTCCTGCTGCAACACAGTGATTAGATCCTCGCAAATCCCTTGTGCCCTGAGAACTTTGGATAAAGCACGAAGTAACTGAGGTCTGTCACTTAACTGCTGTCCATCCACTGCACTGCAGCAAGGGGTATCTCCATGCCCTCAGGTTGTTACATTAGGAGTGGTTTTTATATTTCATATGTTTGTGTGTATATGTGTATACATACTTAACCTTCATATTTAATTTCAGAATAAAACCCAAAGTGCTTGGGCGTTTTTTCAAATTTATGAAACTTACTTGATCAGTTGTTCCCTCTATTTTTACTCTTTGAAACGAGAGAAAGTTCCAGTGGGGCTGGATCTCCCTGGGCAGGCTTGCTTTCTCACTAAGCCTTGCAACTTCATTGCCTCTGTTCCATGCCACTCCAGTGAATTCAAAGAACACAGGTGTAATAACAAATAGCAAGTTCATTTGTTACTCTAGATTGTATTTATAGGGACAATCAAGGGGAGAAGTCATAAAGTGGAAAAAGCAACTGCTTTTTCAAGCCCACTCGTCACATACTTGAACATTCTAAAAAAGTTTTATCTAGAGTGGAGTGTTTTCTACTTTCACAATATCTAATATTCTTGTTCCAACAAAAAAATCCTGATGTTTTAGATGTGTAAACAAGTTGAGTTTTCTTTTTTGCTAGCCCAGGAAGCACAGAACAAGCTAAAAATTCCTCTGTAAACAACTTGCGCTTAAACATGCTGGCAGATGTTATTCTATCACTTTGAACTGTGCATCACTGAAGTGTATTGGGATGTCTTAAAATAGTCGGGGGTGGTGGCCAGAGCCTGTGTACTACTATAGATGGTGCGGCGGTTTCGCTGCGGCAGTGAAATAAGCCAGAAGTACATGCTGCGAAGGGCACTGGCTCGCTCAAGGTCAGCAGGGCTCCAAGTCAGCTGCTGCGCTTTGGGCATGGTTACTGTCACCGGTGTGCACGGAAAAAGAGTCCCGATAGCGTGATAGTGTAAGGAAGTGCCATTAGGAGTGAATTGGGACACTCGGCAAGTTTTTCCCCTTTAAAGTTGCAGTGTTGTGGTCGACAGTTTATTTTCTTATCTGAGCAAGCAGAATTTGGTGTCAAGATAAGCTCCTGTGGTTTATGTCTGCTGGACAAATTGTTCTTCTGATTTGGCAAGATTTTCTTTGCATAGACTTTGTTAATTCTTTAGCTGACTTTATATTGTAAACTTGTGTTTTGATTACCAGGACCTAAGTAAAGCCATTTTAAGTATTGTTCATGAATGGGAATCTTAGTTTGGTGTAACTGTTCATACATATTTGATGAAAAAGCTTGTATTCTGTATTTTAATTTTCTACCCAAAATAATGTGGTCTTGAATATCCTCTTATTCTCTGTTTATAGAATCAGCATAAGATGTAATTTATGTAGCTTATGCTACATAACCTTCCATATCACTTTCTTCAATGTGGAAAAGGAAAGCGACTGTGAATATGCTCCCTCTTCCTCCCCACCCAGAGATCCATAAAATTATGTTGAGGATGGGCATGGATGAAATACTGTCCAGCCTTTCTGGGTTGTTTTGTTTGACCTACAGAATTTTTGAATAACATTGAGGTGAGGGTAACACAGGAAGCATTGCATGGCACTGTGTAAATGTTAGGGATTCAAGTAATGGCAGCATAGATTTTGGATTAATGGTGCTGATAGGAGGAGCAGATTAAACTGGATTTGAAGTGATGGCTTTTCTTGGTTTCTAGAGTGCTGCAGTCACAAGATTCTTGTGCTCAAAAACTTTGGTTTCCAGCTGCTGGGCCCTAGTGCTGCAATCTCACCATTAGTTTATTTAGCAGTAGAGAAGCAAATGCATCCCCTGTTTTTAGTGAAGGTATGTGTAAGTGATGGTAAGTTTGGAGTTTCTTGGGCTTTCAGGCATCTTAACTTATGCAGGGAAGAGAGCTGGGTTTGCTTGTTTGTTGGTTTGTCTTCTAATCAGCCATAAATTTAGATTTTCTTTTTGTAATTCTAAGCACACAATATATATTTCAAGAGTAAATTACTAGAAATAGCTTATTTGGAAATATGTGTTGTTTTGTTTTATCTATTTATATACACACAATAAATCAGTATATATTGTGTAAAATGTACTGTTTCCTGGTTTGCAACATGCTAGGAACCTGGCTCTTAAGAGTTAAGGTTGAATTCTTTACCAAAAGAAATGCCCCAATATGTCTTCAGAGAGAGCAAATCAAGCCTGTTCTCATCAGTCTCTGTTCATCTCATGGCAAGTGCTCTATGGAATTCAAGATAGAAGTCTTAAATTCCTATTTTCCTGGTGCATGTTAAGCTGGACCTAATGTCTTGGAGCTAACACTAAGTGCTTGTGGAAGTGGTTTCCTGGTGCAAGGGCTCCTGCAGATTTTGCCATATTCCCTTTGTAAGTGCCAGGCACCTTTCTCTTCTCCTGGAGGCAGCATCGTGTGCTCAGACAAAACACCACCTATTTGCACAGTTCCTGCAACTCTGATTCGGTGTTTTTAAACAATATTTGCAGTGCCTCATTGGTCCTCGTTGTTCTCACTGATCATTCTTTAGGAGACTGTCATGAGAACATGCTTTGTTTTGCTTCAAATGATTGTGTCTATGTAATATTTTAAGAAAAGCTGTTACTTTACAGCAATATCAGGATTCAGGGCATGTATGTATATAAATATATATTCATACATAACTGATCTTTCTCTTTATTTTGCAAGGTCACAACTATTATGGATTCATTATGTCCTTTAATTGTTAAAGTTTATTCTAGGCATTGATTTGGAACAGACTTTTTGGTTAGCATTTTTATTACTTTCAGTAAAACTTACAAGATAGCTTTCTCATGTGTTGCACTGCATTGCATAACTTTTCTGTAGCTTATGTAAATTATTTATAATTTTAATGTGGCACTGTTTTGGAAAGATTTTTCCAGTCCATATTATTCTGCTTTTATCAATTAATAGATGTCATTTTTTTTTAAATAGGTTTGAGTTGTTAGGTATGCTGTAGGTCATTAAGTTTGTGTGGCATATGCTGATAAAGTCTGATGACAAAGATAACATTTGTGCTGATGGCGTTCAATATTGTGTGGGATGGAATTGTTTTTAGTTTGGAACTTTGACTTTTGATAATTTCCCTCTTTTGCTATCCAGGGCTCTCTTTTTAAAATTTTTGTAAGATATGCTATTTAGAGTTATTTTAAAGAATGTTTTTTTTAACACTGTGTGGTTTTCAACAGCTTTTCTCCACACCTTCTTCACCATGTGAATATTTTGAGATAACACGCTTAACACCTTGTGTTCTGCATCTTGGGCTTGGCCGTGTTGCTGGATTCACTAAAGCTGTGAGTTAACTGGTCCTGGACCCCCTCTTATGGTAAATGTGGAGGGTGTAATATGGGTCTTTGGCTTTGCTAGAGAGTGACCTGGCCAATGGCTTCTGCTGTGGCTGGTACCACTCCATAGACTTAGTAGGGCAACTTCTCCCTGCGCTTCCCAGTGTAAGGTTGTCATCTAGCCTGGAATTATTTCAGTGACTTCCCTCTGTGGAACTATGTTTAAATCAAAGCTTTCCTGTACTGAAGATGTTGCTGAGAACTTTGTTGTTACAGCTGATACTGGTATGATGCTGCTGCTTAATTTCTCTGTGTAGGGGAAGGCTAACAAATGCCACCTGTCAAGCGTTCAGCGGATATTTATAAATTATTTCTTGTGGTTTCTTTATTGGTCCCTCGACCTTACTAGTAGCTGACCTCTGTGGGCTGCCTATCTCACCAGGTTGACATACAGTCCTATTTTTACCTTACGCAAACCACTTATGTCCCTAGTGCTGTTTTGCTTTGTGCGATCTGCCTGTTTAACATAGTGTTTAATGTAGGCACCGGTTGTTTTAGATTACTGTGCGTCAAAGAGCTGCAAAAGGAAGTTAGCAAGCTGCGAGATGCTTAACTAGGGAAAAAATGTTGTAATACTGTTGTATATTAAATAGCAGATATGTAGCATTTGGGCTCCGCGGCAGGGGCAAGGTAGATGAAGAAAGCCAGTTTGTAGCCAAGGAGTAGTCTGACTGAACAGCTTTGGAGTTACCTGTGCACAATAATCACATTTTGTTTCATTTTATTTTACCTCTGCTTTTATGGAGGTTGCATTGACTGTGATGGCTGAGCATTCACAAATGAGACGCGCCTGTTTGGGTTTGTATTTCTGTCTGTCGGTGTTCTTGCCTCTGTATGAACCGTATCAGATGACTCTGCTCCTCCGGTGTCATGGAAAAATGTAGAGTGCCAAATTTGAAAGGAAAGCCCTCAAATTTAGTTCAATATTGATTGCAGATTAACTAAGGATTGAAAAGAGGCACTGTCCCTTATGCAAGTTTCCTATTTTATAGCTTCTTTTTCTTTATTTTTGACTCTTCAGCACTTTTAATTTTATGTGTGCAGAGAATCCAGCTCTCATGAGTGCTGACTGACTCCTGCAGGCCTGTATCAAATAGTGCCAGTGCAATACCTATTAAATAAGTCGGTTATCTACCAGGAGGTGAAAGTCATTTTTCCCAAGATAAGTAATCTTGGGATGGTCTTATATAAATAAGGAATGCCAACTGTTGGACAAGGACCTCAGTCCTTTTTTTTTCTTATTGGCAAAATTAAAGCTTTTACTCTTGTAAGGAATAGTTACCAATGTATCACTGGAGTTTCTATGCATGTGCAACATCAATAACTTTGCAATAGTGAGTTGTGAGGATGAGAACAGGGAATTCTGTCTTACAGCTTAAATTTTTATGTGATGGAATTGTTCATGATAAACTCATGTTAATCTTACTGAGGCCAGGTCAGTGAATATGATTGTCCTAAAATCCTGGTAATTTTGCTTCTTGTGAAGGACATTTGACACCTTATTGAAAGCTTGGCAGTTTACTCATGTTTTGCCAAGTCTTTTATTGACTTGGCCTAATGAAGGTCCCTTGAAACCACCGCTTTTCTAGGTATGAGGACAAGACAGTTGCATGTGTGGCTTCCCAGCCTGAGCAGGTGGAACACGAGGAGGAAAAAGGAAGCATGCGTGATGCTTCATCTCCTGCAGTATTCACCCAGGGATGCTCTGTAACTAGTTTCAGCCCGGCATCCCACCCTGTCTTGGCACTCGGCTGTGCAGAGCAGTGCTACGGGCTCGGTTGCCTCCTAAGTGCTGCAGGCCCAGTGTCCCTTGGGTTTGAAAGCCCTGAAAACCATATAGCTAAAGGGTAACGCGCGTGGAGAGGGTGTGCTTGGACTTGGGCTACCTTGTAGGTGGGTAATGCTCGTCTGACAGTCGCTCGCTAATCTATGTAATTATTTTGAGAATTTAAGTACCTTAAGTAGCCAGCTTTTCTGTCCTAATAATGTTTTATGTAATTGGGTCCTTCCCATGCTCCCCATGGGCTCAAAAATATCTATCACTGTAAGATTTTAAATATGCAAAAGATGTCGGAATGCAATGGAAGTAATTGTAAGAGGAATATGTGATTACATAATCTTATGTTCTTCAGTATGTCGGAAGATTTTCTTTGTGAAAAGCAAAATAACTTTTAATTTTTTTTTGTAACTACAGTGTATTTATGTAGTTATGATTATAGTAGTTATCAGTAGTTATGATTACCATTTTCTTGCTTTGAATATACTGTTTTATTGTTGAAGTGCTGATGTAATAGTGCTTTTCTTGGCTATTTATGATGTGTCTAAATTTCTTTTTACTTAAACAAGATTTTCAGGAAAAAAATTGTACCCTTAATTTACACTGAACTTCTATTTTTTCATTAGTTATGATCTTTATTTTTTCTTTGAGTTCCCTATTGATGTGCCTCAGAAAAAAATGAAAGTTTTCTTTCCTCTGAAACTTGGTTTATGATGTTTATGAGAGTGTTAAATGCACGTGTATTCCGTGAGCTGCTCGGGCTGTGTAGCTTGTTTGTGTCCTCGTGTTGCAGCTTTGGTGCCTCGCAGGGCACTCGTGCCCTGTCCTCATAAGGATGCAGACTCGGAGCTCTCCCCGCAGCCGAGTTCCACAGTTGGGCTGCGTATTGCACGAAGCTGCTGGTGCATGGCTATGAACCGGCCCCAGTCGGCCTGAGCGGTGCTGTGTAGCAACAGATAATTTTAGTGCATGAATGACCAGTGTTTTGGAATGAAATGGCTGGCTACTGATTTTTGTCTCTGCTCTCTCCTCCTGCTAAGTTCTGTTAACATCAAGAGGCAAGCAAGATTGTTGGGAGGGGAGGAAGGAAGTAGCCTTCAAAATTCCTCTGTTGTGAGCAAGTTCTGTTTCTGTTACTAAATTTTCAAGTCAATTGTTTTGCTTTTTCAAGCACAACAGGAACTTGCTCTGACTCTAGTCTAGCTTCTCTGCTGGATTAGGAGCTGTGAAGAGAGAGAAATTAAGCAACAGCTCAGTTATGTCTGTATTGAAATGGCTCTTAGTGACTGGAATGGAAGGAGCAGAATTTTCCTTCATCTGCCTCTAAATTTCCTTCCTGCCCAGGTGGAAGGGAGAGGGCATGGCAAAGCCCCAGGTTTTGAGTAGCTCAGTGGAGGGGGATGGTTTCCAGTAGCGCTACTCTGAGTCCGTATGCAAAGGAATTGCTATATTGACACTTATGGTGCTTCCTGACTGGCTTTTCTGTGTATTAATAAATCTCTTAGGTTTCCCATGTGAGCTACAAAGTGGGTAGGTGAAGTGATTACACATACATGTGAATGGCCTTTCTGAAGGAGATAAAAACAACAACACAAAAAAAAAAAAAAAAAAAAAAAAAAAAAAGCCCAAATTAAACATTAACTGTTTCCATGGAAATTCAGAGTGCTTCCTTGGACTTAATGTCTGGAGTGTGACATCTAGATGCTAGTCAATGTTGGTAGAGTCAAAACTGAGTCGTCTATTTTTTCAGTATTTGTTTTTTTAGTTTAAAGTTGTTAATATGTTAGTGTGTATTTAACTTCCTTAACGAGCAATGCACCTGCTCGTTTCATTACAACAAGTAATCCTATGTCATGCATATCTTGAATATTCTTTGCAGCCATTTTTTTAGTGCACTTTCAGAGCAAAATCATGATGAGCTTGTTCTAATCATCACAGACTGGATAAAGAAAATAGCTTATAGGTTTGTTCTGGAAATGATGACTTGACAGTAGCTGCTGGCAGTGGAATTTAGCTATCAATAGTGTGTTAATCCAGTTAAGCAAGAGCCTTTCATAGGGAAATACTGGTGGTGTTCTGGTGAAATAATTACTTTTAAAGTAATGATGGAACTTGTAAACATTGTCTCTGTGTATTTTTGTTCACGATTAATTGACAAGGTTATGACACAGCAATAACTCATCACTCTGTCACAAATATTAGCTTTTGGCTGACTGTAAACCTATAGATGTGTTTATAATACGCTGTGTATGTATGTATATGTTTTTCTCTAATGAAACTAATCGGCCAAAGTTGAACAACCTCAAATTCTTGGCAATGACGCCCAAAGGTGCTTGTTGGGTCAGCTGAGGAGGTGAGTGTTCCTGGTCACGTCCCACTTTCAAGCTTTAAAATGAACCCTGTAATATTATGTTGGCCATTTTGGGAGAACATAACACAGGTAGGCAGAATGTAACAAACTATTTTGGCATAGGACCTCTTATTATAGAAGGCAGTTACTCTTCCCTTGGTATGCCACCAAAAGCGCTGTTCTTGTTTTGGGTACTTCCAATACTATAGCAATGTGTGGGAAGTCATTGATGCTCTTTTGGCAAATAGCGAAATTTGTCTTCGGGTTTTCCTTTCTTCTGAGCAAGGCAGATTTGGGGATTCCTTGGATGTCTGCTGGGTTTTATGTCTTTCCCAGCTAGCTATTTTTAGTTACTCATATTTTTTTTAAAAAATCCATAACCTCAGATCAAAGAGTAACTTGATTTGCCTATGGCCATTTTCAGAGTTGGAGACAGAAAAAAGCAAAACAAAACATTACATCACAGTCTTCCAATCTAGATCTTAACTGACCAATAAAAATACTCTTGCTTGTAGTTATGCTCTGATGGCATCTTTTCCTCTTAAGGTTGTGTTACTAGTCTTTAAATTTCTTTTGCTTCAATTTTTTGAGTTAGTCCTGGTAAATATGCCTGTTCTTAACTGTTTGCTGTCAAGACGTTATTTGTGGGTAAGACTTCAAGTATCACAAGGTTTAAGCAGTGATAACTGAGTAGTGGATAACTGTGCCCCCCTTGTGTCCCAACACCATTGCTAGTGTGTCAGGGGCTCACAGAGGCTTTTCCCACTGGTTCCCAGCAATTTTGCCAGGATGAGGCCAGCATATCCCTAAGGCTGTGAGATTACTGTGACTGCCTTAAAGTGCAATGCTCTGTCATAATTTATGCTCTATAGTTTTTGAAAAACATTCAGGCAAAACTGACCTTGGAAATGAATGTTACATGAAAATCCCATTGAGATGATCATAGTAATCCCGTCTGACTTAATCTTCAGTTTCTAACTTAGCATATGCCAAAGCTTTCATGGTTTTAAGTGCCAGGAAAAGACATTTCTTTATAGCAGACAGTACAGAGTTGTCCCACAGCTGCTCCCCCAGCATTACGGAGAATAAATGGCCATGGAAGGGACTTCAGCCAGATATGTAAGTGGCTATTGGTAACAAAGGAATGTTTAGCAGATGAACTTTGTTAGTGCTGACTGATGTTGGGAACCACAGTGAAGTACAGGAACATCGCAAACACGAGGTGAAGTAACTGCTGCAATTGCCCTCAAGTAGAGAAACTTGCCTGCCTAACTTGCAGGCAGCAGACACGGAGAGCGCTGCGCGAGCCGGCGCTGCATGGGCTGCTCCGCACAGCGGCACCCTTTTAGTTCAAGGGGAGATGGAAGCTTTTCTTCCAGCTTTAACATGTGCAGGTAAGTGGGTTAGCTTAGCTTTAGCTTTCATCCTTTCAACACCACAGCAGTGGTTAACAACAAATATCTCTACGGT
This sequence comes from Crypturellus tataupa, assembly GCA_034781795.1. Classification (NCBI taxonomy): domain Eukaryota; kingdom Metazoa; phylum Chordata; class Aves; order Tinamiformes; family Tinamidae; genus Crypturellus; species Crypturellus tataupa. The sequence continues at coordinate 5,077,296 of JAWLRI010000355.1, read as the reverse complement.
GTAGATACTCGGAGCAGATCAGCCTTATAAATACGGAGATGCTTTCAATTATTACTGCCCTGGGCTGGACACAGAGGATTTACCTAGATGAAAACCTTGAGGTTGCATTATCTCTTTCTCTACTATAGTATAAACTATGTGGATATATAGTATATGCAGACACTATACTACCTGTTTTTTAACTTGTGCTTGCTATGACAGAAAAATTTCATTGTTCTACTTGATTAAAAAGAATACCCAGTGTAACTCAGTTTCCTGCAATGCAGGGGTGAAGGTTTGATTTTTAGTGTTAGGTGTGAGGCAAGAATGGCTTTAAGAAAGAAATAAAAACTTGAGTGTTTATTTCGTGAGAAGAAAAAAATGGAAAGTCTTTTAATATTTGGGTAGCATTTTTAAAATGTTTTCATGGTACATTAATTTTAAAAATATTTACTAAGTCAAACTTGCAGAAACGCTGAGATTCCTTGCTGTAGTTGCACTGCAGTTGCAGCGTGTAGTTGGATTCTGATACAGCATCAATCTCAATGTAATAGATACATAGTTAAGCAGTGTATTTTCGGATCTGAAACTTCTCTAATAATAGAATGGCTCTCCTTTCAACAGGAAAGGACAAATACATTAAAAATATGATACCAAGGAAGGAAAAACAGAAAAAGCAGAAGAAAAAAAGGAGAACAAAAAAGGGGAAAAAATACACGAAACTGGTCCTCCTGGGGTTTAAGGCTGGGAAATGCATGAAGGGGAACTGTCACGTATGGATTCTTCTAGCAGGCTGCAGTGGAACAGCAAGCAGGTGATGTGACATACTGCAAGGCTGAAGTCTTACAGTGTAGCCTACCAAAATAGACCTGTGTAATTCTTATGTAAGCAGTCCATAGGTTTGAAAGAGTGGGGTGTGGGGAACAAAAACATTACATACAAAACATTCTCTAATGTCATTTCGTAATTTTGTCAAAATATTATTAAATGGTTTGTGATAGTGTCCAAAAACTTAGGTTCCTGTGTAGTTGTGCTGATGGAAGCACTGAAATGACAGTAAGAATGAATGTTATCTCTTCTGATGGTGTCATATTTTATACCAGGGATGTAATGATAGAAATCAGAATTGGAAAAGCTTATTGGTCATCTATCTGCTCACTTGGCAGTGCAACACGGATCATTGCAGTAGCATGGAAATTACAGTCAAGTTTGAGCTTTGATGCCTATTCTATGCTGGATTTGTTTAATATGTCACTGTATGGAAGCAACAAGAAAATACTGTAGCAGATGTATATGTGCTGGGTATGAATCTAGCAGTATTTAAAATATTTTTATTCACTAAAACTTTATTACTGCAGTCTTAAAGAGGTTTAATTTCATGTAACAGTAATGTTAACCCACCTGCCCCAGTTGGTGCTCTGTGGGTTCTCTGCCATAGCTTTCTTGTCAGGCTTCTCTTAGGTTTTTTTTTTTTTTTTTTTTTCCATTTAGCAGCTGACATAACTATTAAATGACTGGACACTACTTTATATAGGGGTATATCCAAAGTGAAATGGATTTGCTGTTCCACTTATTTGGTGAAGTAAGCATGAATCTCCCATGTGGAGCTGTGGCATCAGTACTTAAGAATTTGCTAGGCACTGTCCTTATTTCATTCTTTTAAAATAATAATTTCCCCTAGATTCTTCTGCTTGCTTATAGTTTTAATTAACAGTAATCAATCATATCTATTAAGTCTCTTCGCTAGGGATGAATAAGTGGAAAAGAATTCGTTGAAATCTTGGTTCTTCCCCAGCTGGAGCAGGGGGAGGAAACAAAAACAAAACACAACTCGCAAACCTAAACATTGTTTGCTGTTTAGTAGATCTAGTAAACAGAAGCAGAAGGTATATTAAGTTAAAAATTGTGGCTCTTTGGGTAGATAACTCTTAGAATGCTGTTCTATTAGAAAAAATATATGAATTGCTCTGCTTTGCTATGTGTTCTGGTTGCTACCTGCTCAGTTTTGAGCCATATGCTCTGACTGCTTGCAGTTACTGCTGCTTTTTTGTGTGCATGTGTGAGTAAGCACATATTGGGGTCCCTCTCTATCAGGTTTTAACATGAGAAGTGTTTCTACTCTCAGGTGAGGCCAGGGTGAGCGTTGCAAAGGAGATGGCAGCCCCGTGTGCGCGTTGCTGTATCTATCCCCTAGTCATCGAGCGTTATTTAGCTTCACGAAAAATCTTCCTTATGCTAAAAGGAAGCTGTTTCTGTCAGGAAATGAAAATTTCCTTTGTGTAGCTCATACACAACAGCGCAGAAATTAGGTGTCCTTAGAGCTGTGGTGACTCATTTCCTCCTGTGAGCACTAGCCATCTCCTTTGAAGGAGCTGTGGAAGGATGAATGGGGCAGAACTTCTCTCCTCCTGAGTGTATTGATTTGCACTGTCTGTTGGGGTACCTGGGGACATAGCTCTAAATTATAAGGAGTATTTTTGATTTTTTTCTAATGCATCGTAGACATAGATGCCTCTATCCTGCTTTCCCAGAGTCTGTGTCTGAGTATTTAAATTTTTGCTTTCATTTTAAACCCCTTTACTTAGAGTTAACAACAAACAAAAAGCAGACTGTTAACTGTGTACTTCCTAATGTCTAATCCCAGTTAGCGCATTACAAAACTGTAAAAGAAAACTTAGATTCTGACTGTTTAGAGGTAATTTTGCTTTATAGGTTTACAGCAACAATCCTGTCAGAATGCTGGGAGGAAAACTAATTTGTTTGTCTGTAATTATATATCATGCTTATATCAAAGAATAAATGTATATTAATACATGGCACTGCTAATCTGTACATTAACATCCAGATATGCTTAAAAGCAAGAGACAACTGAACTATGAAACTTGTTTTAAAAAAAGAAAGTTATCACTCAAGGTGAAAAAGTTATTTTTAATCTACTTGTATTAAGCATTTCTGGATTTTTAAGTGTTTCTCAATCTAGTGAAAAGGCATTCAGAACAAAAAAAAAAAAACTCACCATGAAGATTGCAAAAATGTGGAGTGCCTGAGTAACTCTCTTCTGCAACAAGAGGGATTTTAATAGCAGGAAATGGGAAATACATCTGATCAGATCCATGGCCTATGCACTTAATGACTGGTTGCTGGAAAAAATTTGCTGCAGCAGAAATGTTGCTGTTTGGTGACTTCCGAGGCAAGTTTCTTCCAGCTCTATCCAGTTAATGACTGTTTAATTGTACACTGTTATAAAAATGATAATTTAGAGCAGTTGGGGGTGCTTTTCTGTCAATCTAATACATACTCTTAATGTATTAATATGTATAAACGTAAGAATATATATTAATATATACCTCAGTAGTAGCCCATGATTCTAAGGCTCATAAAAGTTGTTTTATATTTGCATCAGTCTTTAATCTCAAAAGGGATGGGGGATTTTTTAGATTTCTGTAGTGAGGCAGGTTGTTAGGAACACCTGTCTGCTCCTCTTTCATTATTGTATATGACTTGAGTAATGTCATTCCTTCTTCCTTAAAGCTTTATAGTTTTAATTGGGATTTCTTCTAAGTATCTCCAAGTCTTTAATTTACATTGTCCTTCTCTGCGTCTTTTCTATTTGATGTATCCTTTTTCAGATGGGGTGACCAAAACTGAACACAGAATTCAAAAGGGAACACACACATTCAAGGTGAGGGAAAATCACTAGTTTTCTATAAGGCGTAATAATTTTGGATTTGTCTTTGTCCTTTATTTTGCTCCCAATATTAAGATATTTTTCTTGAGCTATCCATGAAGTTGTCTACAGTTTTTTTTCCATTGGGAAGTTGGTTAACTTATGGGTATTTCCTGAATGAATAATTTCTATTAATTGTTAGAGGCGCTACTTTACATGATGCATGCTCTGCTGCCTGTCACTGTGTTGATCTAATGGAATATTTGAAAAGCCTTCTGAAGGCCGCCGCAAATGCTCTAGAGAAGCAACTGTTCTGTGTCTATCTCCTCATCTTGAAAGTTTTAGTCGGTGCGTGGCTCATTCCCGTCACATCCCTCGGATGATTGAAGGGTGCTTGTGTGGAGCCTTGCGAGCCTTTTGCAGCAGTTGGCGCTCCGTGCTCCTAACCAAGACTGGGAATTGAAGAAACCAAACCGAGCTGTCTGCGAGAATACGTCATGTTTCTCTGCCCATCACTATCTCATTCACTACTTTGCTGTATCTTATCTTTCTCTAGGGTCCCTTTTTCTTTAGAAGATGAATTACATATCCTAACCCAAATTCTATAAAGCATGCGCTTGTGCTGTGCTGGTAATTGTAGTGCAGAACCGCACTAGATTCCTAGATTTTTGTTTTCGGTTTCTGCTTTTGGTATTTTTGCCTTTTTTTTTTTTTTTTTTTTTTTCTATAAGTTCCTGGCTCTTGTTGCCTTTAGCCTTGGGTTAGGAAGAAGCAGTGAAGTGCTGCTGGTGACTTGTCCGTACAGCCACCCAGCGCCTGTGGCGGTGATGATGGCGGTGGGAGGAAGGAGAGCTCAGAGCCATCCCAGCAGCTCCCCAAGAGCAGCAGCCACGGGGCGAGGACGGCCGTGGGGCCCGGGCCCAGCCTGGCTGCTCTAGACGGGGCTCCAGGCTTTGGTCTCCGCCAGGAATGGCCTAGGTGCGGCAGGCGGAGCGCGAACCAGTGGGGATGGCTGTTTCCGTGCCCTCTCTGGGGCTGGTCATGGCAGGTCATGGAGAGCAGATAAATGGTCCCTGTTGAACGGTCAGCAGAGAAATACAGCTAAAAATCCTTGCTGTCACCTATGAAGCCAGAGTCATGTTACGAAGCTTCCTCGTCTTTATGCTGATTAGCAGAACAAACTGCTGTGTATGTTTTCTTACAAGTTCTTATTGCTTCTCGTGGGAAGTTCTCTTAAATTCTTTTAAAAATACTGAAAATGCATGGGTTCATGGTTTGTGCTCTAATGAGCAGAAATGAGACGGAGCAAGAGGATGAAGCTAGTGTTCATTTGCGTCTTTTATCTTTTTAAGTATTTCCGCTTGTTGCAGGCATCTGCTGCAACAGAGCCAAATCAAGCTGTTATGTCAAGTGAGAAAACATTTTTTTTGGTGTGTTAATTTAGGAGTTGTTACTTAATAAGGTAAGGCGAATTGTTCTAGCCTAGTCATGGTGCACTTAAGTTCTAAATAAAGTTTTCTGCTACTTCAGTGCTTTTTATTTATGTAAACGCATCAATTAGAGGAAAATGGATACTATTTTGCTGTAAAGTTTTACACTTAATGTCATTGAAGTACTAGCTTGGTACCCTTAATAAGAAACTACAGGAAGTTCTTAGATACTGATATCCCAGCATAAGAAAATACAAATACTCTTTATTAAATTGGGGACTGTGGTAGCTTCTGACGGACTGAATATCTTGTCACTTGCTGCAGATAGCCAGTGGCGATGCACATTGTCTTGTTTAGAGAAGCACTGATTTATGGTCCTTGAGTGATCTGATGTTAAGCTGACTCGTATTAGGATACCCAACACCATTAACATCTGTGATTGTAGTTAGGAGAGAGAGAATTTTGCTCTTAAAATGCTCATAAATACGTTGGCTTGTATGTAGAAAGAATTGTGGATCATCTAAAATATTTTGAAGAGTGGCACTCCCTTTTAAATTCTTCCCCCTTGCCAAACTAGATGTAAACCAAAAGATAAAATTCATATTAGAAGTGCCTTGTGAGCGTAAGATTAACAAGCTGTTTTTCTTTGCAAAATATTTGAGCTGGTAAAAACAAATGCTCCTATGTCTTTGGTTGGGACAGCTATACCATTTCAATGGACAGTAGTGTAATAGAAGGTGTCGAATCTGAAAAGCAACTATTTTTAAATATCCCTGCAGTAAGAGCTTTCTCTCTTGCTACTTTAAGCTAGGCTGTGTTTGCTTTTGTTCATTGTGCTGAAGTAATATGTTTCAGAGCCCTTTCTGGGAACGCATTTACTTCCTGAGCACTTATCGGCAGCAGTTTAGTTGCTGGGAAGTGAAGAACTATGTTCACTTTTCATTATGTCTCATTCTTTAGATTTGTTAACTTTTTATTGGTATCGCAGAACTACTTGGTGTACCCTTGAAAAACTAAGATTATTTTATCTTGTCACTTTAGTAAAAGCTTTATTTCTTTTTCTTTCTCTCTTATTTTATTTTTTTTTTTTAATCTCCACTTTTCTAACCTTAGGATGGCAAATAAAGGAGGGTTATCTCTCCTGAAGGCGAGAGGCAGACTGAGTGGCTGTGGCTATTTTTGTACAATGCACATATTAAGCGTGGAGTAAATGCAAGAGTTTTAAGTGCTTAATTTAGCAGATGCATTTGGTAAAGCCCCTATATCCATCGACTCTGTATATATTCGTTAAGAATTCAGAGTTGTAACATAATACAACAAAGGCAGCATATTTCAGCAGAGATCTCTTGCAACAGAGCCTAGGGAGGAATCCATCCAGTAGGAGAGCACAGACGTTTACTGCTATTTCTGGTCTTGTGGTATGTGGATATATTGAATCTATTTTTCAGATAACAAAACTATGTAATACTTACTGCAGTGCCATTATCCTGTATTACAAAAATGTGCACATTTGATATCAAAGTTTATTGTAAGGAAAACCCTGCATACCGACTCTCCGGTCTGGGCAAAGTCTCAGTTTTTTTTCCTGTAACAAAAGCCAGTGTAATTCCAGTGGTTAAACATGGGGCAGAATTTCCAGAGTCTTTCCCTGGGCAGGGAACATATCCTGGGAGCAGTTCAGCAGTTCTAAAGCTATTGCACCAAGGAGCTTGCAGCCACAGGAGGTAGATATGTCATCACGCGGATTCTGCCAACTACTGCCCTTTTTAGTCTGTAGCTGCCTAAAAAGTGAAGGAGATCCTCTAGCCCCTATGTGTTACTGCAAAGTAGCTTGAAAATAAGAATGTGTTCAGGATGCAGTCCATTTCTGTAAATTAAATAGTATTTTGATAAAGGTAAATGACAAGAGAAAGCAGATGTTGATATTTAGATCTTTGATGTTTAGAGGTTCTGTTAAGTGTAGAATGCTAAAATGATGGACCAACATGTGCTAAGGTGGATCAGAAGTCGTATTTGCTTGTCACTGCAATGTTATATGGCCAGTTGAATGCCACTGTTCTGCCAGCTGTGATAAAGATGTTAGTTAAACCTCTGTTATACTGTTTTTTGTTTTTTTTATTTGTTAAGCCAGTAACAGACTGTCTGTTTTAAAACTAAATCACATTATGATGTGATGCTTTAAATAATATTTAATGTCTTCATCTTCCTTCTGTATTACTGTGCCTTTTTTCATTATAATTGAAGTGGGAGAGAAGTTCTAAAAAGAAAAATGAAAATAAAGCTCATAATATCTCTACAATACTTCAGTTTTGCTCTTTGAGAACAAGAATGCTAGAAGGCACTTTAGCAGTTATATATGGGTTTTTGGTTGTTTTCAGAATAGGTTAAAATGTAATTTGTTAAATCTGTGAAAAATCAGACCTAGTCTCTAGTGGAACTATTGCATTTTTCTAAAAAATGCTTTAAAATTGATCACATTAACTGATTTGAATGTGTATCTGGTTTGCAGTTATGTAATTTGATAATTTAAATAGGTTTGAACATAACTGTCCAGGTTGAAAATGTGGAAGGGATACAGGGATACTACAAATAACTTTGGAGATAACTCATCCTATTCTGTTTCGAATGTAGTTCTTTGAGGCATATGACACTGAGCGGAAAGAATGATTGAGGTCATACCAGAGAGAAAGCAAAAAGTTGAGCTACTAACAGCCTATTCTTCCGGCAGATCATTTATTTTCATATGCATAGCAAAATGTCTTAGAGTCACAAAATCTTACCATGTTAATCTAGAAAAAGCAAAATGCCATTCCTGAGGTTGCATTTTTTCATGAAGTAAATAGCTTGTGTTTTTAAAACAGATGTTTGTTTTTGTCATCCTGGATTGTTGAATTACTTTTTCTTCCTAAGGGAAACCCCTCAGTAACCACATTTAATTTGCAGAGCGCCGGAGATTATACTGGGATTGCCGTTTTGTGAAGCCATAGACATGTGGTCGTTGGGGTGTGTGATTGCGGAGCTGTTTCTCGGATGGCCACTATACCCAGGAGCACTGGAATATGACCAGGTAGAAGACTAATTTCACAAGTGTGTGCACACTTTCTGCAGTGTACGCATTTCATTAAAGATCATGAAATTCAGGTGTTGTCATGCTGTTAATATCTGCTTTTAAGTAATGTTTTTTTCAGTCTATTTAAATTTGCTCTTAATGATTGTCCTAGAAATATAAATCCTATTTCTAGAGCAGAACTATGTACAGTGTTGCTTTCTAAATTAAATTACGATTTAAGTCATTCTTATCTTCTGAAATAAATATTGGTATTGAAACTGCTTTTTTTCAGGGAATCTGAAATCTGTGGCTACCATCATTGCAACTCTTCACTGCTATGTAGAGGGTTAACTCTGGGTTCCATGTTTGTGTGTCAGGATTAGTTGTCATCTGAACAATTCTGTTGCTTTCTGGAAATCCAGTGTAGCTCAGACTTTGTGAGGAGTAAGAATGAGTAGCTGTGTTAATACTGTATGTATAATAAAGTGGTAAAACTTGAGGCTATGCAGAGAGAGAAGTTTGTCATTTTCTAGCCTAATGTAGAAGTCTGAGAGTATCAGAATGATGACTTTCCTCATGCTTTTGGTACTGGAGAGCAGTAAAGACTCATGAAAATCAAGGTTGTAATAGCACTGTCCTAGTATTGATTTCCACACATTTGATTCAGTATCCAATGTAGAGGCACTTCCTCCAGCAGACTGTGTGTTATTCAAATCTCCATTTCATCTTGTGGGTTTCTGCTTCTGGGTGCTTGATCAGACTTAAAGTAAAATTCATATTCTTAGAGGACTCTGGTGAAAATTGCTCTCAGGGAGTATACTGTTATGCTGGTATCAGTCATGTACCGTGTTTCTGCTTCCTTCATTTGCACAGTTTGGTGTTTAATAAGTAGGAAGGGAGTTTTGAGGAAAACACATGTTGATGTCTTGGCTAATAGTTAGAAGACCTTCATACAATGCAGTTCTGTTAATATGGCAAGTGAAAGAGAAAAGACGTTTATTTTGGAAATTGTTTCAGGCCAGACTAGAGGAAAAGGCCCCGAAATTGAGAAAGGACTAAAAGACACAATTTCCAGAATGACTTTCACATTTTACCCCATAGTTCTGTGAACACAGTTCCTTATCTTTGGATCCTGATCTCCAACGTAGGTAATTGTGGCCCCTGGATGTGAAGTGCGGCTTTGGACCGTGTTAGCAGTGCTGGAGCTGTGGAAGATCCTGCCAGTGTCTGGATTTTTCCCTCAAATTACCTTGTGATTCTTGCTGCTGGAAGCAGCTGAGAGCGTGGCAACTGGAGTGCACAGCTGCAAGCTGCAGACTTCGTTTTTTAGAGGTGTACTGCAGCAAAGCCCAAAGACCTGAGTATGAGAAACTTTTTGAGAACAAGAATGCTGGTATTTGAAACCCAAGTTTAGCCCTTCTTTCTCTCTGCTCCTCAGCAGCCCTCTTGCTCTGTGCTGACCTGTGGCACGTGCAGGGAGCAGAGCTCTTGCCTCCTGATGGGAATGCTTTCTGTCCCTCATCTGTCAGCACCTGGCCTGCCCTGAGTTTTCAGGGATGCCACGCAGCTGTGGTGCTTGTTGCCTGGGTGGGCTGTCTTCCTTGCAGCTTTAGGCACTAAGGTCTCTTGGACGGTTTCTTCCAGTTACTTTCATCATCTTTGCAGGCCCAGGACAGGCAGAGTTTGACCTAGGCCCTGATGAGTAGTCTAATATAAAAGTATTAGCAGTAGTGGCAACCACCTTCCAAGATGCTATATGCCACTTAAATAGATTAAGAGCTAATCTTTGCCTGCTTTAAAAATGAATACTGTGTTTAAAAGGTGCTTAGTTAAGGTAGCAGTATCACTCAAGTCTCCCAAGGCATCAGTTGGTATCTTGGCTGGCAGCCTGTGTGATTCCCATGTGAGAAGACCCTGTGGAAAGCAGCAGCTGCTGTAGCAGGAGCCTGCACGGAGTCACGAAATGCTTGAGGTTGGGAGGGACTTCTGGTGATGGTCCAGTCCAAACTCACTGCTCATGCAGGGCCACCTGGAGCAGCTTGCCCGTGTCTGGCCCCAGGCTTCTTCTGGAGATCTCCAGGCGTGGAGACTCCACAGCTCATGTGGATAACTTCTCCCAACGCCACTGCCCTTGCCTGGCTGGGTGTTCAGACAGAACTTGCTGTGTTTCACCTGGTGCCTCTTGTGCCTTTCCAGCTGGTTGGCCCTGGCTTGTCCTGGTGCAGGGAGGTCACAGCCCCTCACCTCAGTGACTAAACATTTAAAGGTTTTTCTATACATCCATTCAGATGTTTCAGATATTTTGCTGTGCATAGCTTACTCTAAGAAACCAAGAGAAGTATGAAGCTTTAAGTGTTATATTTCTTTCCTATGGAAGAGGAAGTTGCTTAATTCAGTCCTCCAAGGATACATTTTTGTTAATTTTTTAATATAAAATGACCAGCTTTTGAAAAGCAGAGCTAAACTGTCCTATTTTTTTTTCCTTCCTCAGATTCGTTACATTTCACAGACTCAAGGTTTGCCAGGGGAGCAGTTGTTAAGCATGGGAACGAAAACTGCAAGATTTTTCTGTAGAGAAACAGATACACCATACTCAAGTTGGAGATTAAAGGTAAGCAATATAATATAGTAGAAAAGGTATTTTATGAACAGAGAAACCAGAGAGATGAACTTCCTTCCAGTACTGCTAATATCCTTCCATGTCTTCTGTGGCTGGTCTATCCCTTCCATTTCCTCCATTCCCCACCGCTTTCCTCTAAAATCCTATTCTCAGCTCATTCCCATGTCCCTCAATTACGAGTTGGCCTAAAGGGGTGTTTGATTGCTGGCTCGGATGTGTGTGCCAGGCAGGTAGTGAGAACTGAATTTGAATTAAGCCCTGTGTGTCAGTAAGGTACTAAGTAAGTCTTTCAAGTCACTCAGTCACCCATTTACACTTCAGTTTAAAAAAATTATCACGGAGACCCTGCTCTGTCAAATTTGGTCAAAACAGGCTCCTCAACTGAAAAATGCAAAGAGAGAAGGGATTAAGAAACAGTGTGATTGCATATATCTCATTTCCTTCAAATACTCTACTAAAATAGTCTTTGTTGGGTGAATGTTATGGTGCAATGAGAGAACATCTGAAGCTGTATTTTTTTTATGGTCCACCCAATTTGCCTCTTTTTAAGCAACATTATTATGCGCAAGGCGTAACCAGAATTGAAATTTCCTTCCCAAAACCAAAAAAGGGTTTTGGTTTAAATTGCGTTGTTTCACAACACTTACAGTGGACTTGAGGGGTTAAACAGTTACGGCTGGAAAAAACTTCAGAAATAGCAAACACTTGCTGAGCTCAGAGCACAAATGGTGCGAGTCTGTGGTTACCTAGTAAATCTGCAGGGCACTCTGGGCTAAGTAACCTGCCAGGGTTAAGGCATGGGGTGCTGCTTTGGAGTTCCAAGTCATGTAAGAATTCTGTAATTACATTGTTGTTGTTATAGTTTTGTTAACTTTCTAAGCAGCTGAGCTTTGCTTTTCTTACTTGGACTTGGTCTTTTGGTGTCGGATTGAACTATGTGCTAACAGCCCTTGTGATTTGCAAAGGCTGTTGGCCTTCAGAAGGTAGGGTTCTCATGTCAGACTGAACACTGCTTTTGGGAGGGAAGCTTGCGTACAGTCATTACTTCCAGGCTGTGTCCAACTTAAAGTTACAAAGTTTTCTGTAAATTTTTATGTCAAAAACCTTTCCCTGTGTTCCTAATTTGCATCTCACAGCATGGACTCTTAAAACTACCTACTGTTGTTATCTTGGGAGGAAGGAACGCTATAACAGAAAGTGATATGTGTGCTCCTAAATTACTTACTGTCATCACCTTCAATCTTTAGAACTTGTTTGTTTTATATTTCACTATTTACAAAGCTTGCACTAATTGTTGTGTTTGTGAAGGAAAACAATAACAGTAGGAAACTGGAAAAGATGGAACACTAGACAGTTTTTGTTAGTTTTATGGAACTGTGATATTTCGCTGCTGTGTAAAATTAAGGGGCTGAATTTATGCAAGTGTAACTTACAAGTTTTATTAAGGAAACTTGTGATATATAAAATACAAGCATGTGGGGGAGTTTCATCACACATGTTTTGCTAAGCTTTCAACATTTCCTGCTTGGCTTGCAAGTGATGTATTGTAATCCAGTATTGTAATGATTTAGAGGAACCAAGAGGTGAAACTTTGTAGTTTTGTCTTTAGATTTAGAAAATGAAAGCAGTCAGCAAAAGAGCATGCAAAGAACCTGAATATGCGGTTGAAATATTTTAAATTTTTAAGACAGAGCTTTTTAAGCCAATAAATACTTAAAATTATTTTATAGTTAGAACTGTCCTTTATTATCAACTTTGAAACTCAGCTTTCCTTTTCTTTTTTTGAGACTTTGGAAGAGCACGAGGCAGAGACAGGTATGAAGTCCAAAGAGGCCCGAAAGTATATTTTCAACAGTTTGGATGATATAGTGCATGTGAGTATTAAAATACTCTTCCTCTCCAAAAAGGAATGATGAAAATGAATAATAAATTATTTTGTAAAATGTATAATTAAATTAAATACTTCTTCTGGATGTTTTTGGTAATATATCAATCGTATCCGTTCATATTTGTATACCTTACTCTCAGAAAAGTATCCAGCTATGTATGTCTCTGTATTTCTTTTTACAGAGTTTTTTTAATTGTTGTTGTGTTTTAATTGTATTTGTCAAGGTGGAGTGACAAGATGATATTTAATTTTATACATAGTGTGCACTTTTTTCTCTTGTATCTAACATTTTGGGTAGAACAAGAACTCTGTATCCATCCTGCTTAAGGTTAACATGATTATTACTGACAACTTCTCAAGTTCTTCTTTTATTAATTGTATATCCTCTCTTTTCTTTGGCTTTATAGCCTCCAGTAAAGCAAAGAAATTATCCTTCTCCTACTTCAGTATCCCAAAGAGAGAATCAAATTTGTTTTCTAAAATTGGCATACATATGTTTTTGAGAACTGTTTTGAAGATTGCCTCTAATTTAGGATAGACCATAGAAAGATCTCTACTCCCAATCTTTCTTTTAAATTCTGAGTCCCAGACTTAGTGAGATAAAGCAAATAAGCCCTGTCGGAGTTTTAGCTGGGGAGAGTGAGAGGAGTAGTTTGAGTGTGAAAACAGAAGGGCTTCATTAATTTGAAGCCATCGTTTTCTGGATCAGCCAGCGAATTGACCTTGCCCCACATAGTAATATCACTGATCAGTAGTATTTTCAAGCACAAAAAAAAAGTAATAGGAGGAAATAACTTAACCACGTCTTCCTTCTGACTGCTTTGTTCCATGTCAGGTGAACATGGTGATGGATTTGGAAGGAAGTGACCTGTTGGCAGAGAAGGCAGATCGGAGAGAATTCGTCAGTCTGTTGAAGAAAATGTTGCTGATTGATGCTGATTTAAGAATCACTCCAGCTGAGACCCTGAACCATTCTTTTGTTACCATGAAGCACCTCCTTGATTTTCCTCATAGCACCCAGTATGTTATGCATAAACTGTGTTGTAATTCCCTGCTGTATAATAGTATTGCGTTGCACTTGCATCAGGAAAAGATCTTTGACTGTTTGTATAATATCCTACAGATTTCTTTCAAATACTCGCAAAATTAAATATGTCTGATCAAGAAAGTTGTCTGAAAAACTCTACATACGCAACATATGCACTGTCTTAAAAGTAGCATTTAGAGCACTGCTTTTTACAGTGATTATATGTAATCTTAAGTCATAAAATGTTCAGCACTGCAGAGACTTGTGCTCGACTGTTGAAAGTCTTAACAATAGTAGTTCCTACCAGTATTTCAGGGTCGATTTCATACAATACAGAATCTATGAATGAAAGCTTTTTCATCCATCTGGTTTCCTGTCTTATTTCCTTGTATCCAGTCATTAGAAAAAAATGTTTGTTGAAAGGAGCAGGAAACAGTATTTTTTGTGCGTACGTTGAAAAGCTTTGACAGTAACGTAAGCAGTGTTTCTTTTTCTTCTATTTTTGCCCTTCTGTTAAACAAAGCTGTGGACTGTGAACTGTTTCTTTTTCTGTGAAATTGCTAGATTCATGTAACAACAGGAAATTCTAATTAAAGCCACTTTTTATTTCTTATTTTTAATAGAGTGAAATCCTGTTTCCATATCATGGATGTTTGCAAATGTAGATCAAATTCGTATGACTTAAGTAATCGCAATAAAACATCACTTATGAGACCAGTTGCCTCAGGCAGTGCAGCTAATCTGACTGCAAGCTTCACCAAAATTGGCCCAGTAAGAAGTCAGGTAAAAACTTCTATCATCTAAAAATATCACCTGTTAGCTCTATTAATGCAACTTATCTAGCTAATTTCATAACTAAAAAAAGTACATCTGATAAATTATATCTTCTTTTACTCTCTGTTTATTCATTCTTAATGTTTTCTGAAATTTAAAAAGTTGTGGGCTTTTGAAAGTACGTTTTGAAATTGAGTTACAAGTCCCAACTGTCATAATAAAGCACTGCTGTAGGATAGTGACCTCCAGTGGCCACATGGGTTGTTTTATTTGAAGTGTGCTTGAGCTTTTCATGTTAATCCATTATTTTAGCTTTTTGTTGTGTTAGCAGGTGGTGGTATGGGTATGTACGAGGGAAACGTGGAATATTCACAGTCACAATATTGTCCATGTTGCATCTGTTCCATTAGGCTTTAACTGCATCTGCCCACTCCGTTTTGCACCAAGGGATGCCCCTGCAGGCAGGAACTGCCCAGTTTGGCTGCAATGATGTTTTCCAGCAAGCACTGATTATCTGTCCTCCCGCTATCCAAGGTACGTTCAGCTGAAGTAGTTACCCTGAAACAGAATGCTGCTGTCTGGTAGTGATGCCACAGGGTGAAAATCAGTCATATGCCATTCAGCGCTCAGAAATAGTCAGCAGGAGGGAATAATGACTGTCCTGTACAGTTTGTAATGGTGTTGTCATCAAAAGGGTAAAAGTCTGTTATTTTCTGATCATTATGATATGTTGTGTCCTTCTGAAAAACCTAGAATTGGCATCTGCAGAAAAAGGTTAAAGAATCCAGAGTCTTATTGCATTTGTTTTTAATATTGTGCAGGTAAAATGGGAGGGCATGATAAAAAAATGGAAAAAAGTAAGAATAACAACATTTTTTTCAAAACCTGCATCCTTTAGATATCCTAAGGATCGGGAAATCGAGTACTTTTCATTATAACTTAAGATAAAGCTTTAAGTATCACATTTACTGTCCTACAGTTGTGATGAACTAGCACATCTAGATAGAGCAGTTAGAGCTTTCTGATGGCTGAAGAACATTTAACTGAATTTTGGCAACTTAGAATTGTGCTGTGAGGAGGAAACGGCAGCTTGGCTTGACTCTTCCTTATTACCAGGATAAAGACTGATTTTAAGTATATAAGTGTATGTTTATAAAAAGAAATAATTGGTTGATCAGAAAGTGGAAGACTGAGGTTTTAAGGCTAGCAGGGAGTAATTCCTTAGTGTAGAAAGTGACCACATCTCACAGGAGATGTGTCTGCAGCAGTCCAGATGGTAACGGCCTTGACAGCCGTTCCCCTGATCGAATGCATTTCCATCATGCGACCACAGCTCTTAATGTCTGAGGTGGCTCTTCATCCTCAGGGCGACCAACACAGCTCTTGTTCTGCTTGGCCGATCAGAGAGTCTGCTTAGAGGAGCATTTCTTACCATCACTAAGAAACCCACTGCATATGGAGAAAGAGATGTAACTTATTGCTTACTGTGTTAGTTTTGCTCCTTTGAGGGTGTAATTTCCCTTTTTCCTGGGGACCTGTCCATCAGCTCTTGAGAGGAGGGAGCTCCTAGAAATTTGAGGTTTCTCACAAAGATCTTCAAGCTTCCTCCAAGTTCTCCAGCATCAGCTTGAAGTTACAGAACAGACAGAGTCTTACCAAAAAGGATATTTTATCTCAACAAAGTCTTTATCTCCGTTGGTAAAGACACATGCAGCAGCCTGTTATCACTAATGTTATTTGTGGCTGCTGCTTCTCCCTGGAGTGCAGAAACCCCTGAGAGCCACGAATATTCCCTGTGCAGTGTCAGGGGCTCTGAGCCAAAGGCATGTCTTTAGATTTATTTTCCCTGAGCATACCTTGCACAGGTAAGTAACTTTCTATTTAAATTGTATATATACTTTGTGCAATGGCATATTCCATACTTAAAAACCCTAATGTTTTGATTATGTAGATTATATACAGATCAATAAGATTTTATAGAAAGAGTAACAGTCAAGGAAAATGCTAGATCTGTGGGTTACATACTGTATTCTTAGCATGATGATGAATTTCCTACATTAGGTTCTGATACAGCTTGAATTGAAAGAAATCTCTAGGTTTCATCATGTAGTTGAGAAATTGAGTTGCTGACAAGGATGGGAAATGGGTTTGAATGGTCTCCGGCCACCCAAAGTGCTCAGTCTGGCTGCTTCTGGCAGAGTCAAGATGTTGCTGTTCTGGATACCTGGGTGGAAAAAAGAAATCAGTGAGGAGTACTTCAAACTTTTAGGATTTTGACCAAGTGGTTAGAGCTTGGTTTACTGGGGGACAGTGGAAGTTCATTAGACTAAAGAGTGAAAGTATCCAAGATCAAATTTAAATTAAATTTATAGTAATATTTCCCACCCCTGATCCTCAAAAACACACTGCTTAGTCCTTGACTAGGTATTTTTTTTTCCTATTATGCTCTTGCAGTAATATTTCAGCTATGCAACAGTTAACATTATTTTCATAAAGGAAGAGAGGATAACGGATTCTACTGAAGGAACTTGGTGATGCAGAGAATTTTGTGTTACTTCTCCCAAACAAGGGACATCCCTAACAATAGCAGGCGCTATGCCTGTGGCCTTGCCTGCTCTAAGAGCTAAGATTTCAGCTACCTGGAAGTATTAGAGGTGTGAAATGTATAGAGAGTCAGCAGTGAGAAGCTTTGAAATCCGGTTTCTCTTATTCTTGTCTGCTTCCTTGCAGATATTTTTTGTAACTTGTAATGTAAAATGCTTAGCTCTGCAAAAGCTTCTGCCAAAAGCATTCTGTTTTCTACTAGTTTGCTTTCAAGTTGTAGCAATTTGCAGTTCTTTCTGAAGACGACAGCATCAAACACTTGTACAGATAAGTGATAGCACAAAATCTTCTAGGTGTTGCACTGATTTATTTTTCTTGAAAGGTTTAAATTATTGATGGGATTAGACCATAATTACATGAAGAAGTGTTACTTAAATGTTGTAAAATTATTCCTGCTGTTTGCGTTTTGCTCGGAAATCATACGGGAGTAATGCTTTGCCTAAAGCTTCTGCATGTGTTTTTCCTGCCAGGAATTCCTACAAACCACAGCAAGCCCACGAGTTTCTCCCTGAGGGTGGACAATGCGGTTCCGTTGGTGACCCAGGCCCACGCAATTCAGCCGCTACAGATTCGAGCAGGAATCCTTTCTCAGGTTGGCTTGCTTTAAACTAAAAATCCAGTCACTTAGTAAATAGCTTAGAAATGCGCCCTGTAATCAGGGCGTATTATTGTTTGCTATTGCTGTCTTGTGCGCAATTGCTCTTCTGTATTGTGCTGGATTATGAGCAGCTAATGTGAATGCAGTCATTTGCTGCATGGTGAAATGTGTTCCGCTTCCCAACAGACATGGTCAAATCAGACCCAGCAAATCCTGGTTCCTGCCTGGCAGCAAGTAGCACCAGTGGCAGCTCCTGCTACTTCTCTGGCCTCTGATCCTGTGGCTGGCCCACAAAGGCTTGGAGACTGGGGGTAAGTCCACCTATAATAAGGTGTAATTCCTTAATGCTCTGGTTTAGCAAACTCCAGGGATGCAACTGAAATGACTTACAGTTAAACCTCCCTTTATTTCTCCTCAGGAAGATGATTACCCAGGGCACCCATTACAATTCAGTGATGCCACAGCCTCTTGTAGCACATCAAATAACCTTGTCTGCCCCTCAGCCGATTAGTGTGGGCATTGCACATGTTGTCTGGCCTCAGCCTGCAGCTGCCAAGAGAAATAAACTCTGTCAGAACAGGTTGGTAAAATACTTCTGAAATTCGCAACGTTCAAAGATGACAACCCCATAACTGCTGTTCAGTTGGCAGGGGAATATTTTATAAGATTGATGTGTGTTAGCAACAGTTGTGTTTCAATTGCCTTTTAGTAAGTTTGTTTTTCTAGCCTTTTTTTAATGATATTTCAGCAAAACAAAATAGATGTGAGAAAATATTTCCATATAACAAGAGCATCTTATTCTTTGATTAATCTGTACTTCTGGTCACAGCAGAGTTTTTGACTTTAGGAAGGCATAGGAATATATTGAAGTAGCTCTGATGACATAACCTTCCTTGCATGAGGGTTTATCAGGTTTAGAGAACTAAAAATAAAGAGATATTATGTAATAAAGTTGCAATATGCCTTAGTGTATTCTTAAAAATAGTCTTTCCGTCACCGGTAGCCAAAAATACTCTTGCTGCTTGCTGAAGGAATTATGCTTTGCTTGCTATACAAGTTACTTAAGAATATGAGGAATATTAAATGAGGTGAAAGCACAGGTTGCAAGTGGATATTTCAACAGGCTTGTAGGGAGGATTTCGTGCGAAGATTATGAACTTTTGTATTCAAGGAGGTTGACTGGAGAATCTTTTCAGAAAATTTGTCAAGGGGTGAGAGGGTATTTTAGGATGGGGGTGTATAGTATTTTCAAGTAGGATTTTCGTTTCTTTTTTCCTGTGCTTAAAAAAGAAAAGAAAAGATGTTTTTAATCTATCATACTCAAATTTGTTTCAAAAATCTTCTGGATGTTGCAGTGTAGCTTCTTAGTGTATTTCTGAAAAATGTTCTTATGGTCTGAAATCATACCTGCCAAGTATTTGCCATTGTGTTCTGTGCTTTTCTTTTTATTTGTTGGGAAAGTTGTTTACTTAGCCTACATTGTCTTTTTGTTTGTACAGTTTCCAGGTCTGTTGGGCAAGGTTCACTACATGTCAAACTGTCCTTTTTCTCCACAGAAGCAATGCATTGCAGAATACCAATATCCAAAATGCAGCGTTCATATCTCCAAAGATAATTAACCTGAAGGCTGTGAGGAGACTAAGTTGTATAGAAGCACAGGACAATCATCACTTGGAAGGCCGGGAAAGGAGCTACTGCGAAGCGGCCGTCCGGCTGGACGCGGCGCCGGCGCTGCCGAGCAAACCGCGCCAGGCCATCCTCATCGCCGGCTCGCCGAGCCCCGCCGTCAGCGTCATCACCATCAGCAGCGACACCGACGACGACGACCTGGGACGGGCGCATGCGCTGAGAGAGTAAGGGCTCTTTTTTAAAAGAAAGGGCTTTTTTTTTTTTTTTTTTTTTTTAAAAAGGGGGG
>JAWLRI010000355.1:5044721-5057735 GCA_034781795.1 Crypturellus tataupa | reverse complement strand
TAAAAAAAAAAACAAGGCGGGGGGGGGAAGAAAAAGAAAAAAAAAATAAATTCATTCCATTGGTCTAGCAGTAACATAATAGGTAATTCTATGTTTAAATAGGTAACAAATGCTACTTGAACTAAACTAAGAGGTAGACATTTGAGTACAAAAGCAGATGCTGGGGATGGTTCCCAAGGTTTTTCTTTCACAGATTACCAAAGAAATATGTTTTCAGTAGAAAAGTTAATGTTTGAATTAATTTTTCCTCCTAATGATCCTGAAGTGTAGAATACGTTTTAGAACTGAAATTTGTCAAAAGTTTAAAGACTTGGAACTTTATTTGTAGTAAAAACTTATCATTTCAATATTCAATTTATTCATTTAATAAATTTCAAATAATGCACACCTGTTCCAGAAATGACAAAAGACCTCTGAAATAGCTTAACTGTTTTGGAATAGGAAAAAAAAAAAGGGCAAAAAAAAAAAGCGAACAAACAAAAAAAAAACACCCAAGGAATTGCTAGCCTTCTAAATCTGAGGGACCTTTTCTTATATTTGCCCCTTTTTTTATTCCTTAATTAAACGTAAGGCAGTGATGTGTAGAAAGGGCAAGTGAAAGACTATGCACGTTCATTTTGTTTTCTTTGTGGTAGGTGCAAAGGAAGTCTTGACTGTGAAGCCTGCCAGAACACGCTGAATATCGACCGCGTGTGCTCTCTGAGCAGTCCTGACAGCACGCTGAGTACCAGCTCCTCGGGACAGTCTAGTCCATCCCCGTGCAAGAGATCCAACAGGTAAAATGTTGTGCTCGGTTCAGTTAAACACCACCACCTCTGAATTCACAGTTGACTCGGTAGGAATCTTGAAGTCTTTATCATGTTCCTGCCTGGTTACCTGTGTTAATTCTTTGTGGTAGAGGCTGAATTGTATATTAAAAATATTATTGGCCTGTAATCGCACAGCGTAGCTCTTTATTCTTAGAAGAGCCTTCTTGATTCCTTAAAAATATAATTATGCTCAAAATAAAAATATACTGTTTATAGCACAAAGCAATGCTGCTAATTTAAATAACCCAAAGCAGGATGCAGCAGGTTGGAAGATACCAGAATGACCTTAACTTTTGCACCCTTTTGTTCTCCCACTCTGTATCTTGTATCCTAATCTTTATTGGCTTGGATTTTCGGTTTTTCCCCTGCTAAATGTAAGCTTCATTGTGCAGTAATTAGTGCTCATGTGAACAGCTGTTGAAAGCTTCTGGTTTAATTGCTTGCTGTTTAGTTTAAGCCTAACTTTTGAGGTCAGTATTCAAAATTCACTCTTAAAAACAAATCAAAGTGTTACTCTGAACTGTTTTATGGCATTTTTGCCACAGTACTTGAGAGCTTGACACTGTCCTTATCTGAATAACACTTCTGGACCTGTGGCAGTATAGAAGTTCCCACTGACTTGGGGTGTTCTGATTGAGGCAACTACAGGCTATTTTTTTTCCTCTTACTTACCCTGCTCTCATTTAATATGCTGAAACTTCACTTGTAGTGGTGAGCACTTGGCACTTCTGTGAACCAGATTCCTAGATACGAGGTTGGATGCCCAGAAACTTTTGGAAAACAGCTTTTCTCACTGGTGAATGTTTCGTTTCATATGACTTACCCCGTATAACATAGAAATCATGTGACCTGAGGATAGAATCCATTTTTTTACAAGCAATCTACAGCTGCCATAACCACGATCAGTTTTTTTTATTTTTATTCTGCAGTTCACTTCCTGATTTCTGTGGAATAGCTTTTTAGGTAGACAAGAGTAATTCAGACTTGGAGCAGTTTCACTGTGGAAGATGAATATGACTGGCATCCTAAGGGGGAAAAATGTTTTTTTTTTTTTTAAAATATTGAGGTTCTAGGACAGTGCGTATTGGCAGGAAAGTAGAATGGGTAGGCTGTTTCAGCAGTTTTATTTAGTCAAAATTTTAGACAATATGACTAAAGGTGCACTTATTGTGTGATTTTTATATATAAATATAGGATTCTCTGTTTAAATATCACAATTAGACATATATAACATATACAAGAACAAGTCTCCGCAGTACCGGCCCTTGAATGCCAGGTGTAGTGGGTTGTTCCTGCTTGTGTTGGTCAGGACTGGAAAGGACTGCTCTAAGGAAGTGATGCGGGTAGTTGGGGTAGTGCTAGGAGCAGGTTTGAAGTTTGCCTAAGCAAACTTGGTGTGCAAAGCTACATCTTCACCTTGCATGGTTTTCTTTTGGTTGCATTTGTTTGGGTTAGTTTTCTGTGTTTACTTGCCTGATCCAACTCGTCCTGCAGACCCACAATTGCTAGATCCAGCAGCATAAGTAGGTAACAGTGGTTGGACAAAGGGTGCAAGGGAGAAGAGGACTGAGGGCAATACGAAACCAGACCTTCTGTGCAGTCTGTGATGCTGAGAGCTGTGGGCCATATGCAAACTGACCTTATTTCATCTTGCAACTTAGCTAATTTAGATTGATTTCTCATTTTTGGGAGGGATTTGATATAGAAGATAATCCCAACCAAATTTCTGCCATTTCTGGGACTTCGGAGATGTTCAAATAAAAAGTTACCAGCATAAAGTAGGTGGATAAAACCATTTTTTTTTCCCTAGTCTTCTTTTCAAGCATTTGTCCTTTCTGCCTGTGAAAAAAGAAGATAAGTAATCAGAAGCATTTGAAGCAGGTTAAGCTCAAATCGTTAAGTACTGGGAAACATCTAAATAACAAGAAATGGGGTCCTAAACTGAGAAGTATCAGACAGTTTTACTAGTTGACAAGGAACACTGTGAAACCTCCCAAAAATGTCTAAAGTTCAGGCAATGAGATATCTGAACATCAGAAAGTGTTGGCGAGTTTTTGTGAAGACCTGTTTGGTCCAAAGTGTGAGGAACTGAGCTCCAGCCCCCCTTAGAATTTGACTTTGTCAGAAGTGAAGGAGAGGGCTTCAGGGCTGGGTTTTATTGGTGCCCAATTTAAGTTATGTAATATAATTACTAACTGGTATTTTATAGTAATAACTTCTGAATCAGTCAACTTAGTGGTTGTAATAGCATCATAATTTGCTAGTTGAACTATTTGGAATAATCTTAGTGTCCGAGGTTTCTGTTTTCTGTGCTGGCCTTTATAGCATCAATTAACTACTCATAAGAAGCTAAATTTAATAAATGTGTCTACTTACACTGCTATAGTTTATCTCCATGCTATAAAGTTCCCCTGATAAGGACCTGTTACATTAGCTGTAAAATCACCGTTTTCCAGAACACTTAAAACCTGTGTATATCAATGAATTCATAAACCCTAAAAAATATAGTTAAGTTAAACATGTAAATTGGGGTTTTGATATTTTTTTCTAGTCTGTGGGAGTTCTTAGTTCTTGTTACTATCCTGTCTAATCAGGAAACTTCTCAGCATCTCTGCTCACTTGTTTAATACCCTATAGTGTCCTTTTTATCTCCTTTAAGCGACGAAAGCGTGGTTTGCTATTTGTGATGTGTACCTGGCACAGTCCTAGTTGAGAACTAGCTATATTACTGTTATTATTTCTTCCAGGATTTGTGATATGCCTTTTAAATTTATATTAGATAATACTTAAAATATATTTTTCTTGTAATAAACTTAATCATAAATCAGTTTCCTTAGCCAGATTGTTTGCTACTTGCTGTTTGGTTTTGGTTCCACTAATGTGATAGTCTTGCTTTTGGCAGTTCTTTTCTGTTTAGCTTTTACCCCCTTCTTAACCCTTTCTTCTTTCGATGCAACCATGCTGCTTACCATAGGAAAGGCTGTTATTTTGAGTTGATTTCTCCTCCTTTTTCCATCTTAGTTATTTTGGTAAAAGTAGTGGCAGAATGAATGAATTTGTCTTCCCTGAGCAGCATGCACTTCACAGACCACAAATGCCAAAATTGGCACTGCATGAAAGCAGGGCTTCATTTGCTTCCTTAATCTAAAATCTATTGGAAGGTTAGTGGAAGAGAATCTGCTGAAGCTTTGCATGTGCAGTGCTCTCGAGGAATGTAAGAGAGCTAATTCTTCAATAGACAAGATCATGTTTTGGTTTAGGAAGATAAAAAACTATCTTCAACCTTTTACTCTGAAAATCTAAATTTCAGGTAGATTACAAGTATGTTATTGGGAGGGGAAAAAAAAAGAAAAGAGGTGTGTGCAATTTGCATATCCAAAATGCATTTGTTTATGTAATACTTCTGTGTTTTGATAGCATGTCAGATGATGATCAGGAAAGTGGATGTGATACAGTAGATGGTTCCCCAACCTCGGACTCTTCGGGACATGACAGCCCATTTGTAGAAAATGGCTTTGTAGCTACCACCAATAAAAATAGAGACACAAGAACATCTGTGAACTCTGAAACCAAATCCGCCGTTTGCACAGTAGTGGTGCCACCAATGACACTTGAAAACAGGTTACACCTTGACGAACAGATGGTGAATACAGGTAAGCTAGTCCAGATGGGTGGTTTTTTCTGTAACAATAGACAAAAAGAGAAATCTGAATAGTGGATGCAATAACAATAGGTATGAAGATTTCAATTTACATGCCTATCTGCTGAGCTGTGAAGTAACACTTTAAGTTGTGTTGTGGTTTTTAGACTTATCTGGCTATTTCTCAATATGTAAATTCCATCTGTTAGTAGCTGAAGCAAATGAAATTTGGTTTTTGGATAGTTAGACAAGATGAATGACCAAAATGATAAATGACTTTTTGTTTATATCTTGGAAGATACTGTGTGCCAGCCACTGAAAAAGGGTCGGTCTGTCCTGGGAAGGATAAATCAGTCTTCTATTATGGGAAACCGTCAACAAAAATTGACATCAGCATTCCATCAGCAGCACCTAAACTTCAGTCAGGTATGTGTAATTATTTATATCTAAGAAATATTACTTACTGTCTTGGTTCCAAATATGCTGAACACTCATAATTTTAACTGGTGTAAATGGCAACTGCAGGTTCTCAACAACTTGATTGCAGACGTGTTCAAATCTTCAAAAGTGGACTTCAGTTTATTGGGCAAGTCATATGTATCTTTCATTTTTTGACATTTCCTTAAAGCAGCTGACTGTTTAAAAAATAGAAAAAAATTACCAACACTAAATAGAAGTACAAGGCAAAATAAAATAAATGCTGGTGTCTTTTTCCCTGTACCCAAATGCTAAAATGCATAATGTGCACACTTAGAAACTGGAGCTGTATTTCGTTCTTTTTTGGTTAGTGGAAATTGTACAAATATTGCACGAAAATTCTCCTGGTCTGAGAGCATCTTGAAATGTACTCTTAATATACCCACCTCAGTCTTGTCCTTCCTCATGGAAAAGGAAGTTGGGAGGTGGTTGTAATTATATTATATCCATTGTGAGGCGACACACAAAGCTAGTGGAAAAGACACACTTTTATTATAATTATTCAGTAATGTAGCAAATGTATCTGCTGTGGCAGGGAACAGAAGTTGGCACGAGGCATTGGTTAGATTTAAGTCCCTTTTAAATTAATCAGTTTGAGCTGTGGCTGTGTTGACCTTTTAAGTGTCCAGAGCTGCGTTTAATATAACAATAACACCTGGACACGTAGCTCTTGCAGAGTACCTGTGCATCTTGATTGCAAGTTAAATGCAAGTGTGGCTATTCAATAACAGCTTCAATCATTTAGACTGAAAGAAACATTTTGGTGGGAGACATAATTTGTCCTTTTGCTTGATTGTGTTAGAAGGATTGATTTAATAATTTTGGTATAAAGCTTCATATGATCAGCATAACATTAATTTTAATCATTTCAAGGACTGCAGCTCCTCATCCTTTTGGCAGAAAGTGGAACATTATTTTCATTAGAAAAATTATGCTGATCCTTCTTTTTGCAGTAAATGCCCTTGTGGTTTAAACTGATGTTTAATGGGAGTAATTGATTTTTAGTCTGTCTTTTTAAACTGTTAATGATTATCACATCTCTGTGATTATAACCCTAGACTTTTCTGCTTAGTTGTTTCAGATATTTTTCAATCCGTTTATTATTTTTTCTGCTCTCCTCTAAAATTTCTCTCCTATTTGTCCTCTTTGTGCCTCATTATGGTGCCCAAACTGAATGCAGCACTTCCAATTGATGCCAAGCCAGTGCTGAGTAGAGTGGAATAAGCACCTTGCTCATGTGATACATGGTATTTCTGTTAAAACAGCCCAGCATGGCATTTTATCCCTTTTTTCTTTTTTTTCCTTTTTTTTTCTTTTTGCAAGAGCATTACAATAACTTGTGTTCTCTTTACCTTCTTTTATTGTCAAGATTTCCTGTCTGTGCTGCTACCTAAATAGCTCCTTATTTTTAATTTGAGCCTTTCTTCCTGTCTCTTTCTTTGGTTTGGATTAGTTTTAGTGCGTTACTCCAGTTTTCACCTGCCTCGGTGCGTTGCAGTGCTAACGGCTGGCCCTCTCTCTGTGCGCGCAGGTTCAGCCCCTGGGCTCGGGGCCGCCGGAGTGGAACGGGAACTTGGTGCCCCGGCAGCAGCGGCGGCGCCGGCAGCAGCAGCAGCAGCCTTACCTCGCGGCGAGCGGCGGCGGCCACCCCTTCTCCCTGCCCCAGGGAAGCCCCAGCGCCACGACGCTGCCCGCGCACCTCCCGGCCAGCTCCTGCCTGGCCACGCAGCCGGCCCTCCTGCCCTACCCGGCGGCGGCCCCGCTCAGCACCGCGGCGCCTGTCGCCCACCTCCTCGCCTCGCCGTGCGCCTCCAGACCCTTGCTGCAGCCTCCCGCCTACAGCATATCCCACCCCAGCGCTCTGGTCCACCAGGTTCCCGTGGGCATAAACCCCCGTCTCCTGCCTTCCCCCACCATCCATCAGACTCAGTACAAACCGGTCTTTCCGCCGCACTCGTACATTGCAGCATCGCCCGCTTACACGGCGTTTCCGCTGAGTCCAACCAAGCTCAGCCAGTATCCGTTTCTGTGAGAACTCGAGCTCGGTGGGTGAGGAAGCTCAATGCCGCAGGAGGTTGCTTTGAGAAACATGGTATTTATTAAATATTAGCCATGGCACAACAGGAGAATTATTTTTTTGAATCATGTAGACTTGGGTGCAATTTAAACAACTCTGAGCTTTAAAGAAAAAAAACTCACTTTTAATGTGTTTTGCACATTTGGTATAACTTGTCTTTGGTCATGTTATCTTCTTATATAGTAACTTTAGACAGGTGACTTAAGGGAGCAGAAATCTGAATTTGCTCCTGCTATTTTTTATAAAATTGCCTTCTAACTAGTGCAAGACACGTCTACATTTGGGAAGCCATTCAGTGTACAGAACTAGAGCAACAGATGCACATCTGTCAGCAGTACAGCGTAGAAGTAAATTGTTTGTATTGCGTATCTTGGTGTTTAAATGTTGAGTCACTTATCTAAGAGTTGAGCTGTTGTTCTTCACATTGCATGTGTCTTTTGCATGGGCAAAAAAAAAAAAGAGAAAAAGCCTAAACATTGCTCTTAAATGTTGTTGTCCTAATAATCTCAGCTGCATTGTAAACTGTTTCCACACATAGTGCCTTAAATATTTGAGGTTGTTAATGTTATTACTTATATATAAATGTTGAGGACTGCAGCACTTAAATTCAGATCTGCTGTTTTTTTGGGTAGAATAATGCTCATTTTGGGTTTTGAGTGGTATGATTTTAGTATTGGGTGTTTTTTTCCTTATCAGGAAGGTGGCATGTTTTGCTCTAGCTGAGTCTTGCAGTCTTTTTTCCCCCCAGAATGATCTAGCTTCAAGAAAAGACCTCAGTAGTGCTTAAGAAGAGTTGATTCAGTAGCTATTGAGTAGTGACATGCAACACGGTATTTCATATGGTTTAAATGGAACTGCAATACAATCCAAGTAGTTTATTTTCAAAGTGCTTGTCTAATTGGATATAATAAAATGTTTAGAGGTGCAGTAGGCATGACTTTGACTAGCTAATGAAAGGAAAAGCAAAGTGCTCGTTGATTCATGATGTGGTTTCATCTTAGCTTGAGCAAACCATGCAGTATTTAATAAATAGTAGCGGGATATTTACTATTGAAGCTTGAAAAGATGTGAGTTCTTTGTGTGCAATCTTTCATTTATGCATGGGAGAGATTTTAGTCTTTTTACATAATAGTATTTGTTTTAGCCTGTTGTGGGTGTTTGCTTATTTAATACATTCCGTCAGGGACGTAAATTACATGCTTTCTGCGTTATTTTTTTTCCTTAGGAAGTGTGTCTTTTCGTTGAAATGAAGTTGCTTTTGCAGCACCAAAGACTTAATCATCCATTTCCTATAAAAGGTAGCTACTTTTTTCATAGACCTCAAGTATACTGTAGTGTAGAGATGGGATTTAAAGAAGGTATTAAACTGAGGCTGTGTTTTAGCTTATGGGCAAGTAATAAATCGTATCATTTATCTTGAATGTATCATAGATAAGCTGCTATATAATGATTGCCACTTCAGATAGCTGTGAAATTAGGTGATTAACTAGTTCTTTCTTAGCCTTCTAATTTCTGTACAAGTCTAATACATGAAATAGAAATCAGGTTTTGATTTATTTTTTTTTAATTTTGTTTTCATGTTTGGAGTGTCGTAACTACTATATTGTAAATGATGGAAGATGATTGCATATGTTTTTTGGGTGTGTTATTTGCATCAGTATTTTATCTCCATTAACTCTGAGCTCATCACTGCATATAAGTGGATGTATCGATGTAACTTAATTTTTTTATGTTTTCATATCGGCATTGTGTAGACACTTAAGCTGCATCTTGCAGGCTTGACTTAACTTTTTTTTTTTTTTAACAAAACATCTGGAACATAATCTTTGCAATGTTGACTGGAATAAGAGTGCAAAGCATTTGAGTTTAACTCTGTCAGTAAGCTAATAACTGGTAAACTTTTTCTTTACTCCACTAACACAAGCAGTGTTTTATTTAATGAATGTCTGAAAGAAATGTGCCTACATTTGATTTATTTTTTAAATAATAACTAAAATACAACAGTATTAGATCATAAAAAACAGTACCAGCAGTACATTTTTAATCACACTGAAAATTAAGAAATCTTAACTTTTCCCAAAAGTTTCAGTGTTTTTAGTAATCAACTCTATGCATTTTGTACAAGTATAAATGTGTGTATATAAAATATACATTAGAAAACTAGGAGTATCCTGATTAATTTGAAATCCTGTCAAAACATACATGAAACCTAAATATATGGAGTCAAGAAAATGCTCAAATTGGATATTTACCTTATCACTTCAAACTTGTACTATATGGTCCAACAGATTGTTTTCTGTTCACTCCTTTGTGTTGGGAATTGATTTTTTGGGTACTTACTCCATTGCAGGCAATGGACACGCCAAGAATCGCCAATGCAAATGGAGTAAATGAATTTTGTATTGTGATAACAAAAAATACTGCATTTTCTTTGGGGCCATGGGGATCTTCATCCATCTAATGTATTTACTGTGCTTTCTTTTTACTGTGCTTAAAGTATTAAGCTAAATGTGCTTCTTAAATTGACACAATTATCTGTATATCACCAGAGTATCCTATCACATACAGAAAAAGTTGCTGTAAATGGTGCCCTTAGTTAGATCTGCTGCTCTGCCTGTATTGTAATTTTAGAAGCATTTGCATTTCAATGAATGAAACATTTGGGATTCTGCCCCAGCTTAAATTCAGAGTAATGGACGTCTTTCCCCCACTCCTGTAACACGTCCTGAGGGAAGGGACATGGGTAATGGCACGTGTCCCAGGGCTGCCTGCAGCAGAAGGCCTTTTCTGGGGAGGTGAGGAAAAAAAATCATCTGCAGAGAAGCATTTATACATGCTCTTGTTTTAATTCCTTTTTTAAATAAAACACTGCATGACTACAGAACTGCATATCTGCATATTACTTTAATTTGCAAGATTTTATATGAATTTTGTGTTCATTTTTAACTTTACTTCAGGGTGTTTTATTGGTCAAATATGCTACTGTATTAACTTTTTTGTTTTAATTTTAAAATCTCCTGTTTTTACTGCTTATTAATTTGGTTTGTGTTAAGTAAAAGTTAAATCACACTGCAAGCTGTAGGAAGATTTGTTCTAGAAATACCCAGTGATATAGACTTGATTAATAAGTTTGAACTGTTACTGTTTAACAATTTGTAGACTTGTGGCTTTCTTTTTTTTTTCTTTTTTTTTCTTTTTTTTTTTTTTTGCTTTGGATTTCTATGCTACACTAGTTTGCCATGTAGCAATTGCACTGTGCAATATTACAATATGAGGACTGGGAAAATTTTTTATGGATGTAATGTCTCTTACAGTTTGCGATAGTATTTCTTTCTAGTTCTCAGTGATTTAAATGTGACCAAGCCTTCTGTACTTTGTCACAAAAAGCGGGTTTTCCAGGTGACTATTTTGGTGAGTGTCAAAATAAGAATTTATGGTGTATTACTGTCGAGATTCACTTTGAATTAAAATATATATTGCAGCATTTGGCTTTTTGGTGACTTTTATTTTTGTTAAATCAAGGCTAGATCAAGTTTGGGGAGGGGGGGGTTCTGGGTCTCAGATTCTGATGTAATCATTGACAAAGCTTCTCTTCATGTTGAAAATTGAAGTTTCGCTAACTTAAGGCTTGGGTGGCATTTAGCATAACCAAGCCTTGCAGCTTCATTGTCTTAAACGTCTGCCTTTTGCAACCTCAGGAGAAGCTTACCTGGCCCAGAATTAGGCAGAGACCTCGTGGCCCCTTGCGCCAAGCGCAGGGTACGGCGGCTCCTGGCGCTGCAGATGGCCGAGCAGCCCCATGCGTCGCTGCCTCCAGATGGCCTGGCCGGGGTTGACTTCGCTCCCGGAGGGCACGTGTGTCGCCGGGCTACGGAGTTTACTGAAACCTGCGGGCTTAAACCTATCGAGAAGCAGCGTAGCGGGTCTGTGCAGCATCGTTTCTGTGCTTGAAACTACAGCTAAGGCTGTACATGAAGGTATGACACTGAGCTGCCAGTGTAATATACTTCGATATCCAAGGGTCTCGGAAAGCTTCACTTTGCTTGATGGAAGGCATCGCTGTTACTCATCTTCGACAGGTGCTTTTTCTTCTGTGCAAGTGGGTCAGGCCATCTGCAGCATTACCCTGTGGAATATGTGAGAACGGTTTCTCCAGACATCTACTTATCTCTGGTTTTCCCTTTTACACCTCTATTACTTTTCATTCTTTGCTTTTAGGCTTATCTGTGTTGACTTTTAAACGTGTGTTGCTAGTAATATCTGTATCTTGCATTTCCTGTAGAAAATAATGCCAATATCTTGATGTATTTTCATAATCTTGATTTTTGGAAGCGCCTAGTAAACAAGAAAAGGCTGCCTGGGGCTGCCTTAGGGAGTGTGGTGTCCATGAAACCCCTTCCAGTCTTGCTTCCCACTAGTAATAATGTCAAGTGACCCCTATACTACTTCCCATCCTTTCTTTGTACCCAAGTTTTATTCCTCATTTCTACCAAGGTCACACAGCTGTCTTCAACTTCCTGATCTGCACAGAGTCCATGAAAATGTGAATTTTCATCTTGGTGTGGCTGTTTCATTGTTACGTTGCACGGTACAATATTCTTCTTCAGCCAGAGCCATACTGGTCACATAGGTGAAATAATCAACAAAATAAAGATCCTTAGTCAGCGGGAGGTTTTTCTGCCCCAGTTGGGTAAGGGAGTAATGGGCACCACACGTGTGCTGCTCACAAAGAGAAGTCCCTGCAGCAAGTGCAAAGCCCACCAGGACATTCACTAGGAAACCAAATCTTAGTGCAGAGGAAGGATGCACAAACGTCCTCCCCGGAGCTGGAAATTATCATAAATGCAGATCTGGAAAGGTTGGTTTAGGAAGTAGCTGACTACAGTTAGTTGGTAAAACTAGTCATTTTTCCCTAGTTAGAAGGAATCCTATCTGATTCTATTTTTCTGGAAAATAGGCCTTTTCTTTTTAATTCTTGGGACTATCAAATCTGCTACAGATTTATGATTTAATTTGCATTATATAGTGTATAATAAAAGACTAGTGATTAACAGCTAGAGCAGGAAAAAAAATCAACTTATTGTTGCATCTATTACAAAGATCCTAGTTATAACAAAGTAGGAGGAAAAAAAGTGAGTTCCCTCGTGCTTTTTGCAGTTTATAAAAGGCACCACGCGAGGGCCCTGCGTGCAGCGCTGGCCTGCAGCGCGTGGCCTGCTGAGTAGGCTCTCCCTTCCCTCTCGGCACCACAAACTACCATCTTCTCCGGGTGGCCAGGTAGTGGCCAGCTGGTAGCTGGTTTTGCATACAGTGAATTAAAGGCTTGAGGAGAAGGGGAGTAAAAGGGCCCAAGCAGGGGTGTGTGGAGCCTGCAGAAGGGGGTAAGCTCTGTCCGGACGCAGCTGTAGCTCCACATCCTGTCAGGGCTGCAGTGAAGTCTGGCTGCGCTCAGAGCTGTCTTTAAGCTCGTTTTACCTCCGTGTTGTCTGTAGGAATTTATCCACGCAGTGCCCTGCGCCCCTCACAAACCCTTCCACGGAGCCCACCATCCCCGCTGCTTCATCCCCTCCCCTCCTGCCCCTCGGCTGCGCTCGGGACGGGGGAACCAAGAGACCCCCGGGCACGACTGCTTGAACGCGGGTTACCAGGGTCTCCGGGCGGTGTAGTCTTTCCCCCAGCTGCAGCACCGTTTGCACCGGCTGCGGCTGAGGCAGCCCCCGGCCTCAGGGGACTCAACGCTGCTCTCGGCTTGGGCGGAGGAAGCTGGGACCGGGCACGGCTTGGGAGCGCCGTGAGGAACGTCCTGCCCCGAGGCTGCCCAACGGTCACTCCCGCCCAACGGCCGCTCGCGCCCAACGGTCGTTCGCGCCCAACGGTCGCTGCCGCCCAACGGTCGCTGCCGCCCAACGGCCGCTCGCGCCCAACGGTCACTCCCGCCCAACGGCCGCTCGCGCCCAACGCCCCCTCGCGCCCAACGGTCGCTGCCGCCCGACGGCCGCTCGCGCCCAACG
>JAWLRI010000355.1:5002222-5044120 GCA_034781795.1 Crypturellus tataupa | reverse complement strand
TGCGGCGCCGCCTCGTCCCCCTCCTTGCCCGCGGCTCCCCGGGCTGGGGCGCTCCCGGTGTGCGGCGGCCCGGGGACACCCCGGCACGGAGAGGGCTGCCCCGGGGAGCCCTCATCCCGTGTGCCCGTGTAGGAGCCGGGTGCGATTCTAAGCTACGTGAGCGTTAAGAAATAAATAAATAAAGAGACCGAGATCGCTCAATGAAAGGCTCGAGGCTGAGACTGAATAAAGAGCAAGGCAGCCGTGCGGATCCACATTTGGGAGCCGTTAAAACGAACCGGGTAGTCATCAGGTGCCATTGATGTCAGCTTTGTAGCCGTAATATAATAAGGTTTCTCATTTACAGGTTATGAGTTGGTGAAACAGTGCTTCATACTTCATTACTTGTTCTGAATGTGTAAATACTGTGGATAGATTTATTTCTATGATCAAAGAAATGGGGATTGTTTTTTTACCTGTACCTGACGACTCTGGATCTCATGTATGCTTTCCCTGGACATCTGAATTATGAAATGAAATTTATCTTCCCTCCAAGGTAGTCAGTCTCTCATGCCTGATTCTTGAAAGCTGATGTATTCCCGATAAAGGTCACAAGAGAATGCAGAATGAAAGTATTTACATTCTCTTTGTTCCATCCTGGTTGGTTTCTCTCTGTGACATATTCACTAGCTCACTTTTAAGGACCAGCATTGCCTTATAGGAAATGCAATGTATTTTTAAACATCTGTGTGGGTATGACATAGCTGACGGCTTGAAACAGAGGTGAGAAGCTAGCATAATGCTAAGTCAAAATACGTGACTGTAGTGCACAAAGCAGGCAAAGCGAAAAATATGTCCACCAGTAGGCGTTACATGGG
The DNA here is from genome assembly GCA_034781795.1 of Crypturellus tataupa. Classification (NCBI taxonomy): domain Eukaryota; kingdom Metazoa; phylum Chordata; class Aves; order Tinamiformes; family Tinamidae; genus Crypturellus; species Crypturellus tataupa. Next base: position 5,043,263 of record JAWLRI010000355.1, on the reverse strand, counting down.
AATTTCAGGCAGTCGGAATGCAATAAGGTGCATTTTGCAGCAGTTAATACATTGCAGTCAATGCTTATCAGGTTTTAGCTGAAATTGCAAGCTAAACTTTATTATTAATATGCAGTGTTTTATAATTAATTATGATTGTTAAGATGTATAAATTTAATGCTCATTGACTTAAAAAGCTCTGCATTCCAGTGAGACATAGCACTTACCATACTGTGTCCCCTGGAAGTGAGTGGCCAAACACACCAGTAGAGCAAGAATTAAATTCAAAACATTAGTTTTGTCCAAGAAGGTTAACTTCTATATAATGACATAGTCTGGTCTGTTAGTAGTGCTGTATTCCTGTTAAGCAAACTTGCTTTTATGACTTGTGTCGTTCCTATTCCAGCATTTTGGTTACTGTGGCAGGTCTGCAGCCATGAAGTCCATGTCATCTTGCGTGATGCATTAACAGTGGGAAGAGCGTTTGCCATGTACAGTTAGTATCACAGGATAATATTGGTATCTATGGGAAATATCTATATATGAACATCTGTGCTTATGCCCAGATATGTGCAGTGTTCTTTTGTTGCATTCATGTACAGTATGTTGTACCGCTCCGTGTGAAGAAAAAGTAGGGAATTTGGGGTACAGAGGGTAAAGAGAGAAATGTTGTCGTAGTGATAGCTCTTTAGAGGACAGTTCATAAGATTCCACAGTATTTGAGTTGTGATAACAGCATTATCTAACAAAAAATGAAATGAGTGAGAGGACAGTTCAGGATTGAATCCTGGCATCACCCAACCAGGTAAAACTCCTTAGTGAGGGACAGGTGTGAACCATGAGCAACAGTTTTACTTGGAGGAACAGAAATGCGGTTTCTGTAATGATGGGGCTTTAAAAGGCCTCTATTGGAAGTTGATCTCTTCTCAGTGGATGGTTCTCAAGCATTAAGTACAGATGTCACTACAGATGTTTGAGTAAGGCAGAGAAATGGGCAGCTTACAGCTGTCCTCTGCCCGTTAGCTTGGGCAACTGATCAGAGGCCCTGCCATGAAGTGCTTGGAGATAGAAAGCTTTAAGAAATGTTAAAATCTACCTCTTATGTATTTCCTCCTCCTCCTTCTTTGTCCTTGTTTTCTGAATGATAAACTTGCCAGGGAAAGTCCGTGTCTTCCTGTGTGTTTGTGGAGCACTAGCACAGTGGGATCTCGCCTTCCTGGGTAATAATTTAAACCCAGCGATGACACCTCCGGCGCAGTGGCCGCTCTCCCAGCTGGAGCTCAGCTCAGGGAATTCAGAGCGCTCTGAATTCCAAGAGCCAACCTGCCGCTGCCACCCCCACGGACGGCATTTTTCGATGCGTGGCAGCTCCTTGCGGTTCCTGCCACCCCACGAGAGTGCGGTCAGGCCTGGCACATCAGTTGGACCGTGTCGTTTTGGCCACAAGAGTTGCTGCAAAGGCCAAGGCTGTGCACGGGCTGGGTGTAAGTCAGTCCCTGGGTCCACTGAGACAAAATGGAGAGCATCTGTAGGAAGGGACTCCACATTGTTTTACTGCATTTCATGAAATCACTAATTTCAGATTGATCACATTATTTTAGTATTCTGTCTGATTATCTCTACAGAATAAAACATATAGAAACACCTGCTCTATGGAAAAATAGGCAGGTGGACAGTAAAAAGATGTTTTAGCTCACATTATTCAAAAAAAACCCCACTAGAGTTTAAAAAATGGGCTGAAAGAATTTGACCACAAGGAAAAAAGATTTGAGAAAAGATGCTTCTTTGGGTGGATTTTAGGATTTGATGGATATCTGCATTTGATACAGAACCACCAGCAGCCTTTAGTTACCGTGCTTGACTATTACCTTCCTGCACTCAAGTTATTCCTGACATTGGTTGATTCGAGTAAATAAATAAATAAATCTGCTTTTTAGTATTCATGTAGATGCAAGGTAATTTAGGTTCAAACATCCTGAAGCAGCTTTGATGAAGCTATTCTCTGTAGATTAAGATAAGCAAATTACATCTTAGATTGGGTTGAAGCATGGCCATGTTTTGCTCATGAGGGATGCTTGCTGGTTATTTTAGGTCTGTGGGTTAGAGAAGAACTTCTCACTCTTCAGTTATCTGCAGTCATCCAGTAATGTACAGGGTATCGTTCATCCTCTTAATTTGCACTGTACTCATTTCTGGAATATTTTAGACTTCCATGAGATCAGGTTGATGAACAAGTGGAGGGGGTATATGAGTAATTTTCTGGTTTGGTATTTTCTTAGTCCTCTGTTAGTGGTTACTTCTGCTGAAAGAATAGATTCCGGTGATATTTGTGTTCGAATTTGGGCTTCAAGATCACTATTAGAACAATGAGCATTTGGGTGTTTAGTTCTGTTTTATCTCTGTTGTGCTGAGTCCAGGGGAGGACCTGCTGCACTGATTGAACTAATCTGCAATTTCACTCGTAATCCTATGGGCCACAGATACTGGGCTACCGTCCTTCACACAAGCTGGGTGGCATTACCAGGCTATGGACATCTGGCATTTCTCAGTTAAACACCCCACAGCGAAACGCTCCCAATAGAGTTACTTAATTAGCAGGATATACAGGATGTAGGAAAACCAGCTATTATACATCTCACATGAGAGCTGTTTGATGCTGTAGCAGTTGTAGTATTTGTAGCAGGTTTTAAAAAGAGCTTTTTAAAGGTCAAGGGAAAAATGCTTGCATACTTGAGCTGAAGGAGTGTAAGAGTTTTCCTACCAAAAGAAAAAATCCTGCAAGAAAGTCCACCTTAAGGGTGGGATATAGGGATGGACCATGGCTGATCCCTCTGTACCTCTTCGAGCAAGAGGGCTGCTCCCTGAGAGGGACCTTCTTGTCTTCATTTTTGCAGTTAATTAGCAGCTGCCCAAAGTCCATTGGCCATCATCACTTTTGAACTGTCTTCTTCATTCATGATTTAAGACTGGGTTGGCAGCTCCGAGGGGAGCCTAGCAGATGGGCAGCTGCTGTGAACTTTCTTTTACTGTCAGTGAAGCCTCACATCCATAAATTGTTTAGGAATGTGCTCTTTTACTCCCTCCCTACTTTTCTCTAAAACCCAACATGTTTTTATTTTTAGATTTCATAAGTGAATTCTTAGAATGTATGAAGAGAGTAACCACATAAGTTTTTTTTTTTTTTTAAGATGTTCCTTTCTTCCTCTTGAAATGTCATTTTGAATAGTTTTAGATTTGAAAGGTAAAAATATGATAAAAATAAAATATACTTTGCTAAAAATAAAATAGGTTGAAAATGAAAGAGAAGCAAATAAGGGGAGAAGTCCAGACTTTGAACTGACATTTTAGTGGTATTTCTAAATACATGCAGAAGGATATAAAGGGAACATCTGCATCTCATAATTGTTGTCATGAGAAGAAAGGCTAGTAATGTTCTTAAAACCCGAAATGGAGATATTATGCTGCTAGGTGTCTGAAGTGCATCTTTGAACATAGATGATGCTTTTAAAGGGCCTGTTAACAGCAGCCGCGGTCGGTTTGACTACTTGCTTTTAAGCAGGGGAGTTATTGCAGAAAATGGAATCTCAGCAAACCTACTTGCCACGGGCTCCTTTTACATAAAAAGAGACAATCATGTTATTAATGTTTAAAGAACAGTGGCTTTCTCCAGAAATGAGATGTTATAACGCGTATAGCAGAATGTAACATAGATATTGTTTTTATTTGATCTTGAGGTTAATTTGGTGAAGGTTCTTTCCTGGACTCTGGGGGCAGCAGGGAGAGAAGGATAATATAGGAACATTTGGAGATGGTAAAAGTAAAAATGCAGTCTCAGAACTAGAAAATACTGACTATTTCCACATTTTCTCCTGCACACCTTACTGTAGATATGGAATATCTGCAACGTCCTGTCAATCATGTTATGGTTCAAGGCTCTGAGCTTGGCAGGGTGGACAGGGCAACTCCGCTAACACACGGTGAGATCGGGAGCTTGTGCAGGGCCTGGTTCTGCCCACTCCCCGCGCGGGTCCCCCGGCCGTCGCGTCAGTGATTGCTGTGCCCTCGCTGGAAACCTGTGCCTATTTTTAATTTATCCAACTGCAGCGTCTAGGCGTCCCATCTTGCTACTCCTTTTGCTTTCACATCTAAGAGCCTTTCAGTCGGTAATTGCTTTAGTGACAATCAGGGAAGATTTCATTCTGATGTGTAAACGAAACGGATTGAATGCTCGGAGCGTGTTGTTGCAAGGCGTGTTCTCCACTTTTGAGATGCTATGATGCGTTTTGGTGTATCAACTGTGGAAGTAGCAGTCAACCACCTGTTACAATTCCCCTTGTATTATTTCACTCGTGTTTTCTTTATCATGACTAAAAATTGTGTGATTTGTATGTAGTGATTTTGGTTGCTCTCTAGGAACGTCTCTTAGATGACATAGCTGCAGATCATGGGCAGTGTTTTTAGCGCTTGGGCAATAGTGATAAAAGCGATGGCCAGTAGTGATAAAAGCAATTCCCCAAGCAAGCCAATATAAATTATAATCCATCTGTGTAGCAGTTAATAAAAAAAAAACAACTGAAATATCCTGCATCACTCTACCACAGAGAGAGCTAATGAACTCACTATGGTGTACTTGGCTGAAAATAAATAACAAGTCTTTAGCTAAATATTTGATGTGTATTTGAGAGGTATGGATTCGGTAAATGAAACCCTGTATAGTCGCTAGCTATGATAACACAGTAGGGTTGTTTTTCGTAGCATTTGTAATTTGTCACAGAGTCATAGAATGGTTGAGGTTGGAAGGGACCTCTAGAGATCTACTCCCAACATCCCTGCTCCAGCAGGGACACCTAGAGCATGTGGCACAGGGTCAGGAAGTCAAAAGAAAGGTTAACCATTTTAATGTATAGAAATGAAAATGTCAAAAATACATTCCAAAGAAATAGAAAACAAAGATGTTGCATTAGTTTTCCATGGTATCTATAAGAGATGCCATTAAAATATGTTGTCAAGCAATGTAAAAATGGTAAGAGAAGAGATGGAAAAATTAAGTTTATCCTTGGGAACAATTCTTTGGTAAATAGTCATTCTTGGTTTTGAAAATAATAAAAATGGCTTAGATTACATTATTTTGTACGCCACTAAAGTTCTGAGATGTGATTTGAAGTAAACCATTATAAACCTTGCTGGTTCTATCTGCAGATAAACATACTAAAAATACTGGTGGTGAAAGACTGGATTTTTGTAAGGATCATGGCTGTTTAGGAAAAGGAATGCATTTTTACTGTTTTCTGTCATTGTAATATGTATTCTGTGTGTGCTCTTGAAGCTCTAAGTTCTAGAAGTCATTTTAAGAAAGCCTTCAAACTGTTACTTTTGTTTTGTTTTGTAGCATATTTTGGACTGGCCTTCCATGATACTGTAATTTTGCATATGTTTCTCTGGTCTTCGGGTGGAAAATATTTTGAAAAGAGTTTACTGCAATTCTTGGTGAAAGGTTTTGGCTAAAAATGTATGCCTTATTTTTAAACTGAATTTAACCTACTTAATTTTCCAACCATTTTAACTTTTAAGGCTCTCAAATCTCACTTCCATGCAGAGCTACTCAAGTATTGTGATCAAGTCATGCCTTTCAATCTGCATTCTCCAATGGTTCCATCCAAGGCACATTTACCAGTTCTTCCCTTATTCTTGTGGATATTCTTTGAAGTCTTTTGGGTTACTTTGGCATCCTTCGGGAACTGCAGATTCCAGAGCAGGTATTCCCGATTAAGAACTGGCATCAGCATCAGATCCGATACAGTCTTGTTACTCATAATGCTGTTTTTCTGACACTGCAGACTGTGATACAATTTAAATTTTCTGCCTCTGTAGCTACTCTGCTTCTGCTTATGGAAGCTGCAGCCTTCTCCACAGGGATGACCCTTCATCATTGCTGCCTTTGGTACACTCCTATCGAGTGACATTCATCTTCATATCCAGATGTGTGACCTGATACCTGCCCGCATCTGCCTGCCTGCCTCATTATTCATTACTTCCCCATTTCTCTGTCATCTGTAAACTTTTATCAGAGATTGTTTTGATTTCTTCCAGGTTACTGGTAAAAATATTACATAGCGAAAGGCTGAGAAATAGTCCCTGTGAGAGCCCATTATCTGCCTGACTCAATCATTTAAAATCCATTGCATATGCATCAAATTCATTTTTATTTATTAATCAAAATGTGAGGTAAGAAGTCAAATGCCTCACTGAAATGTAAGAGTATTTGATCAAACTTGCAGTTGGATAGAAATTTAAATTTAATTTGAAGTGATTCATTGTCTGTACAAGTATGTTGCTATGCATTAATTATTTTGTCCTTTTTCTGTTCGTCATTAGTCAAATCCTGCTTTGGCTAATCCAGTCCATCATCTAGTAGCAATATCAAATCGTCTGTTTGACAGCTCCCATTTGCCCTGTTTAAATGTCGCATTATTGTAGAACAAAGATAAATACTGTTCTTTGTTTGCTTTGTCTCCTAGCACAAGAATAAGGGGGCAGCCAGCAATGAAAAAATGGCTGATTCAGAGCTATTTCAGCGCTTCTTCACGCTACGTGTAATTAAGGTGCAGAACTGCCACAAAAATAGGAGTCTTGTAGAAACCCCTCAAATGAACTGAACCGCCACATGTGGAAGGGACTCGCTGCCCACGAGGGGCTAAGGCAAGATGAGTCCCCATGGCCCTTCCTGCAGACTTGGATACAGAAACTCGAATAGTCTTTCCAGATGCAAAACTGTGCAGTGTTCTCTGTTCTGTAGGTAGATTAGGTAGAGGTAATGGGATTCCAGGTGGGTGTTGTTCAAGACTTTATTCCTGAATGCACCTGCCCAGCTAGGGTATCTGGAAGGTATTGGGACTGGACCTCAGAGAAGTGTCTGAAAGGTACAGCATGGTCCGTGTGCTCAGTGAAGCTGTAGGATGAGGATTTTCTGCCTGGAAACGAGGAGTACTGAAACTTAGAGCCAGGACCCTTGTCTTCACTTCTCAGTTGTTACCAAATTGCTTATTATTATTTTGTTTAAAATAATTTATTTGTGCATTATTTACAGTTATGCAAAACATTTCAAATGTACAGCTGGACATATTCAATTCCCGGACAGCTAACAGTATATTTATGACCATCAATGAGAGGTGCCACGTTGTTTTCCAGTTCGTCACCTTTTCCAGACATGAATGAAGGATGTCCCTGGTAAAGGACTGTGTAAGCCTGCACAGCACAAGCTCTGTGTGTCACATCGTTTCTCAACAGAACATTCAGATAGGGCAAAAAGACTTTTGATGACTATCTTGAGTGATGACCTTCCATAAATGTTAACTACTTGTGATTTTGAAAATCTGTTGAATGCTTCTTGCAGTAATGTGGGGCAGGGGGCCTGAAAATACACCGGTGAAAATTCTGACCTCGTTCGAATCAACAGAAATGCTAACAGTTATTTTAAAGTGAACAAAATTTCAGACTGTTTGTTTTCCTTTCATGATAACTTCCTTTTTGCAGTGTCCTGTGTAGACTAAATAGGAGATGACATTTTAATATTAATCTCCTTTCTGTCCTCTAAAAGCCCCCAAGCCAGTCACTGCAATTAATGAAACCCTTCAATGCTCAAAGGGAAGCACATACATGCTTATCTGAAATTAGACTAGAGTACTCCAATATACTGCATAATGCTGATCCCTATGTTAGATGAACTCTCTGTATATTCTGTTAGAAAACTAATAACTCATCTTAAAAATCAGTGAGGAATTAAAAACAAAGATAATGGTAATATAACTGAAATAATAAAGTATAGAATACTCAAAATATATCAGATATTTTAATATATTCAATATTTTCAATATAATGCAGATAATTAAAATAATCACAAAGCGATAGTCTTGCACGAACATATTCTGGGAATGCAATTTGATTTCAACAATATTAACTGTAGGCTACTATAATGCAGCATATTATGCAGAGTATATATAGAGTAAATTTCTGTGGCTATTATTGTAACTATCCAATCAGAGAAATCTCCCTGTATAATTTCTATGGTGCTATTTTGGTTCTAAAATTGTCTTTCTAGGCAATTTTTGCTGAAATTGTTATTTATGCATGCACACAGAATATTTCTTAACATCTGCGAGCCAGCCAAATTCACTGTTTAGAATTTGAATTATCTAAACTAGTAAAGTATTTCCATATTAATTAGGCCTAGCCATGGTATTTCATTATTTTACCTTTCAGATCTCATTTGAGCCCATTCAGAGAGAAAGCAGTAGGAGAAATCATGCTGACCTCAGTGGATAAGGATTGAACCTCCAGTGCATAAAGGCTGATCTGCAAGTTGTATCTAAGTGGGGCCTAGTTTTCTTGTGAAATCCCCAGTAAAATTATAAAGATACACCTGGGAGGTGTGTTCTCATAAAGGCCGAGTTTTGCCTGTGTGGCTTACTGTAAAGACCCAGTTGTTACAGAGGATGTTAAACAGACACATAGGAAGACACTGGTGCTCTCCTGAAGCATATGCCTACAGAAATAAGTTGTGCTCTTAAGGTGCCTAACAAGTCGTGGTGTTAAGGTTATCTGCCAAGTCCTTCAGTGACTAAGATAATGTAAATGAAATACTATTCCATATAATCTTGAAGCTCAATAACTGTCATGCATTGTTTGAGTTACCATTGCTTTCTTAAAATTAGGTTTTCCCCTCAAATAAATGGTGGGTCATTTCAGTAGATATGATTGTGAGCCCAAGAAAAGATTTAAAGATTATATGTGTTAGTTAAATTGTTGAAATGCTGAGATATCTGCACCTCTGCTCTATCTGGATATGTCATTTTGAAGAATACTTTGAGCTTTTCTCAGTCCAGAGTGGCAAATAATTATTATCATAATTATTATGTTCTTGCTGTGAATTTCTCTTTCTAGAAGAGAGATACTTGCATCTGAGAAGCCTTACAGGTCTTACTTTCCCTCCTATTTTATATACATATACATACATAATGTATGTAATTAATACAGATATGCTTTGGTTTAGAGTGAAGAGAGTCAAGTGTATTGATTCATGCTTTTCTTGTTATAAAAATTTTAGTTGGTTTCTTTGCCGTTAACAGGCAAATAACATGGAGACAATTAACTTTGAAAATATGTATTTCTTACTTTACATCATTTGTTAGTGAACTACTGGATTTTGCAGGTAATTCTTTACACGTTAAGTAAAAAAGTAGGTTTATATCTGCATTTTATTTCCAGATTGGTCAGGGTGATGTTGCGGGGTCCCAGTTCTGGTTCAGCTTTAGTGCTGTATGTGTGAAAACTTGCTTTGATCAGCAGATTCCACTGGCTGAACAAGTTCTTCTATACGTATGTCTGAGCATTCCAGGGTATCTTTGTAGAAATAACATTGCTTTTTAAGCACAAAATGTGTACTTCTTCAAATTAGATTTATTAATTACAGAACATCTTTCTCATTTAAAGATTTTCTAATGCTAGAAGAATTTCATTCCTTCTCTTCCGTGCTCTACACCCACTGCAAGTTTATGTTCAATTAACTGACTCGGTGTAATCCCATTTCTTTAGTATGCAATACAGAAGAAAAAGTGTAGACTTGAAATCTCGTAATCATCAAGTGCCAGTTAAAATCGGCCAGATGCTGTGAAGACTGCTTCCACTGAGAAGCTTCCGTAGGAAAGCTGATGTGAAACACCGCTTTAAAACCTAAAGGGTCCTCCCTTTCTCCTCCTTTCTTTGGCATCAGGAATCTCCAGTTGCACTTTCTGTTTATACATTTGCTCAGCTGGAGCTCATTATGCATTTCCAAAAATTTCTAAATTGATGTATTTACCTAATGGTTTTAATACTTGTTTTCAGGCCAGCTGATTCGTGCAGCTTCCTGAGCATTTAATTTGATTGCTACATTAATTCCATATCAAGGATTAATTAGAATAGACAAAGAAGGAGTAAGTAGGACTTAAGTTATGAAACAAAACTACCATGTGAATTTGTTGCCTGTGGTTCTTCAGGACAGAGTCATCTGCTACAACTTCTTTTAATAGCTCGTTCTGACTTTACTGTTATAAGAACAAATGCAGCATTTTGTTGTTGAGTTACATTTGGGTCTTCATGCTTAATTGTTGGCATAAAACTCATTTAACATCAGTGGGAGCAGTGACCATGAAGTTTGGAATATCTGAACTGCTAGGGATACATTCCAGAACCTTCTTAAAGGCCTCTGATACATTTTTATGTTCCCTTCTTCATTTTACTAACTGATAGTAATTGATGGCTTGCTGAAATCATCAACAAAAAAATACTGTTGCTGACTTCTGTGGGATTTTTGTAAATGCATCAATTTGCAATGCAGTTTGTAAGCTTGAGGAAGCACTGCTAGAAAACAGCAGCCAACATCCTTAAACATTTCGCTTGGTTTCCTAGGAAAGCAAAGCCAATGTAGTTGATTCTATTTGTCTCTTTTATCTGTCCCTTTGAAAGACAAACATACAACTTTCCTTAGCAATTTTAAATGCAATTTCCATTTTTCAATTCCATTTTTCATCCAATTCATCTCTGTCATATTAGGTTCTTCCAGCTTCCATAAAAATACCTGATTGCAAAGAAAAAAGAGACATGATAGCAATTATTTTCCCACTCTCTTTTCTATTTCCTCTGATGCTCTGAGCCTGCGGGAGTGTGTTTTAGCAATGCCTGAGGACACCTCTGAAGGAGGTTCCTAGGTAAAAGTGGGAGCTTGTGGGGGTCAGAGGATGTAGGTGGTGGAAGCTGGTGGTGCTGGAGAGTCCCTCACCTTGCAGTGCCGTGAAACACTACATCCTTTGGAGAATAAGTGTTTCTCTGTGAGGGATCCACTGGCAATTGCTAACTGTAATCAACTTTATGCATTAGCCCTGCAAAGGGGCAGTGCCAATCCCTGCTATTCAGCCATTGCTTTTGACAGATCCAAGAAGAGGACAGATTCCAGTGTCCAGTTTTCAGATCAGTGATTTTTATTGTTACCTAAGAGTCTCCTAGGCTCGCTTTAAAGTAACACAGGTCCTTCAGTCAGCAGCGCTCAGGTGATAGGCTGCAAGGCGCAGAGTCTGGAGGATGTGGAAGTGCCCGCAGTTCCAGACAGGCACCGCAGCAGCTCCAGAGTCATGTAGGCTCAGAGACTGTCGCCCTTGGAAGGGCTGGTGACTTCCGAAGTCCGGAGGTGTTAGGCAGCTGTTATAGCTGGCACTTCTTGCAAATCTTACTAGGCACTTAAGTGCATCATTTGTAAATCTGACCCCGAGGCACCTGTGGTGAGTTCAAATGCTGTATTAGTTTAGTATTTGTTCTGTTGTCTGTGCGGGCGCTGGCTTCTGCAGTCTTGTTTTGCATGTTATTTTTTTCAGTACTATTTGTTCAGCTCAGAGTATCCATATCTGCCTTCAGTATTAAATCTTAAAATCACGAGCCCATTATGATGCTAGTAGTAAGCAATGAAAAATAGTTGACATAAAACAGCATTCGTGTTGTTGTAGTTAAGCTGTGTTGGTTTGATACGACTGCCTGTGAGCAGAGTGTGGCTTTTACGTGTGGAAATGAATGTTTGGGTAATTACAAGAGACTTGTATCTTAAACAAATATATATATTTGCTGATATGTAAATGTATTTTTTTCTCTTTTTTTTCCTCCTTTTTTTTTTTTCTGGTAATTTTGAAGATCAGTAGCTGCTTTTCCAAAGGAGATAACTTAAAAGTTGTTGTTTTTAGTGAATATTGGATCCAATACAGGGTGCTTTTTTGCATGACTTATATACTAGTGGATTAAAAATCACGGAGATTTCAGAATACATGAACAAAATGGAAAATAGCTCTTTATATCCTCACATTTGTAGTCGCTTATGATTTGGATTTGGCTTCAGAGCTGCCCTCGCTGCTTTGCTTGGCCTGGCTGTGCAGAGCGAGCTGCTGCGCGTGAGCGTGCGGAGGGCCGGCAGCGCAGGAGCGCTTCTCTCCCGTGCTGCCTCTCCCTTTGGCCCTGCACTGCCAACCTGTGTGGGCACTGGATGCTGGCAGGGTAGGCAGCACTGTGATTCCCGATGCTAGGCTGAACTGTCTGTAGGCTTTCTGTGGTTTTCAGGTATTTGCCACAGGTTGTTCCTTTGTTTTTCTAGGTTTTGATTCCCTTCAAAACTGCCATTCATTTCCTCTGGGTGCAACAACATTAGACATCTGTCCAGCAAGAATTTTAGTAGATTGCTGCATAGTAAATTTTGCAAAATTGGGAAGAACTGCTAGAACGCTCCCCTGGGAGCGTCTTTTTTGCCTTGTGCGTGCTGCAGCTTAGGGAGCTGCCATGTTTCTCTGAGGATGCAGTGCCCCTTTTTATGGAATAAGCAGAAGTGTTTTGGGAAAGCGGTGCAGCTGAGTCCGCTTCCTGCGGTCTTGTGCTGTTACCTGTGCGCCTTGCCACTTAAAATGCTCCTGTCCCATTACCAAATGCAAACCTGCCCGCAGGACGTGGCGGGGTGCTTTGTGCCGTGCCAGAGGGACCTGGTGGGGGGACCTTTTGAAACACTTAAATATTAAAGCAGTTAGTTGTGCCAGGTTTGGCTGAGCTTATATTTTTTTTCATGGGTGGAAAGAATAAGAGGTCTGGTACTGCCTGTCAAAGCAATAGCTGCATCTTCCCTGTGAAGCTCCTCAGGCCATGTTAGTTCTGTGGCTTTTAAGTGCTTGCGTCATAACTGACTTTCACACAAGGAGGGATGCTCTGGAATTCCATATCAGAGGTTTCATACACACTTTGTGTATTTGCTTTAACCACTTTGCCTTTTCTTATATAAACACGTATAAGCCAGGGCTCCGTTCCACTAATTGATGTGCAATACCAAGCTAAAGGTAGAAAGGCAGCCCCTCTCCTGCAGCCCACAGTGCTTGTGTGTCTTTTTCAGTCTACTGGTGTTGGTGCAGAGTCTTCTTGACTGCTCTCTTCGGAGCGGTTTTCCCGTCTAGTCAATTCTCAAGTGACTCTGGGTATTTTGTGCCGTTCAGCTAATGTGTTTTGTAAATCGAATGTTCAAGAATGAGACGCAAACATCTCACTTCTGACACAACAAGGCTCTTTTTTGCTCCCCTTTCCCAGTGATGCTCTCCTTGGTAATGACAGCATTTTCAAGTCTGAAGATGTCTCAACTTTCACTTATGATTGTGTTTTAAATAGGATTTTTTTCTTAGGATGCTTTTGAATGACGCTTTTCTGTAAAGGTTAAATTTTTATCATATAATTGAAACTAGGGGAGCTAGAATCAGTAGACTTGGAGTCATTTCTGCTTATCCATTTCTGCTTCTCAGTGGAAAATAACTGCATCATTTTTAGCAGGTGAAATATCTGCTTGCCCTGCATGTTGGAATGCAACCTGATTTGCAGCACTGAAAATCCCACAATCTCAGTTTTAGAGGAGAGGCTGAGTCCCTTCGCATGCTGCTGTAAGTTGTTGCTGCTGCATTTTTGTGATGACTCTTTTAACAGTTATATGAGCAATATTTTTAAAATATGCTTTATGAAAATATCCATTTCTCTTGGATAGTCTTTAAAGAAAAAAAGGGAGTGTGTTGGGAGGGAACATCAGCAAAACCAATAATTCTATTTTTTCCCACCTTGCCTGTGTCAACTGCTCTTGGTGCATTTGCTTGATCCTTTCAGTTACTAGCTGTATCACCTTATGTCAGATAGTGTTACAGACCTATGTCAGCTTGATGATTAAGCCTTAAATGTTCTTCATATTTCACTGTTGTCCATGATTTAGACTTTGTTTTAAGCATCTAGCTGTCACATTGCATATGTGAACCATTACTTGTTCAAAAAAAAAGGAGAAATAAAATATGTGGCTGCATAATTTTCACTCTTCCAGCCCCACCATGCCAGTTCTTTCTCTCAGATCTCAGATCTGGCGCACACCACCTACGTGCTCCCCGAGTCCTTCTGTCTTGCCTGTTTTATGCACATTCCCTCGGCCCCAGCCCATGCGAGTTCCCTTTGACTGGGCAGGCTCTGTCTTTGTGTAATGCTGCTCCTCTCCAGGTTGTAAGTGAAAAAGGTCCTTAGCCACACTGCCCATGCGAGTGGTGTTACTTAAATCTAGTGCTAATGGGGACTGTTCTTTTTCTAAGCATTGAAGTGTATTCCAAAGATAAATTGCAAATTTTCTCCTAAATGATGATACTGATGGCAGAATGGCAGCTGTCTCTTCTGAGGCTGGTTGTTTTCTCCAAGAATATTCTAACCCATCCTCCGAGGCTGCATCTCTTCCTCCAGAATCTTGTATTCTATCAGCCTGTAAGTCTGTCAGGCAATTAAACAGTGATAATTGAGGAAAAACTGTGAAGTTTGGTTTGGTTTGCTGTAGCTGACAGCCCATTTATAAGCCTATTATCACTTCATCCTTCTCTAACAAATTCTTTATTTGAGCTATGCACACATGTATCTGTCCTAGTTTGTGCTGATTCTGCTGTAGTTATTGGACATTGCTTTAGTATTAGTAAAGATAAAATATTGCATAATATGTGTTTGCATGTCATGTAGGGGGTAAAAAGTTATTTATAAAGGTATAGAAACCTTTGCTGTAAGACATCTACATGGTAAAAAGCTTCCTTTTGTTTGACATTGCCTTGCCTTTTAGCATTTATGTTGGAAAAAGTACTAAGTTACCTCAAGCCAAAGTATCATTCAAAGTGTATTATGGAATATTATATAACAGATTATGTAACGGACCATTCAGTTAGGACTGAAAAACACTAAGAACACATCTTCATAGTGCTCTCTTCTAGAAATTTGTAATAACTGGGAATGCAAACAGCAGAAGGAACAGCAGAAAAAAAAGGGTTGTAAGAAGGGGCAAGTGTTTGTTTTCCCTTAATTCAGTTTATAAAGATCCAGACACCTATTGGGGCGCCAAGATCACAAAACAAAGGAGATCCTATGCCCAGACTGAAGGGAAGGACCGATTGTAGACTGAGGATCGGAGATCGATAGAGAATTGCAGACACATAAAGAGCAAGGCCGGAGCCCGAGACCACCCCTGTGAGAGCTAGAAGATCATAATTCAGTGTCTCACAGATTCAAAAAGCCTGTCTAGAACCAGCACGTGACGGTAAATGCTGGAGGTGAGCTGAGGCTTCATCTTCTCTGTGCTGACCCCGATGTCAGGGTTTTTATGTCTTGCAGCTCAAATGCTGGGCAGAACACTTGGACGCGTGCACCTTAGTGCTTCTGCATATGTGGACAGGCGGGTGTTAAAAAAAAAAATGAAATCATCTTTATTTTTTAAATCTTAAAATCCTCCTCCCATAAAGTGTTACATTGAGCTAAGTTAGTTTGATGCTGAAGTTGCAAATGAATTTGCTTTGCTGTGACCTTGCAGTAAGGTGATAGTGTAACACAGTCGATAAAACAGCAGCGTTTTTTTATGTTTGAGGCTTTGCGCTGTAAAAGTAGCTCTCTGAAAGGAATTAATGGGAATAAGTCAGGTACATGAGGGAGGAGGAAGTATTTGGCAGGAGATCAACAGTGGGAGTCAATCACGTTTCCTGGATAGTATGCATTTTTAGCATTTACACCTCATGCTGTATGTTTCTCTCGTTTTAAAGATTTGAGGCCTAGAAAAAACTCAGCTGATACATGTCCACTCCCATGGGTTTCTTTTTCAGGTGAGGCCCTGTTAACTTACCATGACTTTTTTAGACTTAAGCACCCGGTCGCTTGAGGAAGAAGTAAAGAAAGAGCTGGTGAGACGTGCAAGTCTTGTCTAGTTCCCTTTTGAAGGGAATAATCAGGGCAAACTGCAGGATTTCATTGTTACAGGGATTTTATGGATTTCAGTCCTCCCCCCTTCAAGAAAAAGGGAAGACCCTTTCTGTGTGAGTACCAGTCAATGGGTAAGAGTAAATGCTTAGCCTTCCCGCGAGCCAAATCACTATTCTACCTCACATGTTATTTCTGAAATCCTTTCTGTATACTCATATAACTACTAGTTTATATTTTAAAAGGTAAATAGCTACATAATGTTGAGACCTATGAAACATGGCTTTGTATATTTAGTCAACTAAGCCTAAAATGCGCTGTCTGTGCTCCAAAGTGTCCTTAATACCATGATTAAAGACTTCAGGTTGTCTTATCAAAACGTGAGTGATACTAGTCTGCTTTGAACTGATGACATTTGAGTGTCTCCCTATATCTTTGGTCTAAGGATAAGGAGTAGAAAAAAATGACATTTCTCATTATTTCTTCAAATCAGTAGTATTGTTCATGGTGAAAATAACCTGATGTTATAAAATATACGCTGCAAACTTGCATTTATGAATTTTCCAGTTGATAACTGGTAGCAAAAGGCAGAGGGCATGACCCTGTGATGGGTCATCCTGCTGCCATTTGAACCAGTAACGGTTCCAATCTGCACAACCACTTCACCTCAGAGTTTTGTGAATTAATTTCTCCTTGTGTTTCTTCAGATTTTAAGGAAAGCCAACGTAAGGCATTGATGACCTGTATTTCTTATTGCCTAATGCAATTTCTAAAATATTTGCCTTTTTAATATTGTTTTACAAATAAAAGTGGTAAGTAATGCTTATTTAGTTTTAATTTGCCAATGAATCATTCAGGTGTATTAATGATACTGGGAAAAGTCATCTGTTTTTACATAAGGCATCAGTATGTATCATGCCTAGTAACTTGAAAAGAAAGTACCCTAAATTGTATTCATTTAGGGAGGTTTCATTTGTAGTGGTTTTCTTTTTCCACATTGTAGTCTGAGATTTTGGAATAAGAGGTAGTTTTGTCAATCTACAACTATCTGCATACTCATATCTAATAATATATGGAAAAAAATGCTGCGTCTTACTGATTTTCAGGGCTACTCAGAGATGTGCCAAGTTGGTGCCCCATTGCGTTGGGCACTTCCCTGGCAGATAGTTGCTGCTCTGAAGAGTAGAGAACACAAAAGGAATAGGAGCAGGTAGGAGGTGTGCGGTGGAGCAGCAGAAGCAGCACACAGATTTCAGTAAGGATGAGCTCAGAAATATAAACACACGTTGGAAGTCCCTAAAGGTCTGTCTTGTAAATTTGCCTTGACTTAAATACAAGTAATATTGGGCTTCTGTCTTTTAAAGTTATCTTTCAGAATATTTGCTATACTGATTCTACAGGTGTCTCCAGTGTTCTCTATAAATATGGGCATGAACATAAATTAATCATTTAATACATGCTTTCATCATCCTGTGGCTACTTATGTTAAAACTGTGATTCTATTTACCTCATTTGAAAAGTGCATTTACTATGGAATGTAGGATTGTGGATTATGAAGAAAATGCCATGCATAGAAAATCTTTTTAATAATAACCTACTAAACCTATTAGGAAGTTTCATCAAAGCAAGAAGGTCAGTTGCCCCATGAGGATGATTTTTCTTCCTCTCTTACAGCTCCCATAATTAGCTCCTTTTTTGTAAGCATTTGCCATGGAGTAGTTGAGGGCAGGGCTATTAATCAAGAGAAGCAGGTGCTCTGGTCTGCAAATGTGTATTTCAAGGTGACAGCAGAACTGCAAGGGGCTACTGCATCTCTGGGATGATGGCAGGGATGCAAAGAGCTCCCTCTTTAGCAAGGCACCCTGTGTCTGAACAACTTCCCTGCTTTTATTAATTTGTGATTTTCCTCCCTTTTAGGTTCCAGACCCCAATTCAATAATGCCCGGCAGCTGCACTTGTTGCTTATGAAAACAGTTTTTCTGCAGTGGGTATCTGCCAGTCAAGAAGGCCCAACCACCTGATTGGGTCACAGCCCTTTTCTTAGAAATAAAGAGAACTTTCATTACGTTTTATGGCAGAATCACAAAAAAGAAAGCACATCTCTCTTCTGCTTGCAAAGTTGAACTATGTGATAAACACAAGATTTCCAGTTTTCTTGTCATCCAGATCTTAGACCACTTGACTTGTGAAAATGCAGGTAGCAGTTTTGAAAAAAAAATATAGCAGAAGAAAATAATTGTAGTTATTTTACAAACCTTTTTAATTAAAAGACTTCACAACTATAAATATAATATATGGATATAATAAGTAGGTAAAAAAAGCAATGGCTACTTGTTTTTAATTATTACTGTTATTTTCATTCTCTTCAAGATTTATCAGACTCTACATGTTTAGGGACAAAGCCAGACTCATTCCTGCCCATGGTATGGGTGTGAAGTGCAGTCCTTGAATCTGATTGAGCTCTGCCTGTAGAATATGAGGAGGGGAAGGGTGGCTGTAAGCTGGAACTAGCTGTGGTCTTCTGGCAAATAGCTTATTTGTTGTGCCCATCCTGGTTCAGTGCTCTCTTTTTTCCTTTGTTTTTTTATTCTTCTTCTTAATTAATTCAAAGAATGCAGCAATGATATGAGGTATCCCTGCCCAGTTCCTCCTGTCTGAAGCTGAATGGCTCTTCTCCAAAGACCATTGGTTATGGGGAAATTTTGCAATGTCTTCTGATAACGCTGTTGCATTTTGTTCAGCATTGACAAGCATGTTTTGTCAGAAGGGAATCTAGCTGGTTGCTAAGGCTGTGCAAAGTGGAAATGAGTTCCCGTAGGGTGAAAGGCTGCCTGTAAGGTAAAGCAGTGCCAGCAAGTGAGGACGAGACAGACGGCAGGAGCCTGTGTCCTGGTGAGCAGGGCTTCTCCGGGAGAACGTGAAGTCACCTGCTCACAGGGAAAGGACAGGCTTCCCCCCGCCCCGACTCTTATTTGTCCATCTTAAACACTTTGACCTCTGCAGAAGAGAAGAAGCGTTTCTTCACGCTCAGCAAAAACATCTAGAATAAAAAAAGAGCCAGCCTTTTATCATATGGTGCATGGCCTCTGTATGCTCTGAGGTAACCACTCATTCTTGAGTGTCTTCCATATCATTTTTTCTCTCAACATTAAACTCTAAAGTATCCCCCATATTTAAATATATATTGTTTTAGTGCCGAAATCTAGCTATTATTTTATTAAAGTGAAGACAAGGAGAAATGGTGAAATGCTATCATGCATATCAGTGAATAAAGGTAAGAAGGTGCTGACAAGCAAAGATGAGTCATTGAGAGTGAATATAATGAATCTCAGTATTTCACAGAGATAACAATTTTGCTGCTGCTTTGGAAGTGCTTGCAAAAAACCTGACGAGCTCCTGCCAGCATATGATTTGAAGAGGAGAAGCCAACATCTTCAGCTCATGACGTGTTATTGGTTAGTGGGAAATTTCAGCACCCCGCACTTACTATGTCTTCCTTTTCAACTCCTAATTAGTCTGCCTATGATCTCCTCATAGAAGATGAGACAAGGGAACTCTCTGCTCACGCTATCACTTCAGACTGGGTTGGAAATGAGTTTGTTACAGATCTGTGTTGTGTTTCATATATTTTGCCTTAATGCTGTTGAGATGGAGTATGCCGCATTAGACTTGGGTAGCTCATATTGGTACAATCCATTCCTCAAATACAGAGGTTTCCATGTAGGGTACTTAAATAAATTGGTGTAGGGAAGCTCAGCACTTGGCAATACTTTTCTTTAAGTAAAACCTAGCACAAACTTAGGGTCAAATGTTTGTGTGTAATTTGACAAAGAGGTTTTGCATCTCCATATCAGTGGTGTCATGGATAAAAATGAAAACAAGGAAGAATCAAAGTGCATGGATGTTTACCAATCATAATTCTCAGAGGCCTTTTAAAGATGCTTTGATACTTACTGTAAAAGAGGAATATTCAATTTAGAATCAAGTGAGGCCTATTTATAATGTGTATTATGTTATGCTTGACAGTGTGACAGCTTTCTTTTGTGGTGCTATCTAAAGGCACAGCGATGTGAAGTAATACTCAACAGGTGGAATAACTGAAGATGAAATATTTCCCAAAACAAGTGTTTTGAAGAATCTTTAAAGGACATAACTATTTGATGAAAACCAATTGCAAACTTGCCCAAGTCAGCGGGAGATTTCTCTGTAGGTCTCAATGTCATGCAATCAGGCCCATGGGAGGCAATAATTATTATGCTGCCCTTAAAACACGGGAGAGAAGTGAATTTGGTTGCTCCCTGCTGAGTTAGAAGAACCTGGGAGCAAAGAGATACTAAATCGCACTTAAGTAAAGATCAGTAATTCTGTAGGGTGAGAGAGACAGGAAGCCATGGGAGGCATTTTAGTAAGTATGGGAAATGCAAACAACAAGACACAGTAGATTTAAGCAACAAATGTGGAGGCACATTGATTTATGCCCATTGGGCATAGATATTGGCTAATTTGACAGCTCGCTGAAAGACTCACACTGGTACTTTGGGAACATATACAGCATTCTAGGGTAGAAAAGTATCTGTCCTAAAGGAGTGATTTGTTTTGCAGAATGAGCTAGCAGGAGAAAAATGTTTTCTGCAGTTTGAAGCGGATGTGAGGAGGAAGCTGCTTGTTTTGTGAGAAGATTGGGTTGTTCAACTAGGGATGGGTGAAAAGAATACTGAAATGTTTCTCTGCACACTGTGCAAATAGTCTGGCCTTGATTTCGCTCACGGCACAGTATTGATTTTAACACCAGTCAGAATGTGTGCAGGTGGATAAGATCACACCTGTAAAAGAAAGGTTAAAAATGGGAGTAGAGAAGGTTACCTATTAGATTTAATGTCCTCTACAGAGAAAATTTTAATAAAAGAGATCTAGGTAAAGGCAGGAAGAACTGGATTAATGGGCAATAAGTAAATTGAAAACATTTTGCCAATTACAGGCATGAAGAATGTGCCGGGATATGTGCCAGAATGTGCCAGGTCTAGGGATGCAAATCTGCTCAAAGTGGCAGAAAGTCAGATAACTTATCCCTGTCTTTGCAGCAGGCCTGAGTTGATCTGAATAGTAATGGGTCACAGTGAGGAAACCAACAGGAATTACCAATTAAAAGTATATTCAGGTGGCCTTATATTCTGTGGACTTCAGGGAACTACTAGAATTTATTCAGCTAACTGAGAGCAAGCAGCCGTATCTGGGCAGAGCCTAAGCAGAACCAATTGCTAGATGGACACATGCCTGGAGAAAGCAGCATATGTGCATGCAATTTAGTTCCCATGTACAGAAAGTACTACTCGTTATATACTAGTCTTGTATTTCGGGGTAAAGTAATTGTCTATAATTGTGTATAATCTCTGTTTTCTAGTTTAACGCGCAGGGAAATTGTTATGCTTTCCCTGTTGTGCAGCCAGCAGTCTTTTTCATTACTATTTGATAGTGCTACAGCTTAGCACTTGGGGTAGTCACAAAAATCAATTTAGGAGCAAGGGCAATGCAGAGCTGGTCTATGCTCAGCATTTTGAAGAAGACATGTCCCGTTTAGTTTCTAATTGTAAGGATTTTTTTTTTTCGGTGAGATTCTGAAAGGCGTTTTGGTATAAAAACATAAGGAAATGCTCATAATAAGATTTTGATGGTAATTTGAAACTGCATTTTAATTGTACTACTTCTGAAACAGAAAACTCTTCCTCATTATCTTCAGCTTGCTTGAAATTTTCTTTCATTACATTAATTTTAGCATCAGTCAGACCAGCATATGCTTGTAGATCATCTGTGTTAATTTCCACAAATGTGTGTTACTTTAACATTAACATTCCAATTTCTTGAAGATAAACAGCAAAGTGACCATTTTAGGAAAA
The DNA here is from genome assembly GCA_034781795.1 of Crypturellus tataupa. Lineage (NCBI taxonomy): Eukaryota > Metazoa > Chordata > Aves > Tinamiformes > Tinamidae > Crypturellus > Crypturellus tataupa. The sequence continues at coordinate 5,021,592 of JAWLRI010000355.1, read as the reverse complement.
AAAGAAATGCATTTGAAATCTGGAGTAGCACAATATATCAATTTTAGAAGTGGTCTTGTTCCTTCTGAAGATCATGAAGGGTAGAGTGACCGTGCCCTGCATGAGAATGCTGGTCGCAGTGTACCTGACAGCTTGAAAATGCCCACTACTTGCTAGATGTTTTGTTCAGGCACTTCAGCTGATGAGTATTTTGCAAATTTAGCAGCGTCTTGAAAAACAAAATGTACATGTGCATAAGTGCCATCCCTATGCTTTCAGAATCAGTGAGTGACAGAGACTGACTTCAGTGACTTGGGATATTCTAAATTAATTAATTAGTTAAAGCTTTTTTTTTTTTTTTTTTTTTTTTTTTTTTTTTTTTTTTTTTCTCTTCTGCTAGTCTTTAAACTTTGAAGGAGAAACTAACTCTCTTCAATGCGTGTAAATGCCTGTAAGGGTCAGAGTCCTCCAGCATGCGAAATCCCGGAGGATTCGTCCCCAAAGGCACATCTCCTTCACAGGGTAGGGATGTGCCACCTCATGGGCTCTGCCCTTGCTCTCACCACAGATTTCTCCATTTGCTACATCATCACCTTGCTCCTTCTTGAATTTCAGCTGTCTTCTTCTGAACTGCTTTCTCCTGGCTTTTAAACATTATGTGGTGCCATTTTCCCTGTGAGTTGGGCTTCCAGCTCTGAAATAGCAGATGGACTTTAGCCCCCTTGACAAGAACTGGATTCTGCAGCTTTTTATCTCATTGTTGCAAGGCTGGTGGGGGAAAAAAAACACCTGAAAATATTTGGAAATATGATAACACTCTGCTGAGTGTTATCTTAGTGTGATAATGTATTTATGTATTCCACAAGCCAAAGACCAAGATACCCAATGAATCTTCAATATTACGTACACACATAAAAATTGAAATTATTTTTAGTGACCTCATTGTGGATGGCTAGAGGGAGGAAATCGCCCAGGAATGTAGTATGCTTCGTTCTGGGTTGCTTGGTTTGAATTTATTTTCTTAGAGATTAAATTGCCTGTATTCAGCAGCCAGTTCATTTAAGGCCAAGTAGCTAGTGTGCATGTGTGTGGGGTCAGAATTTTGGGATGCAGAAATGCAGAAACATCTCCGAGAAGTGCTGAGCAACCGCAGCTCCCAGTGTCATCAGTGGAAGCTGCAAGGGCTCAGAAAAGCAGGTCACTTTCATTTTGGTGACACCAAGCTTGTATAAGTTGCTCTAAATAAATAGCAATAATACTGATTTTGGCATGGTTAGGAAGTATGGCCCACAGAGGTGTATTGGAAACAATCTGGGAGGCAGAACAAAAAATAAGAGGAAGAATTTGGTTTTGATATTTCAGCTGTCCTAAGCAATTCTGTGTGTGTGTGTGGGGGGTATTTTTAATGCTCGTGCCTCCATTGAGTTCAAAGTTACCTCTATCATGATGAACCGGCTGTGGGGATCTATGTGAAAATGAGCCTGAAAAATAACCGAGTCAGCATGGTAACCTGGTGAATATACCCTGAAGAAACAGAAACAAGGAAGGATAAAGGAGGAGAGGTGACAGCTCCTCCCCAGTAATATGAGGAATTCACGTGCAATTTCAGAATTTTAAAATGCTGAATGTTGCAAGCTTGGTTCAAGCAGCAGGAGATTGCTTTCTTTCTTTCTTTCTTTCTTTCTTTCTTTCTTCCTTTTTTGTATGTGGAAATTGCTTCTAGGTAAGTGAGCCTGCTCTTTGAATTCTGAGGCATCTGGGCACTAAGCAGGAGATGATTTATGAGGGGCTCACTGGGCACCGAGGCCTTGGGTGATTCTGGGGGAGAGGTGTTACCTTTGGGCTATTTGTCTTTGCTCAGTGGCATGCGTGCTTTCCCTGCTCTATCCTGTAAGGAGAGAGCAATGGTTTCCAGGGATGGTGCTAAAACTTAACTGTGTTTATGGGATGGATTTTTTTATTATTATTTTTTTTATTTCCTGAAGTAGCTGTAGGCCAGGAAGGGCTCATGGCTGGACAAGCTGTAGTTAAATCCTTGGTGATGGTTTCCTGGAGCAACTTCATGGCAGGTCTCAGAACGGGCAAGCTCAAGGATTGAATGACCTGCTGGTGAACACCAGAGTGCTTACAGGAGGGGGAATACACTGTGTTTTATTCAGGCCTTTCATTATGCTGAGGGAGCTGACTGCGTGGCATTTAATGCTTCCCAAGTGGTGCTGGTTCTGGTTAGCTCACAATGCCTTAGCTTGCAAAAGAGAACTGGATCTGTGTGGTGCCAGACCTGCTGTGGCAACAGCACCGAGGTGCATCAGCAGGGAAATCGTGTTCCTTTTGTGCGGCAGTGCTGAGAGATGTCAAAGGTGCTGTGACGGTCTTGAGCAGCGGCATGGAGCCTCCTGGTTTAAACTGTTGTCTGCCTTCTGCTAATGAGTGCCAGTTTAAATCGGGGATCTTTTTGCAGCGTAGATTGACTGCGTATTTGTAATATGTAGTGATACTATCTGTTACCTATCTTCTATATGATGACAATATTTTGAACAGCCAGAGCAGAATAATGTGGCTTTATTCCTATTTGCACTGAGGCAGACTTATGCAAGTGTAGTAAAAAAGATGGGCAAAGAAAACAGGACGCTCAATGTTATGCTGGCACTTTGAGTCCTCTCCTCTGGCTAGATGCTATAAAATTATCTGAATGTAAATTTACAAAACTGTAAGTTAGCCCACTAGGCTCACACTAGGCAAGGATTAGGTTTGCTATGTTTACAACAGGTTGGTATGAGTTATGTAATTTATTTAAAAAAAAGTTTAGTGGGAAGAGTCAGGCCATATTTCAATTGAAATGATTTTCACAAACTCATTGAACTGACAGCCTGGGTCAGCTCATGTCTTCCCTCTCCTGCTGTGCAAAGCCTTACTTGCATGACAAGAAAATTATGCTGCTGTGGTAGAATACATCTCCTTGCATGGAGTGAGAGAGAGTTTAAATAAATTTGGGCTTATCTCCTAATATAGGCTCCCTTTCCTATATAGGCTTTCTTTCCTATCCACGGCTGTTCCATAATATTTCTTTATTGTGGGGATAAATGTGAAATAGTGCCTTTCAGCTACAAGCTAAATGTTGTACCACCAACAAACTATCCTATCTTATAGCAGTGCAACCTCAATATAACATTTTGAAAATTGAGTTCCTGCGGCTGGTGTTATTAAGACACATAATACACTGTCTTCTGTTGTCAAAAGCTATTTTTATTGTCAAAACTTTAATATGCTCCATGTTTTGAATAGTTACTGCAGTTAAAGAAGTTTCTGGATGAAGAACATGATGCTTGGTGGTTTGCAGAAAGGAAATATGGCTGAAAAATATTTATAATTTTGAAATTACAGTTCTTAAATTCAAATCTTTGGTGCATGCAGAAAACTTATCATTTAGATTTTTAAAATGAGAATTCTGGATATATCCCATGGTCTGCTTGAAGGAACGTTTGGTAATGAATAAAGCAGTTGTCAGAGAAGAATGAAATGAGTTATTAATTTTTATTTAAGCTTCAAATCAGTTTTATTAAAAACATGAAAAAGATTAATGTGGAAGTCAGCAAGGAAGCTTATAGACCATAATCAAAACTTGCAGTCCCCCTACTGCCCTCTCCTGCCCATAAAACATTTGTTCTCATTTTAAATGAGTTTATAATGTTCTCATTTTAAATCATTTAAATGAGCCTTTTAGCTCAGGTGCTAAGTTAGGGTCTGCTCAGGTACTAAGCTGGGTCTCTTGCAGATGTCACTGTCTGTTCAAGGCCAGAAGTATTTTTTTCCGTGGGTAAAGAAACCCCATTCAGCAGGTTATTCATGTTGCTGTATTTTCAGGGGGTGACGTTGCTGGGTGTTCCTTGGGCATCTGCTGCAGCTCTGGTGGGAGCTGCTTTAGTGGTGGATGCTGGTAACCATCAAGCCAGGACATGTCTTGTGAGTATGAGTTTCCCACCCACCCCCTGCACTTTTCTTGGAAGGGAGACTTGGAAAAGTTTGACTTGCTGGAAAAGAGGTTTTCCCTTTGAGTAACTTTTTAGGGTCTTTTTGTTTTTTCCTTAACAATTTAGGGTCAGTTTTATCTGTAACTATACAGGTGTGTTTATTTCTGCGGTAATATCCTAGAGTCCTGAAACTCCCCTGGCATCCTGAAAATGGCCATGTAGATATATCTGAGCTAGAGGACTATAATAATCAACAACTTTTTTTCTGTTTGTGCAAAAACCTTTAGCCTCTCTGAATTCTCTGCAGATATTCCACATCCACATGTTCAAACCCCTGCTTTTTTTACTATTGCTCATAGTTTTAGTTCTGTTTAAAGATGATTCATCCATCAAATCAGTAGTTTACTGTGGCACTCCCCTGACTTGCAAAGAAATGGAACAGCTGCCTTTGAACAAGCACTACCTTTCCTGAAGGTGAGGTGTTGCATCCGTGCTTACGTTTGTGCACATGGTTCTGCATTTTACTAGCATTGAGGCCAGTAAATCTGGACTGTGAGAAATGGTGTTTGTTTAAATCCTCACTATTCACTAATTTCCCCCAGTAATCCCTCTCTCATTTCTCAGTCATTTGTAGTGTGATTTCAGTAGCCCCAGTTGTACAGAGCAAGTAAGGGGAAAAAAACTTTAAATGTTCTCCAGTGCCTGTGGTTGACAGAACATAGGCCTAATGCTCCTAAAATCCTATTTTGCCTGACAGCTTTAAAATCGCGGTATTCAGTTACATAAATGCAAAATGTTCACACAGTGCACGCACCAAGGAAAAGCCTGTGTAAGTAGCACATGATCCTTTCTCCCGCTTGCTCTGTCTTAAAGAAGTGACCGTATGTGTCTCTAGCGATTAACTGAGTGGTTGGAAAGAATTAAGATCTGGTTTGGTTAGAGGCTGTCGTTGGAAATAGCTTGCAGGATTTTTTTGAGTGACAAAAATCTCATGAAGCTTTAACTAAAGGCCAGCGATTAAGAGAAAAGAAATATGATTATATCTGAAGCGGGTCACACAGCTGGGCTTTTTCTGATTCTAGTTCCAAGTTGAATTAGAAATTAGGAAGACAGCTTTCAGCTGAGGATTCAAGGTGGGAGAGTTTTCAGTTTCTTACCTAGCAGACCCATTTTACAGTTGTGTAAGGTGTGATGTGACAGAATGTATTAGTACTTGGGCATATCTCCTATGAACAAAATACAGCAGAAGACAGCCAACCTAATAAAATTGCTGCAAAGGATAAAACGTTTTAATTAGGCTGTTTGTAACTTCTCAAAAGAAGCATTTAAGTTATTTTCTGTCATGAACCCCCAAACATCCGCTTGTTTTCTGCGTGTGTTTCGGTCTTTGTGAGCTTTGGGGCGGCTGCGTTCGATGCGTGCCCCCGCGCTGCGCTCTGTGTGCGGTGCAGCGGGACGTGGAGCTGCGGTCCGGCCCTTTGCTGCGGCCGGCTGCTCTCTGGAGGAGGCAGGAACATCTGCAGCCTAGGAACAATAACTGGGTTAGAATGTGCCCCTCGCTCCAGGCTAATTATATTACTGTTCTGGCGTTGTTCTTTAGCGTAATTTGTTCTTTTCCCTCCCTGGTCATCTCCTCCCCATGTGCTTAGAGCCATCACGTTCCCTCTCAGCCTTTACAAGCAAAGCTAAGGAGAGTCTTCTGGTTTGGGTCTTCGTAGCAGAAGTGGCTCTGCATTCCAGTTAGCATTTCAGGGTGGTCCTTCACCACTTCCTCTCTCATCTGCAATGTCAATGTGTGTAAGACGTATCCTTAGTGCCTAAGAAATGCAAAAAGCTAAGGGAACTGTGATTGTATCTTCTTTCATTCTAGCATTCACTGCTGTGAAACGGCCAGATTTGGCCAGTGCTGTGACTGCCAGTTTGTTAAGGTAGTTCTTGCCTTCTGTCTTGAAACTTCTCCCTGGGTTATTGTTTTTATCCTTCACTTATTCTTTAGGGCTTTGTGCGTTATGCAAGAAGTCCTGCAAATCTTCACTGGAAAACTCACTGCTAATAACTGAGCTTGAGTCTAGGCTGTGGTCTAAGATATTTTTGCAGTGTTCTCACAGCCTCGCAGTCTACTGGTATTTCCCATATTTTTCAGAATTAGAAAAAGATACTGGGTATCTTTCCTAGATCTTAATTAGTGACTCCAGAAGAGCTGGATTTAACTGGGCAGTTATTTAACCTTTTTACTGCCAGCAACTGATTTTCTCCTCTGTTTGTTTTTAGCCTCTTTTTCTCCGTCAAACGAGGTGGCTGATTTTTATTACTGACAGTAATGGTGTCATGTCAAGTAGTGTGTGCAATGATTTCCAAGAGGTGAGAAGGTGGAGGAGCCAACATATTACTATAAATGTGAGCTATTGCCTCTTTTATGCAGCAAGAAAAGGAGCTCCTGAAAATAAAGGTTAATGAGCTGTGCAAAGCACAGTGGAAGTCGTAGAAAATGAAAAAAAAAAAAACTTTTTAAAAACATTTGCGCAGTACTTTCTAGCTTAAACCGAGTCATCATGCGCTTTGGAGCAGGCAGGGAGCTTTATAATTAAGAACCCAGCTGATGTGCATAGTTCATTAAGATGTACTTTTTGGCTGCAGTATATCTTGCGCATTACGCCTGCCTTGCAGGTTGAACCAAAACTGCAGCTTGATTGCTTGATTAGGAGAAAAAATCAGTCACTGCTCTGACTTTCTGGCTGGACCTCAGGAAACTTTCTGAAAAACTCCTTGCGACTGGAGTTGTTTCCTCTCCTCTTGACAGGAATGCCTAAGATGGGACAAATTAAGAAGCTGTATGCAAGGTTTTCTTTTCTGTTTTTACTTTTTTTTTTTTTTAAAGAAAAGAAGATGAAGCAAAGCATTAAAAGCAACTCTCTTCTGTAATTGCCTTTCATTGCTGTCAAACCTGCTCAGAAGAAGAAATCTAAGGAAAATGTATACTCCTTGCACGGACTTTTTCTCAGCGAGAGCTTATGTCCATGCTCCCATTCATTCCCAAGGAGAAAATCCCCTTCTAAAGAAGCGTGTGTTGTACTTCAGCTCAGCGTTTGGCTCTTGGCTCCTTCACGGTAGCAGCTCATGGGTGTTTCCTGGTCTTCAGGAGGGCACAGCGGTTACGTGTCGCGTAGCAAACACATCCGCGCTGCCTGCGCTTCCACCACCTGCTTTTAGAAAGGCTCTTGTTGCCCCATTTGCTCCAAAGGCGGAACCAGGCAAGTTCTATAGCCTTTACTGGCATTTGTCTAGAGTGACCACAACTATATTAAGCTTGAAATCCACGTAGCTTATCGATTTTGTTCTTTAAAACCATAACTTCTCATACTTTCAAAGCATTGGCAGTTGGGCAACAGTGAAACACACAGCGGGGAGCATCTGCCAAGAAAAAAGCAGTGTATTTTTTGCGAGTGACCTACATTTCTTTCTCTGTCTTCACCTTTTTATCCTTGATTACAGTGGGATCCATGGGAAGTAGGCAGAAGGTGAGCCTAGCAAAGAACCCTGCAGAAATACCCTCTCCTTGTGTTCATCATGCGAATGGGGCACCTCTGAGACCGCGGTAAGAGGGAACCCTGGCCCGGGCCGGGTGACAGCTCGGCTGGGGTTTCACTGTGCCAGGGATGGCAGGAGAGGCACGTGGGGCTGCGGGCTGAAACCCCCTGAAACAGGCACCGCGAAGGGGAGAGCTCATCCACCCTTGCCTCTTGCACAGTCTGGGGTTTGTACAGATAAGGTAGTGGGCATTTGGGTGGCACAGTTTCATTCAAGGGATGGATTTTTGTAGAAAACTCAGTCGTGCAGGTCTCAAGGTAAAATCCTGAGAACCTGAGAACTGGCGACTTTGATGTTGCACGTTCCCAAAATTACATTTTCTTTCTACATTGTGCATGAAATCATGTATTACCTTGATGCTAGTAGTGCCTGTTTAAACTTCTTTGAGTGCTCATCATTCCTATGAGTATGAATGTGCTTTCGAGTCATTAGGCAGGCAGTGTGCTAAAGCCAGATGTCAGGCTCTCAAAAGCATCGATCCTGAAAGTATTGCTGAAGAGATAATGAAAATCACTTTTTTTTTTGTAATTTGCATTTTTTAACTTAAACATTTTTCTCTCATAAAGTCCTAACTTCATAAGAATTCTCTTACACACTTCTTGTATAAGAGAGAGTTTTGCGGAGTATAGTACCTCCCCAGGCAGAATTTTTTTTTTCCCACTGAAAATATGTTATGTTTAAACAGACCGCTCTAGTAGCTGGTAGTTTAGGAACAAAATATTTTTTCTGGTTTTGTAAAAATAAGTAATAATAGCTGTGTGCCATGGGGTGTTTTTTAGGGCCTTTGAGAAAAGGACTTTTTTTTTTGCAAGGGAGAGGGAGATTTTGGTTTTTAATGCCCAGCTCTGGTGGCTGCTGCAGGTGAGTGGACACTAAGAGGCAGCCAGTTGCCTGATCGTAAGGAGTGCTGTATTTTAAAGCTGTGGGTCAGAGTTGAGGTTTTGGAAGCGCTACAGTCTAAACAAATGTAGGAATCAACCGTAATTAAGTTTTACCAGTTCCACCAGGAAAATTTTGCTGCCCAGATAGCTGTTTTATCAAGTATTTGCATTTAATTGGTGGAATGTTTTATATCCTCTGATGTATGAAATCTCCATTTCTTGTGCCATATTTTCCAATTATAGAGCTCTTAAGTAATAAAGGTATATTCTAGTAAACCCTAATGTCGTGTTGCAATGTGTAGGCCTGATATTCCTGGACATTGTAACAGTAGAAAAAAAAATCATGTGGCCCTTTGGGAAGGAGGTTACCTTTTCCCACTGGTGAAGCAGGGATTTGTTTTTTTTTTTTTTTATTTTCCTGTACTGATCCAGTACTGATCACACCTGACCTTGCAGCAGCCATCTCTCCTAGTATAATAACTCAAGAATAAACGTTCCTCCTTGCGAGAAGAGAAGCAGCAAGCATTTCTGGACGCAGTGGGTGCTGTGTCCTGGGGTGGTGATGCAGCCCTAGCGAAGTGCGCTCTGTGCTTGGGTGGACTGAGGGAGGTGGCAAATGGCCTCACTCAGTTGTCCTTTTCCTTTAGATAGGCTCTTCAGTTATGTATGTGTGGATGTTTATAATTGCTATGTAGCAAGCTGTGTACTATTTCTTGACTGACTGACGAGGCTAGAATTAAATGCACACTGCCTGTGCAATAACTCAGTGTTTGGATTTTCCCTGCATTTTATATAGGCTGTATTTCTCAGGGCAACCTTCCTGTTGGTTTGACTTGGTCTTTTCCTTTTGTCTAGTGTTTTTAGTTGTGGTAGACGTAAAGGTAGGTATAAAGGTGTTCCAGTGACACAGCCTTGGTTTGCACATTATTTAATTAGCATTGATAGCTGTTATCATCCTATCAGTTCAAATAAGACTAAATATTTCAGCTTAAACCCGATGTATGGGAAAGGTAATTTTGCTTTTTGATTGCTTTTTCTGGCCGGGTGTTGGTACTTGTGGTGGAAGATGGAAAAAAATAACTTGTAGGGAAAAGAAAGATAGTACCTTTCTGTAGAGCTAGAAACAAAGGAGAACTTGTTGCAGTAGAATGACAGCAACTCACAGTCTGGTTGCAGAATATTGAATAGCTTTTTTTTAACTTCAGATTAATCAAGAGCTTTAGTTCAATAATGGACGTAAAAGGAAAAATTGCTCGTTTGATATCAAGTGGAAGAAACAAGAGCTGAAGGATTGAATGGTGGATAGAGGACAATTTTGTTTTGTGTTTTAGCTGCTTTGCATTTTGTGAGATTTTCTTTACTCCTTGTCAGAATGTGGTAACATAATTCCCCACTTTTCAGGTTTGCATTCACTCTCTGTTAGTTATTACTCTCATTAAACCAAAGTGTGAAGAAATATGTAAAGATTGTTACAGATTGCGTATGGATTGACGTTGACAGATCTTGCTATTTTAGAAACCAAAAGCATTGACTTGTTTAATTCCCCTTTAGGACTGGCATTTGCGCAGTGCTAGATGAATCCCACGCGAAGGCTTTGCATTCAGTTTTCAGGATAGCCCGTCACTTCAGTGGTGAAATGGCGATTTCTTAGAGATGTAGCAGGTTGGGTACTGGTGACTTTGCTGGCTGCAGTGGCATTACAGAAGTTCAGTGCCTGTTTTTGCGAACTGCACAGCCCAGTGCTCTCTATCTGGCATTCCAGTTAACTCGCAAGTCTCTCCTTGGATCCGAGTCCTGAGCTGCCTCTCATCCTTCCTGCTGCTTCTCCTCCGTTTCTCCATCTCACTTGCTAGGCCTTGAGATCATCTAGAGAAGTTCCCGCCGTAGAGTCACCTGGTGCAGCTAGACAGGATGATCCCTGCTTGGTCTGTAGCGTGCATACGTTTTCGCTGTATATAGTCTTGTGTCTGCCTACCTTTGTCTGCTTTTATCCAAAATGAGAGGGTCCAGATAAACTCCTATTAGGTGCAAGGTCCTGGGGTTATTTTTAGCTGTTCGAAACTTAATTCTGTTCTGGGTTTCAACCTGGAGCTGCTTCTGAAGATAACTTGCCTCTGGATTCATTTGTTCTTGCATCTTGGCGAAAGAAAAATAAACAGCCGTTTGTGGTCAAAGAGAGGTATTAAATAAAGAGATGAAAAGGCAGAGCTGTAACTTTTGGTGTGAAGTGCCACACTGAAGGTATTAAGTAACTCGGTTTCAGCAGGCTTATGTTGAATGAGCACAGGAGCCTGGAGGAGTTGGTCGAATCCTCTGCTTTGCTTGTACATATGGATGATGGGCGATGTAGCACAAGGGCGGCGTAGCAAAGAAACTTAGTTTTAAATAGGTGCTGTATGACCCATTTTCCTCTCTTGTGCTCTAGAATATTCTGCTGCTGGCTCCCGGTTGTGCAAGATGATCATCTTGAGGGCTCTTGGCTGCACTGATCCCTGGGTTTGTGTTGGTACCTCAGTCTGCTCTGCTGTGCAAGGGAGGACAGCTTGGCGCAGGAGCAAGTGCCAGCACTTGGTTTTGATCTAGGGGAGGGGAAGGGGAGAAAAAAAATGTAAATGTTACTTTGGATTTAATTATAATCTTTAAATTAGTAAGAATGTAAGGTTTTCCAAGCTGTGATTTTTAGAAGAACTGTAATCATTTTAAGAAAACAAAGCCTAGCAACAAATGGTGTTGAATGCAGAATAAACTGGTATTTGAAGTGTGTACATCTGGGCATAGCAAATAAGGAGCTTAATTTCCTAATTTGTTTTGGATTTTAGCCCCTCTCTCCCTGCCGCCCCATATCCTCCCCATTGCGTTTTCTCCCTTTTGTGCCTCCAACTGCATACATGATTAGAACTGGCATGAGGAGCCCCTCCAGATGCATCCTGCAGGATCCCAGCCAATACCAGCTCTATGCCCGTGTTAGTCTCCTTGCCAAGGCCACATGGCCTGGTTGTCAAAATCCATTCCCTTTCTACAGCACTTCCAAACCCAGCTTCTTCTTTAATATTTTGACATAAGATCACCGATGATAACCTCAAGAATTGTCCCAAGCTTAAGGTATCTTTTAGTATGTTAAGCCATTCTAGTTAAAAATAGTATTTGGACTGTCCGTAAAGCTCATCTTATGTTCTTCTGTCAGATAAGACAACTCGAGAGGTTTCTAATCTATCACATTGTAATTTTCACTGTTCTTTAACTTTCCCTGAATGTTTATCTCTTTTGAATGAAAAAAAAAAATCACTAATTTCACTAAAGATAATGCATTTAATGTGTTTTATTGCAACAAGATCTCTCCTTTTCCTTCTGGGGAAGAAAGTACTCACTTTACTTTTTGTTTTACAGGTATCAAGCAACAGCATATCAACATTGCTGCTTCTACAGAATCTTTTCCAAACTGGAGATCTATACTGTCACCAACACAGCCTTTTGCAGAAACTAAGACAGCCTCAGTAGCTGACATTTCTATGGGACAGACTTTAGAGAACGCAAACTTGCTTCAGATGATAAGAACAACACTGACAGGCACGCGTGCCAGAACTGTGGATCAAACTAATCTTTCACCCGCTCTCTATCAAGGCAGTGGAAACAGCGCATCGCAGGAGCCTGCCGAAGTTTCGGCTGATTCGTCGTCATCTCAAGATGCAGACGAAGCGGCTGCCGTGTCAGGTTTGCCTCAGCTTGGTATGTTTGCCACATTGTCCACTACACCATCAATGACACATTCAAGCACAGCTGTGCCATTTCAGCTAATACCATTAGAAACACCTTTCATTTCAAAAGAAAGCACTTCAGGATCAGACATTCATGCAGCTGTTCCATCACCGTCATTCTCTTCATTGATAATCTAGTCACCTCATTCCATTAACTTTCCTAAATCTACTCTGCTGCCCATCAAAGTGTCTTTGTCCACAGATCCTGAAAGTTCCTTCAGCACAGATTCAACCACCTCTTAGGTTAGTGAAAGCAGAAATAATCCTCTGAGCCTGGTCACTGTAGTAAGTTCAAATATGATGAATCGTGTGTTACCTAGAAAGGGCCTCAGTTTTTTAATGGCTAACATGTCTTTTAATCTCTCTGGATCAACAACGGTGCATTTTACAGAAACTATGGAAAAAGAGTCTCCTTCGGAAAGGACTTCTCTAGCTGTATACTCAGGAACTCCTCTGCCATTACCACTGTATCTGTCTTCCACGCCAGTGACTTCCAGAAGTGCATCATCACTTCCTAATGAAAGTATGTATAATGTGTCTTTTACTGGAGGAAAACTCAACAACTGGCCATTTAAGGCACTGCTGACTGACAGCGCAAGGGATACAACTCCTCATTCATCACCAGTTTTCCAGAATAAAGCAAATACTCTTACATCATTTTTTCATCCTGGGAGTGCTGTGCATAAAATACCCAAGATGAGCTCAGCCTTCCACAGTGCCGACGAATTGCACTACGAGCGCTACCAGAGCAACATTCACGTCATTAAGGTCAACGGAGAACACTTACCCTAGTGTTGCCAATGCCATTTTTTTCCAAACACAGGTAACGCAGTACTGTGAGCGCTAGCACTTAGAGGTGAAGCAGATTTTCTTCTTAGAAATACAGCAGCCTCCCATGCAACAAGTGCTGCATCTGCCTGGCAAAGCGAGGCAGACCAGCTCTTACAGGGGCACACGAGGGGCGCAGTGGCAGCCCATGGGGACGCTTTGCCCATCACCGTTTCCTTGCAGCACTCGGGTTTCATCAGGAATCGGGCTTTCTCCGGAGACCTGACGGATGAGGCTTCTGAAGCAAAGGGCGTGCTATTGCCAGCTGCTTCGGCACGTGTTCTCGCAGCTTCTGCTGGCTCTCCAGTGGCCAGGACAGCCCAACAGTCTTTCATGAGAGGGATCACAGCAAAAATATCCACTAAGATTAATGCTAATAGTATTCTGCCTTATGGATCTCTTTCTGAAGTTTCTCCAGATGTCCAAACCAGTAAAATCACAAAAGACTCAAGGGTAAGAGGTAGTGTTTTAGAAGCAGAAATGACTATACCTCATCTGGCTGCACAGAAAACCTTTTGAAACCTGAACTTGGTATTGGAAATACCTCTGATACTGCTGTGACAGCACATTTTCCACCTACTGATTCAGGAAGTCCAGGGATAACCAGAAATGAAGAAAGCAGCGTACCAGTACCTGCTGCTGTAACTCCACAGCCAGAGCATTCACCTCCGCCAGCTTTAAATCAGTCTGATTCTATCTGTGGTCATAGTTCACGCTCAGGTGATACAAGGGACTTCACCTCCGTTGTGCCTGCAGAATGGCACGCGTTGCCCCCATCTGTTTCTGTGACAGAGATGATTGATAGGCAGCGCTCAGATTTCTCTTGTATTTCAAGTGCTGCCTCTGAAAGCAGTTTAAAACCTACAAACTCTCCTGAAGTTTCAGCTTCAGTGTCTAAATGGAGCAGCAAGGCACTGCTCTCTGCAGCTAGTGTGAATGCCCCTTCAGTCATAATGTTAACAAGGGAAATTCCTCCAAGTATTTCTCTGTTAGAAACTGAGTACCATACATCATATTCAAAAAATGTAGGTCTAAAAAATATAAATAAGCAACCATTTTTCTCCGAAGCTTCAACAAACTATACATCTGCAACATCTAGTCAAGATATTTCAACTTTACCTTTCCCTAGAATGAAGTTCAATAGTTTCTCAGAATTTGGTATACGTGCATTTGCATTGCAAATATCTGTTCAGTATTCATCCCTTGCTCCTACCATGATGATAGCCACTGCTCTGCAGAAAAATCATGGAAACGCAACTGAAAATGTCATTCATTTCTTCACTCTTGGGAATACTGATGTCACTACAGAGTATAAAATGCCACTCCATCTACATGTTAATGATACAGGTGTTTTTTCCTAGTGCTCTGGAATCACAAATGCTGGAAGAGTCTCTCACCCAGTTATCTTGGATGAGAGCTTACTGTGAACAAAGTCTCCCTTTCCAGTAACTAGGTTCTCTTTTCGCTCAACACACATAACATGGTTTTATTACTGAAGAATAAAGCAGTTCTGGAAGTTTGCCAGGATTTGCAGATACCCCCTTAGAGTTATCTGGCTCTTTGATTCCAGTTGATAAAAATCCAGCTACATTTAGTATGGAGGAGTGGTTCACAACTGTTACAAGACAAGTCTAGTTGCCATTAATATGTCTAACAAAACTACGCAAGGCATCCCATTGCAAACACCTATCACCAGTACTCTGCAGTCAGTCATCATAACTTCTGTCCATACATCACCACCACATCTAATCTCTCCTTCTTTGCCAACAACCAACTTTACCCATTCTGTCATTACAGTGTTTTCTGGAGTGTCTTCTGGTGCACATCCTACAGTAGGAACTTCAGAAGCTAAACAATTAGCAAGAAAATCATCTCCAGCTTCACTAGTGCCAACTTCTTCCTTTTCTGTAGGCACTGAGAACACACCTTTGCCATCTGTGATGGCTTTAAGCACTCCAATACTGACGCTAACAAAAAGTAACACTGCCACAAAATTGACCTCGATTCTGAGGTCGGTAGGAACGCATACAGATTTTCCTTTTGCAACAAGAAACACAGCTGCATCAGCCATGGAGATGACAGCTGAGCTTATACCCCCTGAAAGTAGCACGGTCACAGCTTCCACACTTGCATCCACAGTACATGCACCAAGGCAGATAAAACCAGCAGTAATTGACACCCAGAAATTCCCAAGCTCAGAAATCACCAAAACATCAACCCCCTATCCGCTGACAATTACAGCAGCTTTGACATCTATTACAGCACCCGCGAAAGCAACTAGGCTTCCCCCTACTCCCGTGGAAAGCACTTCTGCTCTTCCTGAAACAGCAGCAGCACCTCCGGCGAGCGTGACAGCGGCCCCGGCTCTGGAATGCCACCTCTCTGGGAAGCAGATGCTCAAGACAGGTAGGACCCCTCCGGGAGGGTGCTGCCCGGGCCTGCCTTCTGTTCGCGGGGCACCTGGTGAGGAGCCAGGACCGCGCTGAAGCGGCAAGTAATGTAGACTGTTAGTCAGGGGAGGATTTGGGTCTTTCCAGCCCAACAGTGCTGCTTGCTATGGCCCCTAACTCTGCGCTTTCACAGGCAAATTTCCTTAATTGTAAGAACTTTCAATTCGAGGAATCTTGAGAGCTTTCCTTATCCCTGACGTCTAAGGAGTCCTTATGGTAGCAGAGTGCACAACCAGAGATAGGTGAATCTTGGAGCCCTTGGCGAAGGATAGAGCTTAAATTAGAGGGGTTTTGAACCTGCCCAGACATGGATGAGATTGAGGATAATGAAATAAGCAGCTTTTGGACCTAATGTGCTTTTAGTAGCTAGGAAGTATTGTTAGCAGTAGCATAGTGAGCACAGCTATTTTGAAAGATAAAAGGTGAGCTTAAAAGCTAAGCATCAAGCATGTACATAGCATGTGACTGGGAATACTTCAGTGTAGATGCAAATCTCACTCTAAATTATAAGAGAAAAGGAAAAAGCTCCCGATGACACTATAGCTTTTTTCTAGAACAGCAAAATTAGCAAAATCTACAGATACTTCCAAATTGAAGATAATTCTGGTGAGTGAATAACACATTTCCTCATTCGCTTAATTCTATTTGTGAATGTACGAAACGTATTTCTTATGTAGGCCTGCCTGCGTAGCATCAGCTCAGTCATGGGGGAATGCTGTACTAGTCTATCTGCAATCAAATGACATTGTACCTCACTCAGGCAGCATGGCACAGCCCTACTCTTATTATAAGAGCAACTGCAATTGTTAGACCCCACTCTGGAAACAATGGGCTATTGTCACCAGAAGGACAGTGAGCTCTGAGTGCTGCTGAGCCCCTGTGGTTCTTGCTCTGCAGCTGCTGCAAGTCATAGCTGCTTCCTGATCTCCTCTGAATTAGCATAGTCAAAATAAAACAATGGAAACAAAGCAAAGAGTATGGTAATGCCTTAAACTAGCCTGCAACTTCTTGTTGTTACCCAGTTCTGCTTCTGAACACGAGGAGGTTACTGATGAGCAGCTCCTTCAGGGAGAGTGTGACGAGAGGACTGAACCAAGTGTTGAGACAAGCCTTCAACCAAAATGTCAGCGCTCAGGTAAGCACGCTTGGTTCGCCTGTGAGATCACGCTGAAACAGCCCCTGCACCAAGAGTAAATGCTAAACTTTTATATTAAGCATTGGTGTCCTTTGTGTGGATGGCGGCAGCATCATGGCGAGCTGCAGGCTTAGATTTGCTTATTCCACGCGGGTTGTCCTTCCTCCTTTTGGCAGGTGGCCCCTGCTTTCAGTGTCCCTCCTGTCTGTGGTTGCACCTTATTCCATCTCACTATTCCAAAACATAAACAAATGAAACTAAATGTTGCTTATGGGCCCCATGAAACCGAGCAATTTGGCTTTGTCAAAGCCAAGTACCAGGTTCCTCTGGAAAGAGGTAGAGACCGTAGCTGACTTGCTACTATCATTTATTCCAGTGATGGTGGTGGGTCTTTGGGTATCTCTGCTGGCTGCTCTGTTTGCACATAGTGCAGCAGCACTTCCAGGCTAGGACTGTTGCAGTTGCATGTAGGCCAAAGGCCTGAAACACAGGGCATTTTTTTTTCGTTTTGGAATTCAGAAAGGAACTCAACTGAAAGAGAGAGAGCACAACCAGGAGAGCGTGGGAGTTGCTGGAGGAGAGGGAGGTGAGGTGAGAGGCAGAGTCTGAATGTTAGTAGATGACACAGTGGCCCCCAGTGGCAAAGAGCAGCAGGTCATTCACACCTCGCAGCTGGACAGGTCTGCGCTCGAGTGCTCCATACCCATCTGTCAGGAGGTGCGCAGCACTGGCAGCCTGGATTTGGCCAGTGCAGGGTTTGCCACTCTTAATTCTGTAGGTTGCCCTGGGTCTTTCGTAATTTTGTGTCTCACTGAATTCTGAATGCCGTCTGGCAGGGAAGAGGACAGGGCTTTTCTTCGGCAGGCAGGCACAGCTGGCACCCACTCCGCCACTCTGAGGACCCCCCTAAGGCGTTTCTCATTTTATTTGAAAACGTAGAAGGTAAAATGTCCAACTTTCCTCTTGCTGTTTTGTGGGAAATGCCTGCTGACAGCAGTTACACTCGCTGCTCCTGCAGTGCAGGAGCGAGTGCAGTTAAACAGCTTCTGCCCTTAGCCTAGATCAGTTGCAAGAGCAGGCCTTGGTAAATGGGATGTCACTGCTGTCAATCCATTCCTTGGTTTGAACACACAGTACCTGGTAAATTCAGTTCCCCTGGGATGAAAATCCTGAGCAGGGAGAAAATGTGTTTTGTTGAAAATAATTGAAAGATAATGTTCATCACTTTCCACCTAAATTGCATGAAACTGTGTGTTGTGTGTGAATGTAAGACTGGACCAAAATAGATGTCTAGCACAATACTGTGTGTAAAAGAAGCTTCTGGTGGTGTTGGGCAGAGTAGATACAGAGGGTAAACCTGAAGGAGGATCCCAGCTCAGACATAGCGCGGAGGACAAGTTACAAGGCTTGCATTTCCTAGAAACTGTAGATTTTTGAGGTAAACAGTGAACTTTCTGTTTTGGCTTGCGGTTGGTTCTTGTGATCTGTCATCTAGGCAATGGCTTATCTTGTAGAGAGAGTGTAGGATAAGTAGGGTGGAACGGTCTGAGGTTGGGGAATGAAATATTGGGAAATTTTATCCTTATGAAAATATAATAATATCAAAGCTGCAGAGACAGGCACTTGCACAAAATCAGTGAACTTCAGGTATGAAATAGGTGATAGATGTTCTCTGAATCCCTGTAATTTTATGTTCAAAAGTAAATGCCCCTCTATGTGAATGAGGCCCCAGTGTAAGCTAGAGTTGCGTGTGCAGTGATAACAATACTGCAGTGCCTTAAATAGGAGCACATGCTGCCTGGGTTAGGACTACTGGTCCCTAACTGATCTGTTAATACCATGCCTGATAACGCTATTTGCTACAAGGTTTACCGGAGGCTACACAGAAAAAGTCCTGCAAGGGATACACATGCACAGTGAGAACTCTGGTTGAATAATAATTAAATTGCAAGCCGAATGTTTTTCCCTTGTGTGTTTTAGGTTGAAATCCTGGAACAATCAAATAATGTAACAGTTGGTTACTATGTTACACGGGAGAGGCTGGTTTTCATGCCAGCTGCAGTAATTGAAAGGCTTGCTGCTTATGGCATTAGCAATGCCACAGCAGACATAAAGCAGCACGTCCCAAGTCTTCAGTCTGTTGCTGTCCTGGCCTTGCCGTGGAATCCCCTACCTGCATACCACTTCCAGCTGAAAACAGGTAAGCAGCAGCCTGCTGTTGGTGAGAACAGTTGCATGTTTTGTTAGCGGTTCAGGCCATAAATGTTAGGAGACGCCTCTTCTTGATCATGTTTTCCCATCCTCTTGTGCCCTGCGTAACAGCAGGAAGCAGCAAGACAAGGTCTGCTACAGTTTAATGTGCCCGATCCCAGTGTAAGTGGCATTGCCTGTGCCTAAGTCCCTGTTCTTCTGTGTGTAGGGAAAGTTAAAATTCCAAATGACCATCTCAGCTCTGTAAAACAGCATATTCAGTGGTAAAGAGATTTGTTATATGTGCTCTCATACATTTATATACACATAAATACTGCAATTACCCAGTTAAGTGTATTTTTTCTAGTGCAGACAGACTTAGAATCAATATTATGATTATGTCTTGTAAGAACCATTGACTTGCAAGATTTAAGAGTATGACTACTGTTTTAAAATAGCTTTCACTTACTGCCTATCTTTGAGTAAGTATGTGTACAGTGGGCTGGTCTTACCTTATAGAAACTATCTCTGCTATAGAAACAATCTCTGTTAGTTTGTGCCAGGTCTAATAATGCAATCCAATATTTGTGTTT
>JAWLRI010000355.1:4963707-5002122 GCA_034781795.1 Crypturellus tataupa | reverse complement strand
CTGCAGTTTGTAGGACAAACAGACAATATACAGTCATGCAAATTTGTTCAGACCATGGAGCAGCGATTACAGAGAGCCTTTCAGGATGCTGAAAGAAAGGTCTTAAATACCAGCAACAACTTAACAGTTCAGGTATAATGCCAATTGCCTTGCCAGTGCTTGTTTTCAAATGCTCTGGGTTATTCTTTGCTGTGCATATGCTTGTATTTCAACATAGTATCTTTGATCACCACTTTGGAAATAGATTTATACTGTCATCTGAAAGTTTTATGTATTGCACATAATTTGTCATTAAATATAATGCCATTAGATTTGGCCGTTGGAAGAGTCTTATGTGGGGAGGAGAGCCAGTAGCAAAACAACGTTAGGAAAGAACATGGAGAGGCCTTCACTTCTTATGGAGAAAGAGAAAACGTAGATAACCACACTGGAAAGATAGCAGAGAGACACATACAGGCCTAACTCCTCTGCACCAAAACCAGTGCAATATTTCTTCAGATAATCCTCCTCTCTCTTATAGTTCTTGTTCAAGAGATAGGGAAAAAATGTCTTCAGCCAAACTGCCCTTTTATGCTGTTTTCCAAAAGCTCTTCACATACTAAACAAGGAATTGAAATATCACAGACTGTTTTCACAAGAATGTTGTGTGAACTCTCTCTAGTTAAGTAGTCTAGTATAACTGACCTGAAAAGATGCCCCTCATGCATTATTTTGCCTCTGTTTCAGATTTTGAATGCTTCCAATGTCTCCCAGGCCGTCACTCTGTTTTATGTAGTCAGTAATCAAAGTACAACTCTAAATGGTACCATTTCCAGCAACCTCCTTAACCAGCTGTCAGCTGAACTGGTGGGATTCTACCTAACCTACCCGCCCCTCACCATTGCGGAATGTAAGTATCCCTGCTCGGCACAGAGCTCTGTAAGAGTAGCCATTCCCATGCATTTGATTTGCAAGCACCATCAGCCTTCTCGTGATACTCGCAGACAGAACTTTTTGGCTGACTTGACTCTCTTTTTTTAACTACTTTGTTGTTCAGGGTCTGCTTCAGGATCTAAAACTTGGCAGGTAATGTAATTCAGAAACAGCATGTATATATATGTGTCAGTAATAAACAGCTATGCCAGGTTCCAAAAAACCTAAAATTGTAGTTTTATTTAAAACAAAAAGCACAGATTCTCTTCAATTCTCCATTTCAGAAAAACTTACTGCATCACATGAAGTTCAGAACAGCCAGGAGATTCAGACTGGCTCCTGTGAGCTAGAGGAAGCCGTGCACCTGGGCAGCCTGTATGGCCTAAGTGCTCTTTGACTCTCTTTGTATGCCAGTTTCTCTGAAATGAATGAAGAGGCAGGGCATTTGATTGTGGAGATTTCTGTTCAAGCTGTTTGTTAAATTCAGCATGTGAAATTAAGCTCCCCATAGGAGGAGATCTGTGTTCACTGAAAGTGAAAGGACGCAAAAAGAGACCTTAGTGCCTGATAATGAACTTGAGTCTAGTAAGGGCAGGTTTCAGCTGATTTCCCTCTGTGTAAATCCTCATGAGTTACTTGTTAAATTTAAAATACTGTGCTCAAATACTTCCCGTTAAGCCTCTAATAGGCTTCAAACTCCCTGATAAGGCTCAAACAGTGACAAAGGAGTTTTAGTTTTTAATGTCACAAGTAGTAAAATATTAGGCCTATAAAGCTAAGCGTGCCTTTTTGATCAGCATACTAAATGAAGTGGATTTGTAGCTCTAAGTAAAATCATTAAAATGCTTGCTTATTTTCTGGCCCTAAGAGACTGTTGAAAAGTGAGCGCTAGGGAAGATATGTTGCCTTTTTGGCTATTCTGTCTTCTAGACAGATCAGCAGCAGAATAATGATCTCGTGCAACATTTGATCAGTCAGTTTTATTGTGACTACTCTGTCTGTTAGGTAAGTGACCCCTTTCCAGTGTAAGTCAGGCATCACAGTTAACTCTGGCGAAGGTGCACATCCTTGTAAAACTAGAAGCATGTGTTATTCCTGAGACCTTACCTGTCTGAAATGTGTGCAGCCGAACACCTGTGGGTGAAACATCAAGTGATGAATTATAACCCTGCATTAGTGCACTCCTGAGCCCGATTTAATGACCTGTCTTTGGGACAGCTTGCACAAACCTGTGAGAAGACTGCTGCGTGGACAGCACTTGTCTTCGCAGGCTCTCTAGGAAGCAGAAAGCTCTGGGGTATGAGGATGATGGCTCTGCTCTGTTCCGTATTTTGGCGTGTTGCACCGAAGGGGATTAGGGTGCCTTTCACAAAGGCAGCACACGAATGTACTTGTTAGTCAGGAGCGGTGCAAGTCATTTGTCACACGGGCAGGCTCCTGCGGTCTTGCAGTTCTCTGCTGATCCCGGCACATGATTAACTGACCTGATAGAGTCTTTAGCTGGTGCTCCTTTAACAAGTAATGGCCTATATTTCATGTTGAAGCCCTTGGTTGTGTTCCCAGCACAGCAGGAGTATGGCAAGCTTAATGTGCACCTAGTATTTATGGTAGTTTGTGTTGTGAAAGGGTTTACTTAGAAAAGTGCTTGATGCTTATTCATGTGGCAGTGCAGTGGCTTTAGTTTATCAAACGGGTAATGATGTCATTTGCAAAATATGTGATTTCCCAAGACTCCTGCAACTCCTTATAGGAGTCTTTATCGTCTGTGTTAGAATGCAGAGTTAAAGGCATACAATGAAATTCCTCCTCAAAAGCATTTACTCTGCATAATCTGGTGTTTTTGCATTGTTTACTATTTCAGAGTTTTAAAAGCATAAGGCAACTAAATATCAGTGCATCGACATGAAAAACATGGATATTTTCTTAATGAAATTCCAAATATTAATGCTTTCCATCTTGCATAATTCTGTTGAACAAAAAGTGCTGATCTGTATAATGAACTAACACCATATTGAATTTTACAACCTAATGCACTTTTGAGTTGAAAAAGTTAACAAACAAAAAAAAAAAACGAGCATAAGTTTCTCACAGATGTCAGCACATATGGTAATGATACCTTAAATGGTGCAGTCGTGTTGTGCTTTCAATATATACATACTACACTTTAAGGCAATTTTCAGTTTTGTTAATCTGACTTATAATTCATATAATAGATCTATTTCGAAAAGCATACATGTACTACATATTTGTATATATACATGCATTTTTAAATACATGTGTGTGTATGTATGTGTACATGTGTGTTAGTGCCTGTATTTAAATCCTTTAGATTGTTTGCTTAAAATCTCCTTCAACCAGACCTGTTCAGACTGTGCAGCAGTTCCTCTTATAAGGTGTCCTATTGAAATAATTAGTTCTATTGGGATTCCATGATAAACCTGATTATATTTGCATTTCTGTGTTAGTTCTCTCAGAAACCAGCAGAAGATGTTTCTGTTCTCACTGTAGTCGATCGCTTAGAGATGGATGGGAAATTCTTGTGGTTAGAAACCTAACGTGACACCTAACGTGGTAGATCAGGGCGAGGAGTCTTCCGTGGACTAACTAGAGTTTGGTAACGCCCTCTGAGTGGTGGAATCTTAGCAGCAAATTGTGACCTGACTTAAGTAAGAATTAGGTTGTGGAATGTCATATTTTCCATAAAGGTTTACCCAAAGAGAGAAAGCTGCATGTATAAAACACATATACAGGTATATTACACATGACCTTTAGTTATGGGCAATGCTTGATTTTGCTCTAATGTACTAACCAGTATTTTTTTGCAACAGCAGATACATGTTCTACTTTGTACAGCATTCCTACTGTTTACTGCTTTCTCAGGCAAAAGAAACGTTGTGGTCCTGAAATCGTATTATGTCTCTGTATTTTCTCCTGGGCTGAGCAATAATGTATTATGCCCTGTACAGTGCTCATAGAATAGTCAAAGTTCAATTTTATTTGTCAGTGTTTGCTTCACCAAATATTTTGGGGTCATATAATGTGGAGGATGTTGGAATATTATGAAATAACTTCAACTTTTATTTTAAAGCTCTGGAGTATCCAAATCTTGATGTCTCTGAGTCAACTAGAGACTACTGGGTGATCACAGGTACCTTTTAATCTCTATCCCTCTTCCATGCACTTGAGAGAATAATTTTTAATGCTATAAACCTGCTTGCACAGTAATTTTACAAGCAAATAAGTGGCTGCCCACTGAACATTTTTATTGCATTCAACCAGACAAATTATTTGAAGTTACACTTTGACATAACTGTGATTTGTTGGCCTAACAGAGAAGTCTCCTGAGACCAGCACTTACCTGAGGACTCACACCACTATGGGCTTTAGCACTTTGAGAGCAGCATTATGCTTGCAAAGTTTTGAAGCAAAAATGAGCTCCTTCCAGCTTCTTTCTGGGACTTAAATTTAACACTGAAATCCAAAGAAGACTACAATATAACTTAGGAAGACAGGTGATCTACTGAACCCAGAAAGTTTGTTATGATTCACTGACTGTATCTGGGTCCAGGAATTTCTGCACCTGAAGTATTAAGCACCTAATATCATGGAAAAAAAGAGAGAGAGAATGCCGTTAGATTTCAGAATACTTGTTTTGGCAAAATCATCTTGCCAGTATCATATTTGCATTCACAATCATTTTGACTTGAGAAGTTGTAAGTGGGCAAAACCAAGACTCTTTTCTTTGTGTCAATAGAGGTCAAAATCTCTCTTATCAATGTGTCTACATGTGGAATAGCTAAATGCCCAGGAGCCTACGTCAAACTCTTTTTGTTAAAAGAAATGATTTTTTTTAGTGTATTTCCGGTATCCAGTGTGATTTGATATCTGTTATATCTATTTATATTTTTTGAGATTAAAAATAAATTTATGTGGAGATTGTCATCTTCTGAAGGAAATGGTAAGGTTCCTTCCCATTTGCATCCCACCACCCTGATATTCCATTTCTTGCCTGTGTACACTCACCGTAATGGAATATTGTTGATATTATGATGGACACTTTTTTCAAAAAAGAATCGATATGCTCACAAAAGAATTTTAAAGTAATATTGAAAAAAGCACACATTTGTATGAATTAAATTAGCATGCCATCTCACTTATTCTTGCTTTATTTAAATTCAATGTCTTTGATTTTTCCATTTATTCACCCTTGGGAAATGTCTATTCACAAATAGTTTTTATCAGTGTTTAATGCTTTCAAACATAGAATGCCTTGTTTTAAACTGATCTCTGCAAAATTCTAACTTCAGTTTTCCAAACTGCTGGATGAAAACTTCTTCTTAACAGAGGCCTCAAACTGTTCTTTCGATAAGCATTAAAGCAGGCAGCTCTCAAACAGGTTTCCACTTAAGGGGTTACCTATATTTTACATTGAGGATTATAGATCGGGTTCTTCCTAAATGCATTTTCGCAAACCAAGAATATTGGAGTATTTTATTTGAGTGTTGAAACCTCATTCAGAGATCATCTGAGAAGAGCAGTGCAGTGACTGATACACAAGCACATTATATCCCCATAGGGAATCACTGAGGGGTGAAATGATATCCAGTTATTTTTGCAGCTTTTTTCTAAGCCGGTTAGTGTGTTGTTGTCACAAGTAGCCCTGAAAACCAAGTGTTATTTACTCTGTCTGTGTGAGATGTGCTGACGCATTGTGTTTCCATTCCCACAGTTATACAAGGGGTGGATATTTCGCTGCTGGGCCTGAACAACCAGAGCTTTGCAAGATTAATGGAGCAGCGCCTGGCCCCGCTCTTCATGATGTCCCATCAACAAGGAAGGCGATTTAAACGCGCCACTACTGTGGGCAGCTACACTGTGCAGGTGGTCAATAGGACATAAATTGCACCTAGTCCCGTTCTGAACAAGGCTTTGTTTTGCATATGTAGTGCCTGAATATGTGTGAAAATGTTTAACTGGGCTGAGATTTCCTCTCCTTTTTCATGAATGCTAAAGCAGTGAGTGCAATATGCATGCCATTACTAATGAGTTCTATTCGAAAATCAAACATGTTTAAATGTGCCTCATCTTTTGAAAGCTGACATTAGTTAATCAGTTTTAATAAATATTTTCTCTTGGTTTGCTATGAAGATTGATACAATCAAAGTACTTTGGTGTAAACAGTTTATACTCAGCATAATTGACAGTTCTGGTTTTTGTTAAAGATGGAAGAAAAAAATTCTTACCTCTTCCGCTGTAGAGGTAATTCTATAAAAGCTAGAACTGTCTCTCTTTTTTTTCTTTTTGTTGAAATGCCGTATGAAGGAGTCTTTATACAGTGTTACTCTTCAGATCACGTGGTCGTAGATCACATTCTGCAATAGAGTTTTGAGCCCTGAGTGGTTTATTAAATGCCTTTCTTCTATTCAGCATCATCTTGAAGTCTTTTGAAAGGATCTTTTTTTTCATGCTAATATAGTCAGCTGTTTCTAGCGGTGTAGGTTCAAACAGGGTCTGTTTTCAAAAACTACATGTCAGGTTACAGCTGTTTTCTTTCATTTTTTCAGGAGTTGCTTATTGTGAGAGAGAAAAGCAAATTATTTTTCTTCTAATATGCCCCCAATAGTGTGCATTCTCAACCTGAAAGAATTTTAAAAAGTACACATTTTTATTTGCTGAAAATAATAATCTTTGTAAGATTTTCCATGAAAACAAGACATATTTTAGTCCGTAGCATCATGGAGAAAAATGACAACCCTTCTATTTCCCTCTCATCTTTAGAAGTTTGACGCTTCCTCTATCCTCAAAAAAGGTAGACTTGCACTTCAAAAATTCCGCTGGTGCTCTGCAGAACAAAGACAAAAGATCTTAGTTCTTTTTAGTAATAAAAATCTAGCATCAGAAGTAATGGGTACAGGTATAAAATGTGAGGGGGATTTCTCAATTGGAATATGCCAGTAAAGTGTAGCTTTCCACGTAAGGACAGATTTTAAAAAATCCTCCCTTTACGGAGGACTGAAATGTCCGCACACTTGATCCTTTCCTCCTTTGTGTACTGCATACCTTTCCTAGTGTGGGGCTTTGCGTTGTGATTATGTTGAAAGAGTTTTATGAAAGCGGTGAGTGCTTGAGAGTCTTAATAGACCAGGCTGTAAAGAGGAGGAGCCCCAATCCTATGAAAATACCTGCCTGGAGCTTATGCTTATAGGGGATCTGATGAACTTCAAGGAGTTCTGTGTGTGTCTTGCAGTTCTGATCAATGGCAGGGACATAATACAAAGACAGTTTATTTCTCTTTCTCTCATTTCTTTTTTTTTTTTTTTTTTCTAAAAGATGGTAAAAATCCAGCGTATTCCAGGACCCAAGGAGCCAGCTGAACTGACATACTATACTCTGTACAACGGGAAGCCTTTGCTGGGCACTGCAGCTGCCAAAATATTGAGTACTGTTGACTCGCAGCGAATGGCCTTGACATTAGGTTATGTCATTCAAGTTCAAGCCGATCGTAAGAATCCTTTTAAAATATTTCTGTTTTAGTCTTTTTTTTTTCTCTCTGAAAACAAAGGAATGTGGTTGCGGGAGTCTCTGTTGCTCACACAAGAAGAAAACATACAGAAATTATGACACTGGTTAGCTGAGATTCTCAGACTATAATATTTGAAATACAGGAGGCACAGTTACCTTTATACTTTCTTATGGAAAAATACCATCTTGCTTCACTTTGGGTGCAGTATTTGTATTCTTTCTTTGTATTCTCCCAGGAATGTACTTTATGTACACTGCATTTTGCTTGCTATAATTTCTGTTACAGCAGAATGAAAAGTTCGGCATCAAGCACAGTAAGAAAAGATACCTGCCCTCAGGAGCTTACAGCTGGGTTAGACAGACAAATAAAAAATATTTATCTTTCTCTTTCATAGGTGAGGGACTGAGCAAAATGAAAAATTGCTTCAAAATCTGTTCAAGTCCTGTTTCTCTAAATGAAGCGTGGGTTTGACTTATTCAGGGTCACACTGGGAACTGGTGCCTAAGTTAAAATTTTAAGCTAGGATTCCTAAGCTTCAGTCATTAGCCATAAGGTCGTCCTTTCCTGTCCATTCTCTAGAAATAAAAATAATTTTTCAGGAGTTGGTTATTGTTAACACAACAGCAGTCTGTAATTAGAATTAACATTGACTGATAAAATTAGTTCCTCTCCTTCCACCAAGAAAATACAGTCCTTTCATTCCCAAACTGTGTGTTCAAAGTCAATAATTTAAAATTATACAAATTCATTAAAAGGTTACTTAAACCTAGACATTGGCTAGGCTTTTTGGAGTTTTACAAAGCATACAGTACTGTATGCTTACTGTAACACTGTGTGCAGAGTATGTACCTAGTGGTACCTTTCCTAAGTAAACCAACAAATTGCACTGGCTTTGCAAAAAGTTGTAGATATACAAAGAAAATCGACACAAGCTTTAAACAGACTTTCAGCTAGCTTTCCTAACGGCAGCCGAACAAGATGATTTGTATTGGAAGTCTGACTCTAAAAGATGCTAAGTGCCTTTGACAGCTAATAAGCTCAATGACATTTGGAAGCAGCAGTCCCCTAGGTAATGATGGAAACACAATCGTCTGTCCATGCTAGTGACCAGTAGCATATAAAAATAAAGAGAGAAAGTACGGTGAACTCAACAAACTTATTTCATTTAAACAAAATTCAGACTCAAAATGTTAATATCTGTTGCTTTGTTTTTGAAAGAAATGAAGTGACAGAATTGTGTTTGTTTTATGGAAAGTTCTTAGGTGCTTACAAGATGCATATTAAGAGACTTAATTCTGATAAAATAGAATCCAAGATGTTTTTGCACCATCTCATTTCTGAAAAGTACCTTTTTTTCCTTGTGTCCTTATTAATATATCTGCAACTTGCTCCTTTCCAGTTTTGTAATTTTCCCTGAAATGATAAGACTGTCAACCTTAAATGCAGCAGAATATTCCTAGAGGACGAGAGAAGCATTTTCTCGTCCTCCCGTTGATGCCAATAGCAGCTGCTGGTGTGTTTGGCTTCATTGTCTTTTAAAGAGTTGGGCCAATTGACCCTAGCTGAGCTAGTAATTCTGTGACACCAGGAATGGACTCTGTACTTTTAACTCATGTGCTACCTTACTGTGGGCTTTTCTTACTTTTGAAAAGTAAGGACATGTTACTTGCACCTTTTTTTTTTTGTTTTCTTTGTAAAGAGCCATTTAAGTGTTATCCAATGTCTAAGTTTGGAAGATGATGGCTGCTTTTGCAGCTGGCTGTAACTAATTGAGAAAAGAGAGCTCAAGGATATGTGAATTGAGCAATGCAAGCTGAGATTTTTACTTAAGAATTCCAAAGATATTGCTAAGTTAGCAGCAATACTTTTATACTAATTGTTACATGGTGGCAATTGTAGACTGTGTTGGAAGCAGTTGGAATGCCTCCTGCTTACTCAGTTAGAGAGGGGAATACTAATGTTCTGCAATTTTCTGTAGCTGTTGTGAAAAACCCACCAAACAACCTGTGGATCATTGCTGCAGTGCTTGCTCCCATTGCTGTGGTTACAGTTATCATCATTATCATCACGGCAGTTCTGTGCAGAAAAAACAAGAATGACTTCAAGCCCGATACCATGATGAACCTGCCTCAGAGAGCTAAGGTGAGTGACTAGTCTGCTGATCAAGGCACTCCTTTTGTTTTCTGAAGCTTTAATTCCACAGATTCTTTACTAAATATACTTGAACATCTGGATTTCAGAGTGTCACTACTCACAGGTTGTATCTTATACTTCTGTGCTCTGTGCTTCTCTGTCCTGTCTCAGTACTGAGTCTTCTTTTTTACTCAGGACTCTTCACATTCCTTCAGGACTTGGTACTCACTGCACAGAACAGCTGTCAAGCAGTGGCGTGAGGCGCTTAGCCACTGAAGCTGAGTGTGCTTTGTTCAGAGCATTTGAGCTGGCTTCATTTGCGTCTTTCATGAAGCTGAGATGCAAATGAGGTATATCGTACTCATGACTTTTTTTATTAGCGCTTCTCCCTTAGGACTTCATTCTCAGTTTCAGAGCCTGAGCTTCTGCTGAGCTCCATATGACAAGTGGAGTTCTAGTCTTAATACTCATCTGGGTGGTAATTCAGGAAAGACATGCATTTTTCTTTTCTTTTTTTTTTTTTTTCCACCACTATTTCCCCTTTAGATGTTTTGAATTTTCTGACTCACTAGGGAATAGTTAGTGGATCCTCCCACTCTGTTCAGTGCTGCTTAGGCCACCTCTGCAGAACTGTGTCCTGTGCTGGGCTGCCCAGCACAGGACACCTTCTGCCTTCTACTGAAGGTAAAAGGTTCTACCTGCAAAGCATATACATGTAAATCTACTGATCCTTCCTCCTTCTGGTTGTCTTTGCTCTTTTCTGTTGGCATGGGATTAAAATGATAAAATTTTTCTTTGGTTTCTTATTGCTACAGACAGCAGGATTTTTGTGATTTCAGCTCTGTTGCTTGAACCAAAAAATAAGGATGGGGGGAGAGTTGAGAGAAGGCATAATTCATATGACAGCTCTTTCCTCCTCGTCTTAAGTTAGTAGCAGAGCGGTGGGTGTAGCTGGTGGCAGTTGAAAGCATGCATTTGTATCAGCTGATCAAAAATAATACAGAAAAGACGGTTCCATTTCAGCTCCAATATGCAGATCCATTTTCCTTGTGTTATTAAAACAGTATTAAAAGTAGATTGGAAAAAACAAAACATGCAATATAACAAACAAAAATTAATAAGACTGAAGTGATACCATATACTGTCTCTTTAAAGCCTCCAAAATGTGAATCATCCTCTAGTATGAACTGTCACAAATACCGTGCACTACTTAATTCTTCATGTATGCCATCGTAGTCCTAGCTAAAGGATAAAGTGGCACTATTTTTTTACATTGCTTTGAGCTGTCAGTCATTACTAGTTACTTTTTACCTGAAAAAAACATGTAATTTAAGGCTGCTGGCTGAACACACAGCAGCCCGTACAGTTCCTTCTACAGCAGAGCAGAATTCTGTTCATTCCAAAAAAAATCAATCTATAATAATAATAATCAGTGTATAATATATGTGGTCAGGCTGAAATCCGTTCAGCCAGATATTTGTGTGAGCAAACAGTGTAGTCAAATAGAAGCTGGATGTGTCAGATAGAAGCGAGTGGGGTGAGCTCCTACCCTCCACGCCGTACTCATTTCGGGATATTTTGCCGCAGGCCTGCTCTGCTCTGCTCTGCTTCCAGGACCCGAATGCCCTGTAGCACTGTAATGCTGCAGGTGCACCCCAGAAGCACATTTTCCATTTTAATTTCGTTTGGAAGGAAAGCCATAAGCTCTGAGGTCACTCTGCTGGGTGGCCCAAAGCACAGGCAGTGCAGTTAATGTGGAGATTCGTTTCAAAAGTGCACTCTGGATCCAGACTGAAATGCTAATGTAGATGCACCTTCACATCACTTTGATATATTTTTAGAATTTATAAAATCTAATTTAATTTGTTACATAGATGTGATGCATTTCCAAATTAAAGGAAATTTGATTACGGTTTAGTTTCACAGGGATGGCTGCAGCAAAAGGTTCAACCAGCTCTATTTTAAGGTATATACTTATTTGTGGACTGTGGAAAATAAATTCTGCAGCAGGATGGGAATGGACTGGTTTAGTCATTCCAATTTTAGCTTCTTGACTTAAAATGATGGTAAGAAATGTAGTTTGGGAAGATAATGAAATAAAGTCATCTTGAAAGTAACTGTGTTGTTTTTAGTTCCAAAATGAGTGACCGTAGGAAGAGCAATAGCACTTGAACTGCAATTGCAACATTTCATGCAATTTGTCAGTACAAAGAGCTGATGAGGACATTCCTCCAACACGTTTAAAATGAACATATTATATTCCATGGCTTAGAAAAGTGCCGGAGACTGATTAATGCTGAATCTCCCTGTAAATGGAGTTGCAGCAGAGTGTTTTTGAGTGTAAGTAACAGAACTTGTTGTTGAGTTATCGGGGTAGTTCCCTGCCTCCCCTTGAATGCCTCCCAGGGGTACAGACAGGAGAGGAGCCGCTAGGGGAGACCTTCCCTGCCGGTGGCCTTGGGGTGGCCGCGAGCTGCTTTAGTTACCGGCAGGGCCATGCGGCAGCGGAGCAGAGCTGCCTGCGCGCGCAGCCCCGGTGCTGCTGCCCTCCTCTGCAGCCGCCAGCGTCGCCGCTGCCTCCAAGGGCACAGGCAGCCCTGCTGGTTTCCTCAGCTGGCGCTGCATTTCCCAAAGCAACTCTGCTCGGTGAAATGCCCGTGGGAGTTTATTTTAATATTCTCGCAACAGTGTTTTTGCTGTGAGATACTGGTTTGCTTGGTGGCAGTGGGTAGATGCTTTCTAATTTGCAGCGTGCTTTTTTAAAGCCTGTACGCTCTGCTCACCTTCCCTTTCTTCTGGCACATGAGCAATTAAGCTTGCAGGTAAACAGCAATGTGATCTGCAGTCTGAGTCCCTCAAGCAAAAGCAAATACTGCGTGCCACAGGAAAAAAACCACTATCCATTTGATAAAAGACATGAGAGAAAAAAAGAGCAGAGAAACTGTGTTTATATGGATAAATATAGAGAAAGGGATTGATTGTCTTTTTTTTTTTCCTTCTTTTTTTGGAGATATTGGGGTGTTTTCCACAGTGCCAGAAGGCTCTGCCTGTGCTCATTCTGCCCTTTCGCTGGCAGTGTACCGTGGGGGTCAGTCAGAATGGAGAAGCAGCGTTAAACCCGCAGCGCTGCCTGCGCGGGCGCCGCGGCCTCGCGGCCCCTGCCGCTGCGGCGCCTGCTCACGGCCGGCCCTGCCAGCTGCCCTTAGGGGGTAAAGCCACCAGATGGTCCTGCAGCCTTTCACTGAGCGCAGCTCCGAGACCAAAGTTTATTTAACACAGTGCGCCTGCTGGCGAGGTGGCTCTTGCAGCTCTGCCTTTAATGCAGCCGATTCCTAGGCGTGGCGGTGAGTAAAAACTCAGATTAAAAAATGCTTCGTATTGCTCTTTGGCACATGAGAGCTGCAACTCAGCAGAGTTTGCCGTATTCTCATGCTTGCAGAATTTTGCTTCTCTTTTATTCTTTTAAATAAGATGGGAAGTATGTGTTGCAACTTGGTTTTCCATTTTGAAAGGACAGAGGAATATCTGCCTTTAATCGGCTTTTCTCTTCTGTCACCTTGAGTAATGGCTCAATGGCTCACCTTGAGGTGGCTTGACTAATGTTTAATGTAGTTAATGACGTTTAAAAACTTGATTCTCATTAGAAATCTTAACGTCGAGGGTGACAGGCGGGAGAGCTCTTCCTCACTGTGCTGGGCGAGATGGCAGCGGGTTTGCCGGGGCTATGGGTGCCGCACGGGCATTTCTGTGATGGGGAAAAGCTGCATCCTTGCAGTGGAGTGAAAAGTTCTCTTCTTGCAGCACCTGGCGACATCTGCTCCTCCACAGCAGCTCTGTCCAGTCAGCAGCTCCACAGTGCGTTGGCAGGGGAAATGTGAGCAACTTCAGCGCAGGAGAAACCCTCAGGCTTGGTTTAAACAGGAGCCTGGGAATGTGATGTAGAGAACGTGTAGAGCGCGCTTGAAAAAAAATGAGACCCACATTTTTCAGACTGAGCTGGCCTGTGAGCTGTGTCTATATTTATAGCTATAGATAAGATTTATTTAGTAAGGGATGGAACAGGAGAAAGTGGGTTTTTTTAGAACCCACCTTGTTTGTTTGTTTGTTTGTTTTCTCCCATGGATAGAGCAAAATTTTGATCTGGCTATTTGTTTTATAGAGCTAAAATATTGAATAACATGGCAGGAATCTGAAAGAACAGGAATCTGAAAGATTTCTGTTTATTCAGTTTTTAGTGGTCTAATTTGGATGTGTTTCCTGAAATGCGTTTCTGGCACTATTGCTCACCTTTTACTGTGTTTTTTAGCAGTCTTTCAACAGCCTGCACTTCAGGAAGGACACCCTTCTCTGCTTTGGTAAAGTAATGGGTTTTAGTGAAGCAAGAACTCGTATAGTTTTATGTTACATGTTTTTTCTAGAGGTGGTTAGGATTAGTTTATTTATCTGGTCAGCAAATTCAGTTTGGAAAGTTGAGCTTTGCTTGAATGATTCAGTTTCTCCATAAGGAGGCTCCTTCGCTGGGGGGCTGTGGTGCCTGAAAAGCGTTGGGTGATTCTGCGCTGGGCAGGGAGAGCCGGGCAGTGGGGCAGGCGGTGCCGGGGGCTCTGCCTAACGCCCTTCCCTTCCCAAGGGAAGTGTGGGAAATGGATGGGAACCTTCCCAGAGGTAGGATGACTCAGCAGAGTTAGGTAATTTCACTCCTCTGAAAGTGACCCTTTTCTGGGGAATTCTTCCCATTCTGTTCTTGCATGTTCTACTTTGTCTTGATTTGGAATAAATCAGCGCTGTCTTTTTCAAGCAAGTGATTTTTTCATGGAGAACAATGTCTGTTTTCTGTATGGTTGTATCTTTCTCCTTGTTAACTTTTCTTTATGTGAAATATTGAATTGTCTGTGAAAGGAATTTCTGAGGGTTTTAAGACTAGGAAAGAAGGTTAGCCAAGATCAATTTTATACTAATTAATCATGTTTAAAATATGTAGAAAGGAGATTTCATCAGATCATTGCTTTATTGCTGACTTATTACAGTCTACAGCATTTTGTCTGTAGCTTATATAAGTAAAAAGTTAAGAGGGAATAATGGAAATTCTTTATTAGCATGAGATGCATGTTGGATTTTTTTTTCTCACTTTTTTTTTTGCAGCCAGTGCAAGGCTTTGACTATGCCAAGCAACATTTAGGTCAGCAAGGAGCTGAAGATGAGGTTTTACCTGTAACTCAAGAAACTGTCGTCCTTCCACTTCCAGTTAGAGATGCCCCTGCCACCCAGGAGAGAGAAATCACTCAAGACGGGAGCACCATTAAAACTGCCCAGTCCAACGAAACAAGGAAAAGGTACGGAGAGAGGCAGCTCGGCAGAGGGATGGGATGGGGCGCGTGCTGCTGGTTGCCTGCAAAGAAAAGTACAAGGTTTGGCACCCAGACGGTGCATGTGGCAGATGGCTTCTCCTCAGATAATCTTGGCATGATGTTGATCTGCACTGGATATGTAAGATTGCTGAAAAATATAGGATAAAATGGAGAAAGGCTTTGCAGTTCATGTGTGTACAGGAGAGAGATGGGAAGGGACTCTCATATGCACATGGTCTTTGTACAAGCGACAACTCTGAACTAAACACCGGGTGTCGTGCATGAACATAGATCATTTCTCAGATGAACTGAAAGGCAGGAGCTCGGCCTGTGTAACCAACGTAGCTGCAGTGACAGCCTGCGTTGCTCAAGGATCAGTCATGTCCTCAGAGCGGGAAGGTTAAATTTTACAGTCCAGACACACTAAACTTCTTGTCCCCATCAGAGTTCTTCAGTGGAAGATTGCTGTTACACCAGCTGAAGGTGCTGGTGCTGTGCTACTACAGGGTAAGTCATCCTTTAAAATGGGTGCACACAAAAATGTACATCAGCCCGTTAATCCTCTAAGAAAAGTGAGTAAGCACTTTATTTGGTTATGCCCTGGACAAGGGCCTGAATTCCCCTGTACTCAATCTGCACATTCAAAACCAAGTTTTGATTAACAAACTTTATTCAGGAAAGGAATCAACAGGAAAGTTTAATAATGAGAATAAATGTGTTGAACCTGTGGCACTTTTGTGGTGCCTTCTAAGCAAAAGGTATCTGAATAGGTCCTTTCTATGGCAATGGTTGTGCCTTCTGCAGTGACTGTTTCAGCAAGTGTGAATAAGCAGAGTTTTGTTCTTTTGACATTCCCATGAGGTGTGGTCGGGAGATGGAAAGTGATGGTTTCAGAAGATGACAAAACATTTCATGACCTTTTTGTATTTGCTATTTCATCCAGGCTATTTTGCAGCCTCAAAAGGTCAATTTAAATCATCCTGCCATGAAGCAGCTGGTATCTGATCAGATATTTCCTCTGATATTATCCCCGAAGGAAACTTCACAGTTAATAGATGTGACGATCACTTTAAAAAGATGAGTATTTAGACTGGAGGCAACAGAAGTCATTCTGTGAACTGTCCATAGTTGTTTATTTTCCCTGTTCTCAAGCAGAGCAGAGTATTAATACTAAAGAGAATTTGACAGGAAATCACCAAGCTGAACAAAGGCTGGTTGCATATGGAGTTCTTCTGAGGGTCTACAGCTTGAAAGAGCCTCTGATAAATCACGTATATGTGTGTATGTATGTACTTAGATACACACACAGGCTGCCTTCAAAAGAAGGTCTTTAGGAATTGCTCTCCCTCAGCAATCCCTGCCTGTTCTGACCTCAGTAAATGCCTTGAGAAGACCGTATATTTTTTTCTCAGATGCAGCCTCCTTGCATTGCCCTTTATTTGTCCGCGACACTTCAGAGTAATTGATTTCGGATCCATGCATGCACGAGTATATGGATTCTGTAGATTTTTTCCAGTCCTGTTGTGGCCAGTGTCTTTTCTAGGAGCAACGTGGTGTACCACCCCATGAGGTGCAATGGCACCAGATTTAACCTGTTTCTGCTCCCTGAGCGGCCTCCGCTTGCCCTTCCCACCCTCGCAGGGCTGGAGCTGTCACAGTGTTTCTGCTCTGACCTCCCTTGCTCCTTGGCGAGGGATCCAGTTCTGTGCCGTGAACTGGACAGACAGTGGCCGAGGAAAACAGGACCTTCCAGTAAGTCCTTTCAGGTGTTATATGCAGAGGAAAAAGGAAAATCTTCTTATCGCAGTACTCAGTGTGTATATAAAGTGAGTAGGTGAATTTTGCATTATGACTCACAAAGTAGTTGAGTGTAAATGCAAGCTAGATAATTGAAGAAAACGCTAGGAATTAATATAGCCATCTTTGTAAACCAAATGTGTGCTTTATTTTAGCTGTATAAACGATGCTGAACTAATATTATTTTGCCCTTTGCAATGTTTCTACTGTTGTGGGGATTGTGTAAGAGAAGCAAATGATGCCCGTCAGCCCTGAACCAGTTGCAAAGTACTATTTGCATCCTGGCGCTCTGCTCCTGCTTTTCCTGTCTTTCCATTATGCAGTTTATTTTCTCTCTCCTTTTGGTACAGAATCAGACTTGAAAACTCAGTGATGCAAACGGTACAAATGAAATAACCTTGAAATGAGGTTTTTGCAGAAGAACTTACGGTCTCCTTGTTGCCATGGTTACTTGCAGCCGGTCGCCTAGCCAGGACGGCTCCGTGGGCACCAGCGCGTCGGGGAAGCCCAGCTCCGGCCGCAGCTCCCCGCAGAAAGTAGCGGCCCAGCCAAAAGGCGCCAAAGACGAAGGCAGGAAGAGAAACGGTGAGAAGCTGCTCCTCGGGGAACCTGCTGGCAGCTGCTCCTGGAGCAGTACCCACACGGGCACCTGCTGTGTTGAAACCATCTTCCTGGCCCCTTTAACAGTCTTTCAGGCATTTCTTGTTCACAGCTTTTTTTTTTTCTTTATTGCTATAACAATTCCTCAACCTCACAGTGTGATGCTTACTCTTTGTGTGGGGGCCTTTGCAGGTTTTCCCTTTTTTTCTCCCATTTTTTTATTTCTTTTTATTTATTTTAGCAGTAACAAAGACATGCTGCTTAGTAGGCAAAGTGGGTTTACATTTTTTTTTTCTGTTTAGAGCCCTAGGATGTTCATTTCCATTACTGCTGTTGCTAAGCTGGCCCAGATCTGATGAAGATGAATTAATTAGGTAAAAACTGATTTGAGGAGGTGTGAGATTTCTAGAGATTTGACTGTTTTTATCCTCCTTCTCATGCATTTTATTACTAACACTTTTAGTGAGAGCTTTTCCTGCTGCACATGGGATGTTACTTACAAGTCCTTTGTTGATGGTCACCTTCTGACTTGGGATGTACCAGGGACGTCTGATAAGAGAGTGATTCTCTTCCCTTTCTTCTTTGCTTTTCTGTTTTCTTTCCCTCTGCTTCTCTTGATTCCTCCTGAATTAGAGCTTTGCTTCAAAGGCCAGATTTTGCTTATGAATAGGAAATACTGGTTGAACCAGAGATTACTTCTGTTTGAAGGCAATTAAGCTGTGTGTGGCCTCATCAAATTCTATCGTGAACTTTAGTTCACTTGGTCTTTAACTCTTCTTTGTTAAAAATATTGTAGTTTGGAAGGAAAGATTCAGAAAAATAGAGAATCTTAGTGAAGATCCCTTCTCCCTTTTGTACCCTGAAATGATTCTTTGGAGCTATGTGTAGCTAAAAGCTTATAAAGTTGAAATTAAAAGATGAAAGTAAAAACACCCGTAAATTTTATCACTGAGCTTATGTCTTGTTCCCAGTGCTGTGGTTTCAAACAAGACATTGTCATCCCTGGTATTCTGGGCTTTTTGCAGGGCTTTGTGTTTATCTGGGTGATTAATATCAGTCACCTGTTTTGGCCATTTGTCCTTCCAGTTTAAGAAAGCTGCTGTTTTTCTCTTAGCTGCTCGTCTAATTCTGCTCTAGCCCTCCAGCATGATTGTAGGCTGCCATCCCAAATACGTGTGTCAGCAAAAGAAATAGCAAATTTTCTTCTCTGCAAAGCAGCATCTTAAAACTGGAATGAGTCCCTTGCTGG
The DNA here is from genome assembly GCA_034781795.1 of Crypturellus tataupa. Classification (NCBI taxonomy): domain Eukaryota; kingdom Metazoa; phylum Chordata; class Aves; order Tinamiformes; family Tinamidae; genus Crypturellus; species Crypturellus tataupa. The sequence goes on along the minus strand of JAWLRI010000355.1, from coordinate 4,983,560 downwards.
TCACGTGCTCGATTTGGGGACTCCAAGTTCGAACGGCTCATTAGTTGCCATAGTTACCAACCAATTTTAGATTCTGCTCCGCGCTGACATTTAGTTCCACAGGAAAATGCTAGCGCTGGATGTTAACTCCGCGGATAAACTCCGTGTGGCTTTTAGCAAAATGGACTCCACACGGAGGATGTCAGCCCTGAAAGCCAAGCGCGAGACCTTGCAGGCTGACACGCTTGGCTGCAGACCTCATGGTCTGGCGGATCGGGAAGGTTCTTTAGCTGTGCCTGGTTCCTGAAGGAAACAAAGCTAAAATCCCTTTGTATTACAATACTGGTAGTCTGGAAGGTAATTGCGTTTTTTTCCTTTTGATTTTCTTTGCGAAGCTTGTTCAGGCTTTAATAGGAAGTTTCCTTTTCGAAGTTGAGTAGTTGTGCTTATATTTATTTTGGACACCTACAAAAACAATTGGCTTTTGTCTGTAATACAACTAGGTTGTGATACGCGCCAATTTTTAAACCAGTGGGGCAGCTGAGCATCAGAGCGAGCTTTTCACAATTTCTGAAGGGTCTGTAGTGACTCAGTGCTCCAAATTAAAATGCAGCTTGGCAACAGTGACTGAATCCAGAAACAGCACTGTAGCAAACTGCTTTTAGAGAGAGCTTGAGAATCTGCTGTGTTCTAGAAAACATCTAGGGTTCTTCGTTTGCCTTTTCTATTTTAGTTAGGGTGAACTACAGGTTAGATGAGAATGAATTTCTTCTTCTTCTATATGAGACCATGTATTGGTCTTTTAAAGCTGGATGTTTAATCTTAGTCTAACCAGGTGAGCTCTCTAGTTACTCCAGAGGGAGATAACTAAGGGGATTAAATGTACCAGAGGGACTCACCTTCCTGTTTTCAGTATGGAAAGAGCCTGGATAACTACATCAGAGCCCATGAGTTTTAAGGTGATTCGCTTTTGCTATGTCTGTGTCTCCAAAAGGCTGCCAAGTGAAAGAAGGGTTTATGGTAGGGAAAGAGTAATCTGTTCTTACCATTCTTCATTCCCTCATCATGAGGTATCATTGCTTAACTTGCCGCAGAAAGGGTATTTTGGGATCACTTTTTTACTCTTCATCCTCTCCTAGGAAGCTCCTAGGCTTTTTTAGGGGCCTTTCCTGACATTCGATCATACAGAAAATAAATTCTGAAATCCCTTATATTGGCACCAGTTACTCTTCCCTTTGGGCCTCCTGGAGGATTTTATATTTTGATTCTTTTGTACCCATAGATTATCAGTTTGCGTGACACCAGCTAACATTTCCCCCCAGCCTTTTCTGTTCCTCCCCCGGCTTTGTGGGATATGTGGGATGTGCTGTGACCCTGTTAGCATCCTGCTCATGACAGATATAACCAGTGCCATTTTCCACTGCTTTCTGCACCTGCTCTTAGTTTGCAAGAGGCAAACAGGTGTTATAACCTGTTCTGTGAACTTCTGTGAACACTTCTGAGGCCCTTCACACTCTTATGAAAGCAAACATTGCACCTGCCTCTCTCAGGAGAGAGGAAGAGAGAGCCAACATCATATCCCAGTTGTCCACACTGAGTGATTTGGGCCATATTCAGTTGCTACATTAACAAGCACAGTAGGACAACTTGCATAGCATAAGAGCATTTTTTTGATATTTTAAAATTCCTCGTTCTTTTTTACAGGTAAGTATTTCAATCTTTCTTTTCTCCTTTCCAACATACGATAATTTGCAGAGAGATGAGGGGAGTGAAGAGATGAGAGAAATCCTGTGTGTCCTTCACATTGGGATCTTAGACTGACAAAAGCATAGTTTTGGGGGGAGGGGGGTTTGGTGTGAATTGGTAAGCACAGGATTCCACATAACCAGTTTTAATTCACCTGGGAAACTACAGGCCAGTCGGCCTCCCCTCCGTCCCTGGAAAGGTGATGGAGCATCTCATCCTAGAGACCATCTCTAGGTATGTCAAGGAAAAGAAGGTGATCTGGAGTCAGGAGGGATTCACCAAGGGGAAGTTGTGTCTGACGAACCTGATAGCCTTCTGCGATGAGGTTACCAGCTGGATGGATGATGACAGAGCCATGGATGTTGTCTACCTTGACTTCACCAAGGCTTTCGACACCATCTCCCATAACATCCTCACAGGGAAGCTCCAAGTGTGGACTGGATGAGTGGACAGTGCAGTGGATTGAGGACAGGCTGGATGGCAGAGCCCAGAGGGGGTGATAAATGGGGCTGGGTCTGGCTGGAGGCTGTGGCCAGTGGTGTCCCCAGGGGTCAGTACTGGGCCCGGTGCTCTTCAACTTGTTCATCAGTGACTTGGACAAGGGCACAGAGTGCCCCGTCAACAAGAGCGGACCAAACTGGGAGGAGTGGCCGACACTGCCGAGGGCGGCGCTGCCATTCAGAGAGAGCTGGACAGGCTGGAGAGTTGGGCAGAGGGGAACCTCATGAGGTTCAACAAGGACAAATGCAGGGTCCAGCACCTGGGCAGGAATAACCCCAGGCACCAGGACAGACTAGGGGTTGACCTGCCGGAAAGAGGCTCCACAGAGAGGGATTTGGGAGTCCTGGTTGACACCAGGTTACCCATGAGTCAGCAATGTGCCTTCATGGCCAAGAAGGCCAACGGGCTCCTGGCTGCATCAGGAGGAGCGTTGCCAGCAGGGCCAGGGAGGGGATCCTGCCCCTTTGCTCAGCTCTGGTGAGGCTGCACCTGGAGTATTGGGGGCAGCTCTGGGCTCCCCAGGACAAGAGGGACATGGAGTTTCTAGAGAGGGTTCAGTATAGGGCCATGAAGATGATTAAGGGACTGGAGCATCTATTTTATGAGGAAAGACTGAGCGAGCTGGGCCTGTTTAATCTGGAGAAAAGAAGGCTGAGAGGAGATCTGATCAACATGTTCAAGCACCTGAGGGGTGAGTATAGGGAGGATGGGACCAAACTCTTCTCTGTGGTGGCCAGTGACAGGATGAGGTGTAATGGGCGCAAGCTGAAACATAGCAAGTTAAATTTCCCTGTGAGGTAGAGCTTCTTTCCTGTGAGGGTGACAGAGCCCTGGAACAGAGAGGTTGTGGAGTCTCCTTCTCTGGAGATCTTCCAAACCCACCTGGATGCCACGTTGTGCCACATGCTCTAGGTGTCCCTGCTGGAGCAGGGGGTTGGACTAGATGAGATTCTGTGATTCTTAGCATGGTTTTGGTGGCTGCAGAGCTGGTGACCTGAGTGCTTAGCACCACCTGCTGGCCTCATGTGACACAAGTCGTGTAGGCCTGCCCAGAAACCGGAGGTTGCGTTATGCCTTGGACATTATCTTTAGTCTGTCTTACCTTGCGTGCTAGTGGCTGCAGTGATGTGCAGGGAAGCCTTCAGTGGTGGTTCCGGTCTCCAAAAACCAGGTGCCAGGCAAATCTCCCTTTATCAGGCATCAGTGAGAAAAGGGCAATGGAAAAGTATAAACTGCAAATGCCATTTAATGAACAAATGCTGACCTAAGGTGGAATAATCTTGATTATGACATAATTTTTTGGGGTGATAGTCCTGTCACAAATAAGGCACTTTCTTCAGGTGCCACAGAAAAAAAATAGCACTTCAGTAGCCTTTGTTGTGCTGATTCAGTGAGCAGAGCATCCCGGGCTCTCCGTCATATTTGGACAGTTTCACGAATCCAGAGGGACAATATTTAATGACAAAATGATTTAACCTGTGTGTTTCCCAAAGGTCAAGTTATGTCAACTCCAGCTTGCAATAAGTGTAGACAGAAAGATAATAAGCTTAGTGGGTTCATATTTTATGTTAGGACTCAAATATTTTCCTAACAAAGTCGTACTGGTCTAAGAGTTTATACAATCTACTATAATTTGCATGAAGATTAAATTTTAAAACAGAATATATTTTTCAGAGGAAATAAGTTCAGAGCAGGCCATTCTTTAGGAGAGGATCTTTCTGCCCATTTGGAGATAGAACAAACATCCCTCTGTTCAATAGAACAGCATTTGCAGGGATCTCTTTGTGGAATTTGTGCTTGTGCTTTCAAGTCATTCTTTATTCTAAAATGAGGATAAAGTTAGGTTTAACATTAAGCAACTGACAAAAGTGGTGCAGGTTTGCAAGCAAAATTTGGAGAGGAAAAAAGCCCAATCGGATTTGAAATTTCCATTTATTTAGAAATCTAAAAATAAAGATACTTATCCATGTCATTTAATTTTAAAGACTTTCAAAAACTTTCTCTTTTCTTAACAATGTCTAAAAATGTAACTACGATCACTTGAGGTATTGCATTGTAAAGCAAAAAATAGCATAAACTTGGAAGCCATTATTTTAAGTATACTTTAACACATAACAGCAATTATTTTAACAGATGGCATTTTAGTAGTAATAACTTATTCTAAAATCAGTAGATTTCTTTTCAAATTTTGGGAAATTCCAAGCTCTTAGTGTATAAAAAAGTAAAAGGAGCATTGTGGCAATAAGATGTAACTGCTAGAAAGTTCCGTATATGTGTGCGCATATGATGTCTTTTCCATGCAAAGCCTAGGGAAAGATGTACTGTGCCTTTCATTGTCATTTTCCTGCTTTTTGTGTGTCATTGGTGTGTCTATTTCTCCTTTTCATCTTTGAACATCTAATATCATCTCTAATCTAAGTGATTTTTCCGGTGTCAGTGTCTAGAGATCTGCTCCTTGAGTGTACGGAGCGCAAGGATGTGCTTGTTGTATTCATCTTGAACACGCAGTAAAAATATTTGTGTCTTTATACTGAACAAGTGTGATGTGCTTTAGTGGGCATAAGTGATGACGAGGAAGGAGGCATTCTCTTTGACAACCTTGCCAAGTCCAGTATCGATCCCTTCGACACCTCCTCCGGATCCGTGCAGCTGATCGCCATCAAGCCTGTGCCGCTGCCTGCACTTCACGCTGCGTCGGACAGAAGCCAGGAGTCCGCGATCATTAACGGAGAGGTAAGGACGGCCTGGTGGCATCTTGGCTCTTTCTGGGCCATGTTGGTAGCTGGGTCAGGCCAGAGGTCGTTGAGGAAGGGCCGGGGCACTTCACTGCGCTGCTGCGTGATGTCCCCTTGGCAGCGTGGGGCTGCTCTGTCACTGTGCACCTGTGGATGCCTGCCACCTTAGGCTCTGTGTGGTGCTCCTGCTCTCTCAGGATCCTCTTTGGGCATGTTTGCTTAAGAAAATGGTAATAAAGGCAGAGAACAGAATCTGTGAATTCTGTGGCTGAGCTTGGAAATATATGTAGGTCATGTGAGTTCCAAACTCTTGTTTCTTTTCTCTCACTCCAAAGAGCAAGGCAGAGCAGGACCATGGCTTTGCTCAGCTCAAATCTGTGCTTTGATGTGAAGTCTTACATGATTATTCCTGCTTTTTTTTTTTTTTTTAATATACATTTGATCAAGAATGGTTATGTAAGAATTGGGGAATTTATGTAGTTGTTGAACATGATGCCAACAGGCCAAAGGGACTTCTTATTTACAAACTTGCGCTGCAACAGTCATGTAAGAATCAGCCAGAATCATCCTGTTTTACTGTTTAAAACCGACACGCAGAGTTGCCGTTAGAAACTAAGTAAAGACAGTGTTGTCAGGCTTCCCGTTTGGGCCTCGATTAGAGCAGTCTGTCATATTCCATTTTGTCTGTGTATTTTGAGCTCTACTGAGCCACAGATTTTCCAAACTCAGAGGGAAGGCTTACTTAGAAATTAGCACCCTGTTTCTGTTAAAAGTTATCAGGAAAACATTCCCAGTGCTCTTTTCTGCTGAACATACATATCTTGGAAGTTGTGAAAAGACTGTAGAAATTGACTCTTGAAGTACAGACTCCAAGTAAATGACTCTTTTTCACTCAACTCACAATTTGAAGTGAAATTTTCATGTAGGTTCCCATCCCTTAGGAGCATCCAAAGAATCCTGACGTGTAGCAGGTGACACCAAACACCCATTTATTTCAGGATCTTGTCTTTGCCAGTGGCCTATCATAGATTTTCAAGGAAGACCATGAACAAGAGGAACATATAATGGTGTTTGACCAGAATACTTTCCCAGCCACCTGTGACTACTTGCTCAAGGCTTTATGCAGTCAGAGGTGGTGCCTGAACCTCCTGGATCCTACTAGATTTTCCATTGGGCACTTCTCCCCATTGGGCCCACAAATGAGCATGGCATTGGGTATTTGGCTAATATCACAGTGATTCCTTCAGTGGGTGTGAACTGAGTCACTGCTGTGATGGTGCATAGTTTTTAGGCTAAAATTATTTAACCATCTGCCAAGTCGTAAAAATACAGCAACTCTGTTCACTTGCAGTTCCGCGCTGCTTACAGATGGCATAGTGTGGTGCAGAACCACTCTGCAAAATGACACACGCAGCGCATGAAACACTTGATCAATACTGTTTTCAAGTAATCGGCCCAACACCATCATTTAAACGCTTTTTTTTTTTTTTTTTTTGCCTTTTAGGTGAACAAAGCTTTGAAGCAGAAGTCTGATATAGAACATTACCGCAACAAGCTGCGCCTGAAAGCCAAGAGGAAGGGATACTATGATTTTCCCCAGGCTGATAATAAGGGGCTGACAGACAGAAAAAGGATGTATGAAAAAAACCCCAAAGAGATTGACCACATTTTGGATCCAGATACAGATATATCTCCATTTGCTGAGCCTAAAAACAGGTGAGACTTTTTATATACACAGTTATTCAGCAAGGGAATGTATGTTTGGATCAGCTGATCTCTCCCGCTTTATGAAGAAGATAGATATAGCCTGTGATTATTTATGAAAATATGACATTCAGTAAAATAGCAATGAGATTAAAAAGGAATAAATGGAAAGGAAAAAAAAAGTGAAGGGACTCTTGCAAGTTCTTGTGGGTCATTTTTGAAAAAATGTCAATAGAAAATGTGCTTGTAATTTTGGGGGAAATAAAAGTGAACAGGAAATTAGCACCTGATTTCCTTCTTTTCTGAAGTTCAGTGGGGTTGCAGTCTACTGTTTTATTTTTATCTGTCATTATTTTGACTCGAGTGTAGCTCTTGCAGCAGGCATAAGATAAGGCAACCAGCACGTTGTCCTTATATTTTGGTAAATCCTGCGGTGTTTTCTGTCCGTATGTGCGTGTGTCTCTTAAGGATGAACTTTCAGGGTAGTTCGCTCATCCCTGGCGTGCCGTGGGCGTGCTGTGTGGTCACACCGATGTGTGACTGGCACTTTGTTGGGTGCATACCGAGAAGAGGGGAGAGAAAATCCATACAGAGAGAAGAGGGGAGCACCAGATGCCTGCTGCTGCTCCCCGAGCCTGCTGTGGATAGGTGGGCCTGTGCTGCTCTCAGAAACACCAACTGAGGTGATAGAAGGGGGAGATGACAGCAGTGCGCAAGAGGAGTGGCGCAATATGTGCATCCCTCTTTCTCAGGGGCGGCCGAAGGAGGTGCGAAGCGGGAGAGGCTTTGCCAGAACACTTCCCACCACGAGGCCTCTGGTGTTTGCTGCAGCAGGGACTGCGGCTGATCCAGCAGGGAAAAGGAATCCTCAAGTACATTCCCCCTGCAAATTCCCCACGCGTTGAAATGATGGCTCTTCTCTCCTGGAAAGTTCAGACCAAAGTTTTCTTGTGAGCTTGAATGGTGCCTGCAGTGAAAGCGTCAGTGATCACAGGGTTTGGGCACAGTGCTTCAGTCCCAGGCATTGTAAATACACTGGAAATATAAATAAAGCAGGTAGACGCTTGGATCTGGCCGTGTGCCATACATACAGAGAAGGGCTGAAGCCTTACTTTGAATGTTTATTAGGCACCTTATGTCATGTAGGAAATGCTTAAAACTTTACACACGAAGCTTTAAAACTATCTGCCTGTTGTTAAACACACTAATGTTTGTTCATGTGGCAGTATGCTGAGCTCACAGCTCTAGGGCGATAATCCTGTCTGCTGGCTGAACCACAAGAGGCCAAGTGCTGGCTCACAGTGCAGTCTATATCCCTATGTGTAGGAAGGGGGAAAAACCCTTTCTGTTTCGCCTTCTGTAAAGGTGCAGAGCCTTTCCAGGACTTTTTGCAGACAAGCCAGATGCGTAGTCTGTGCTGTAATCGCCGCGCTGGCTCCTGCAGCCTCACCTCGTGTGCTGCGTCACGGCTGGCGTTCACTTGTTGCCTCCGTTTAATAAGTAAAATAAGACGGGCAAAACACACTGTTGAAGGAAAATATGGAATTATACTGCAAAGAATTGCAATTCTTAGTTATGGGTAAATGAACTAATATAGTTTTATTTTCATAATAAAATAAAATTGGTTTTAAAGCAGCCATAGCATGATTTCATGATGGCATGAAATTGAAGAGATTTACTCTATAATGTTTTCTGCTTTATACCATCATTTATATCATTATAATTACGGTAATTAAAAACTTGTACTTTAAAATGCTTTCTATTTTTTTAATAATAACATTTAGGAGTAAGTAAAAGATTTTAAAATTTCTAGATAAAAGGCTTTTTCATTCTATTCTGTCTATATATTCTGCCAGTTTAAATCACACTAGTATGACATTTCCAAAACACATCAGAAAACAAATATACAATTAACTACAGTATTCACATGTACCTTTATATATTCGTTTTTGTTTAAGTGGTGTTTTAAAAATTATTTCCACAATATCAACAGTAAATAATCTGAATTGTTCAAGAGCCAACAGCTACGTGCTCTTAGTTTCTTGGAGTCTTCTGTACAATAAAATTCATCTTTTAAAATACTCCAGTTGTGTTCCCAGTAGAGACTGGCTAGCCCATTTGAATGCCAGTTGTTAGTGTTCATATCTCGTTTCTCATTAGCAGAACTTCTTTAAATTGGCAACCTCAAAGCAATTTTAAAAAGCCTGCTGATGATGGGCACTATTCTGGGTGTTTCCTTAAGAGTTTGTAATCAGGTCAATAATCTGCATGTATTAAAGAGCTGCATATTTGACTGCCTTCGAAAATATATCACAGCTACATCAGCTAAGTATTCCTAGACATACTGTAAACGTACATGAAATTCTAAAGACTTAATGCAGGAACATTCTGGTAGTGTCACTGCTAGAGTCTTAGGAAGAAGCAACATTTTTACTGCACTTTGGGATCCTCTCATGCCCTTTCCCATCTCCCTACCAACATCTCTTACTTTGTTCTTCTGGTTACAAATCCACTCTGTCCTTCACGCACTCAAAGAGCTTTCAAATAAGGCACTTCAGTTATTCACTATCGTATTTATAGGGGAAGTCGATCCTAGCCCCTCTCCTTGTGTTTGGCAGCGCCTTTGGGACTTTGGAACACGCGCATGGGAATTTGTGAGGGAAGGTTCTTGAAAACCCCCTAATAGTTAAATATGTGCTTGAGTAAGTTGTTAATCCAAAAGATTAAACGGGTCAGTGCTGCTGGTTCTTGCTCTATCTTTTTTCCTTCTGTTCTGTCCTTGCGTTTTTGGAATTCTGCAAACCAGTTTCTGCTACTCTACTCTAGCAAAATAGCAAATTCTGTTAACCGAATCTGTAATAGGTGAATACTTAGTTCTTTTGATTGGTGAATTAATCTGATGTCTTTTCATTTCATTGGTGCTTCTTGAGAGATCAAACCATGAGGTCTCTATAATAACACTAAATACCCTCTGTGATATTCAGTAATCACAGAAAGAGCCCTGGGCTCCTCGGGATCTCAAATATTGCAGTAGATCCTTTTTGCAATCTCAGTTTGTTCAGTCCAAAACATTTCAAATTCCGGGGCTCTATTTTCACCCCACCTATCATCTCCAGTGAAGCTCTCGGCACAGCTGCGCTTTACTTCGATATCAGCCTTTTGTGTCCTTCAGTCAAATCTTAGCACAAGTTTGCATTTTCTGTCATGGTACCTGGCAAGCAGAGTAGAGTGTCATGAAAGCCTGCAAAGCATCTTCCTTGAATAGCTCCCTTTCAAATCCCTGCGTTCAGCTCTTCTCCGGTTTCCACAAAGTTACCAGTGATGGCTGGAAAGCTGCTGTGTTCACTGTCCTGGGAATCCCCTTTATTGCAGCCTTGTTACTGGCTCCTCCATCAGAGGGTCTTTCTCATGGGTAATGATGCCAAATCTTTCCTTGCTGAATGATAAATCTCCCCGCTTGGACAACTAGAAGAGAAATGAGATCTGAATCTCTGGCCATAGAGGTAGCTGTACTAGTTTAATTTTGCACAGAGATTTGTATTGCCCATGAAAATACAAAACCATATTTGTTAAAGCATCTTTAATAGCTTTGTTAGATTGAGTTTTGGTTCTAGTTTTGGTTCTGATATGCTGTGTAGCCTGTAAGTCTTGCCTAATAATATCTCTACTTCAGCACCTCAGTAAAGGGCTTGTAATCTGTAGCATCCATTGAATTGATAGTACTTAATAAGGCTTTTTATTAATACAAATCACAACAGTTAATGCTAAAAGGATTCTGATACCTTCTTGGAACATATCTCATGTGATAAGCCCTTGTAAGTGATATCCATGCCTTTTATGTAGTTGTTTTCATTAACAGTAAACAAAATCTATCATCTCTTTCATAACGTTACTGATTTCCAGCAGTTCTATGTGCAAAGCAAGGATATCCGATTACAAAGTGGTACTTTTATGAAACTCAGCATTCTAGAATAAAATTTGATAGTAGAAGCTATTGCCTGTGAGTCTGTTTTTCTTTTTTTTTTTTTTTCCCCATTTTTTTCATTCCAGTATTTTGCTATTTGATGTTTTACAGGCAACAGATGAAAAACTCTGTTTACAGAAGCAGGCAGTCTCTGAACAGCCCTAGCCCAGGAGAAACGGAGATGGATCTTCTAGTCACCCGAGAGAGACCTAGACGTGGAATCCGTAACAGCGGATACGATGTAAGTTTATCGGATAAATTCAGGGAGATTTGTTCAGCAAAGTCTTTATTTATTCCTAAAATTAAGAAACCACTGATAACCTACATCTGAATCCAAATGGCCTTATGCAAGTGACCTTATTTGTCTACAGATCAATATACAAAAAATATACAAAAGAATTTACTGATATCATTTTATTGATGTAGTTACATTGATGCAATTCCCCCAGAACCTCCGGATCTAATGTTCTCATGAAGAATTTTTCTGTTATTATTAGAATTTTGCCAATATATGACAAGCCAAAAATATATCCTCTTTGTCTCTAGTACATAGCCTTTTTTTTTTCTTGTGTAATTCCAGTTTCCTGTATTAGACAGTTGCTATGTATGAATAATATCTGAATTTTTATAACAGCAACATTAATGTGTACTGGCATCTATACGAGCAAATAGCACCTCTAGGTGGCAAGAGGAAATAAATTTTAAAACTTTAGTATCTGTATTTCTGCCACTGGTCTCCAAAATCTTCATGCTAATGTTGATATTGATAAATCAAAGCTGACTTAATGTAGACTGCTATTAAAAATCCTTTACTCATATGATATATTTTAGACATCTTTTTACTTTATAGGAGAGGATCAAAAGATATACAAGGACTTCACTAAGGGACTGTGGTAGAGAACCTGATTTATTTCTTCAGTTATTAATAGGTCTCTTGTGGGATTCAATTCGCTGACGTTTTTACGGTCATAATGAAATAGAAGAGCTATGATTATTAGTCTGCAGATTGGGATAGTGTGATTTCTGAGGCTCTTAATTGCACATACACATAAAAATCACTTAGTACTTTATTGTCATGGTCCTAAAATGTACATGATTCTTATTTATATGGAATGTCCAGCCGTTTCTATTATAATGCCAGTAACTTTATATAATTAAAACAGAGTCATATTTTGTTTGTTTTTTTTATAGCTTTTAAATGCAGTGAACACTGCTGTTTTTCTTTTTTTTTCTCTTCTTTTTTTGAGAGCATAGTTATGAGAGAACAGAGAGGAAGGTTGGATTGCTCTGACAGATGGGTCCTGCCGTTTCGATTGTTTGTTCCTATTTTCTCTGATTCCAGATTCCAAAAGCTTTCTGTGGCTTGCAGTTTGACTACCTTGAACATTTTTTTTCTAGTTTAGTGAGAGGCAGCTTCATATCTAGACACAGGCAGAAAAAGAGGTCAGACTTCAGTTTAGTAATTCAAGTAATGAGATTTAAAAAAATCAGTTTTCAATGGTGGATACGGATCCCAGTGTAAACAAGGAACTGAGCTGCTTTTGAAATCTGCCTCCTAATCTCTGAAGACGGAGAGATGCAGTTTAAAATATGGGGCCCAAGGTTCTTTTTCACACATGTGAATAACTTGCTAATCTTAAAAAAGAAATAAATGCCAGGCATATTACTTCAAATTAGATTTAATCAACATCTAAAACTAGATGATATTATGATGAAAAGGCAATGTAGATGAAACATGTAAGATCAACATGAAGTATCTTACAAAGGCTGTTGGGGTATTACTATTAATATTAAAAAGAAGTAATTATTTGTAGAAAGCTGGTCTCTGTAGGTAGCTCCGGGAGCAGATGGGATGCTTTCCCTGAGGTAAGAAGAAAACTGGCAGGATATCACCTGTGTGGTCCCCTGAGCAGGCTTGCCCTGCACCTAAGGATCTGAATCCGGTTCCTCCAGCAATGTGCAGTACCACCGTTTCACTGACATTCATCAAATCAGGCATCTTCTCAGTCCATTTTTTCTTGGCCTGTTTCCTCGCGCCTGATTGCAGAGCGCTTTACGAAGCCGTCTTCTGTCACAGAATTTCTTATCGCCACTTATGCACTGCTGGAGCTCTCCCATGTGCTAATTATTCACTTCATAGCCCACAAATCACTAAGGTGCATTTAACCCTGGTTAATTATTGTTTTTTACTGCCATAGTTTTCATTAAGTACAAAATGTAGTTGTATTTTAACAGCTAAGAGAGCAAACAAATTATGATCTTTTATTTAGAATTGATTGCCACTTCTCACGCAATTCATATAATTCTTCTCTGAGCAGCTGAAAACAGAAAATGAAAGTTGGGTAGGTATTTTCCTCTATAGGTGAAGAAGCACTGTGTTTGCTCTTGGCTGTGTATGGTTAACCATACACACGTTGCAGATGATTGTGGACAGTGGCTGGGGAAGAAGAAAGCTATTGCTCTATTACTTGAGAAAAAATGCCGTATCTAGAGCTACAGAGCACACAAGTAAATTATCTGGGCAATACTGGATTGTTTTATAAGATTATCCTGCTGTATTATTTTGTTTGTGACTATTTTAAATGCTATTGATAAATAGATGCTGTGGGATAAAACAGTTATGTTCATGAAGTCTGTGTTGTCCTACCTGATTTGGGGTTGAATGACGGAGTTCTGCCGGTCATATTGATCCCTGTGTCTAATGTCTTTGAATTCAGTCTTAGTTCCCTGCCCACTGCTGTTCTCAGTTCCCTTGTCTTCCATGTGCTCTGTATGTCTGAATCAAAGAGATGTTGCATCTGGTTTGTCTCTGTTTGAGAACACTGCACGGGTGCTGCCTGCCCAGTAAAGCTCCCGTGCGTGTCTCCGTGTGCTTTTGTTGCTCTCAACAGACGGAGCCTGAAATCATAGAAGAAACCAACGTGGACCGCGTCGGCGAGCCGCGGGGCTACGGCAGGGCCCGCCAGGCCAAGGGCCACTCGGAGACGTCCACGCTGAGCTCCCAGCCGTCCATAGACGAGGTGCGGCAGCAGATGCACATGCTCTTGGAAGAGGCGTTCAGCCTGGCCTCGGCGGGCCACGGAGGGCAGGGCCGGCAGGACGCGTACGGCTCCGCGCCGCACTTGCCCTACTCCGAGGTGGTGACGAGCGCGCCCGGCACCATGAGCCGGCCCCGGGCAGGCGTGCAGTGGGTGCCCACCTACAGGCCCGAGATGTACCAGTACAGCCTGCCCCGGCCGGTAAGTGCCAACGCGCAGGGCGTTTCCTTCGGGAGGGGGAACAGTTGTGCAGAGCTGCGCACCAAACAGATGAGAACTCGGTTAACCGTCTCCCGCTGTTCCTGAAACGCACGCAAGGAAACGATGTGGTTTGTAAAACAGATGCGTGCACAGCTGGCTATGAATCCGTCGGCATCTGTGCATGAAGTCCATCAGCGAGAGAGGGGGGCAGCTGTCATGATCAGATGCCCTGAAGTTTGTGGGTTGATAATGTCAGGCCTGCAGCTATAGCCACCGGCTCAAAAGAGAGTTTAGTTCCACCGGTTTCTTAACGGCCCTTATGTTAAGTTAGTTTTTATGCCTCACATGGAGCTGACCATTCCCTTATTTCACAAAAATAATCACCATACTGAAACTGAAGTCCCATGGATGGACTGCAATAACAGTGCCCCTGCTGGGTTAAACCAGCCCTGAATTCCCAGTTACCGTGCGGTAATACTCACCAGAGTATTTTATTCACATGTATCAGATGCAAATCTAAAGCAGGGTGATTTCTGCCATAAGACAAATAACCAGCCTGACAATATGAATGTGAAAAACTGGCCTTGAAAATTTTGTTGTTCACTTTCAGGTCAGAAACATATACATATATTGTATATAAAAAGAATATATACATAGAAATATAGAAGAAGAAATATATAAAGAATACAATTCAAGTTGAGTTGTTATAACTAGCTAGAGTAAGAGAATAATGCAGAAAAATCGCTTTGATTCAAAATAACTATTGCTGTGACTTCTTCCATGACAATGAGAAAATGAAGTAAGAGTCACTGCTTCCAAAGTGTCCTGAACATATCTGAAAGCCACACTTGCACCTTGTGCAGAGGTTATTTCTGGCACTTTGAAGTTTTTCTCCTGATCTTCATACCATATATAATGATCTGGTAGAAAACAGATTTTATAAGACAAGGCAGACCGCCTGAGGCGCACCTAGGCAGATCACATTGCTGCTTTAGAAATTCTCACATCTGGCTGCATCAAGCTGAGTCCAGGAAAAAGCATCTCTGTTATAAGGCTGGGCCACTTCCCATCTCTCCCCAAAAGGGCCCTGGAAAGAGAGACAAAAATAGCACAATTCTAGATTCTTAGGTGAGAAGTGACATGATACCATAGGCACTGATTGGGCAGGCTTAGGGCTTGAGGCAGTGATGCTGAATCCAAGCCTCAAAGCTTCTCTGCACTTAATGAAAGTGAGAGCATCACCAAAGTCCAGCTGCTCTTAGTAACAGTTACTCTGGTAGCTCCCAAACCATAGGCAGCTAACAAGAACTAAACCAGATGCAGCTAGTGTTGTTGCTGGACCGGAATTTAACAATTCAGTTAGTGAAATCATTCAATCAACAAACAAAGGTCTTTTAATTCCTATGTTAAGATGTAGAGATAGGTACTTCTTTAATTAGAAAGCATTGTGGAAGAATTTCAGCCCAGAAAATGTATCTGTGGCTTGGAGATGGTATGATATTTTGATAGAGAGACCAGTAAGTCTGGCCCTTAAGGCCAACTGCAAAGTTTCTTCTTTAGATTTTAGCTTTTCCACTCTGATCAAGCTTCAGGTCAGGGTTATTAGCAGGAATCAAACTGAAGTTTCCTTGATTTCAACTGCATTTATTTTTTCTCTGCAGTTCTTTCATTGAAAGTCTGTTTCCCAACCCTGTCTGGGAAGTGAACTATTGCATTTTTCATAATTACTTGAGACCTTTCTTATTGCTTTAGAAAGTTACAAAGCTTGGTGTTTTTCTCAATTCTTTCTTCGTATCTTCAAGATAAAGGAAGTTGAAATACAAATTGCACAGAGGCAGTATCATCCAGTATGACTAGAGGCTGTTCTGAGGATGCTTCCCATGTACTGAATCTTTGAAACAGTTTGCTTTAGGAGGTAGTGAAACATCTTTTTTCCTGTTGTCTCACGTAGCTGTAAAAGATCCACTTCATCTTTAATTGGACTTTGTCTTGGCTCTGTGAACTCGTTTGCTCGTGCTTTCTTCCACATTCTAAAATCACCAAAGTGGTGTAATGCTCAAACAGAATGCTGTTACTATTGATGCACCAAAAGTTAAATTCTTGTTAGGCAACACACAAAGCAGGTATTGTATTGCTGAGGTTCTCGTGGTTTTTAATCGAGATTGCATCCATTGGTGTTTCAAAAAATTCTCATCTGTTTGTCTTTTGCAGGCTTACAGGTTTTCTCAGCTTCCGGAGATGGTGATGGGTTCTCCTCCACCCCCTGTCCCTCCCAGAACAGGTCCTGTGGCTGTCGCCTCTCTCAGGAGGTATTTATCTGTTGTTTTATTGTAGGTTTGAGCAGTAAAAACTACTGTTCTAGAATTGCCATACCTGTGGCAAGATCTGAAGTGGCACCTACTAGTCATCTCCGTAATAAGGAGACATTCATGAAATCAGAAACATCTTCATTTTAATATGAAGAGGAAAGAAATGAAACAAATTATTTCTCCTATTAACTGGGCAGTGTTAATAAAATCAGGAAATCAAAGCTCTGATTTTTTTTAAACCATGCTTTGCCTCAGCTCTGACAATACCTGATGGTAAATCATACTGCAGCTATGTGGCAGATAAGTCACCCTTTCAACGCCCCCGTTTCTCTGCACTTGAAAGGCTCGCAGTGTGATACAGATGAATTATAAGGTGTTTTTCAGAACTGTGGGTACAGGGATTTCTGCCTAGCTTTCAGATATTTCTTGCTTCTGTTTCTGAAGCCAAATGTGTGTGTAAGACAGATTACCTGTCTTATGCACTGCATCAGGGTATGCATTTTGCTCCTTCGCACTGTAAGACGATCTATAAAATGCAATTTTCACCCTTCTCTGGTGGGTGAACTCATTTAGCCTTCAGTATTGTGCAATTTTGTCCTGCCTGGTGCTATCTGTAGCTCTAAGACACTGCAGGCCTGCTGAGAGTTGCTCTGGAGCACTGAAACTAAATGTCACTTCCACTCTGGGTGGCAGCCAGTGACACCCGAACTCTGTGAGTCTTCAGGATATGGACACTGTTGGTGTGCTCCCCTTTACCTATTGCATGGAAGCTCTAAAGCAGGTGGGACCCTCCCTTGAAAGAAGAGGACACCTTAGCAAATGCATTTAATGTTACTCCCCACAGTAGTCTTCTCCTTTGTGCTGCCATGTGCTAATGCCTTCTGTTGATGGACTGTCATACAGCTCTGATTTTTCTGTTGCATGCCCTAGGCATTTGTTTGCCTTAAGCCACGGCTCTGTGGAACTGTAATAACTTTGACAAAGTAGTGGCAAAGCTGAAGAAGTTGTTCGCTGACGTTTTCCAAAATTCTGTCCTACCAGAGCAGACCAGCTGGTTCCTTCCTAGCAGGCTCATAGTACTGTACCTGATAGCCACATATGTGCTACAGATCTCATCTGTCGGTCAGAATGAAGAAAGCTTGTTTATTTTTTTCTACAGGTCTACGTCGGATATTGGCAGCAAAGTGAGAATACCTGAGTCCAGTGGGGTAGATCAGGCCCAACATCATGATCAGGCATCATTTGCCCCTGGTTCAAGAGCTCCAGTGTCTGTTGGTCCACTTGATCAGTCAGCTTTTCACTCAGGTGAAAATAGTAGCTCAGAGCCAACTTGCAGCTTTGGGAAGCTCACAAACTTGTACTGCCTGTGAATAAATGAATAGGCTGCAGTAAATAGAGATAGTTATTTGGAGAAGACTATATTAGGTGTTTCTTTCTGGGATAACTGAAGAGGATGTACAAATAATTACTCCCTTCTTAAATGCAGCATTAGCTGCATAACTGCTCCTGCAGAAGGACCATCTTTAATATTATGTTGTAGTTAATAAGAATTGGATTAAGGTACTACATCAGCTAATTGTCCCTTCTAACACAGAGCTCATTTTGCTGTGATGATGTTATATGCACATTTTGGTGTGGAAGCCATGTGCCCCAGCCATCACAGGAGCAGCCCTTTCTCCTCTGTACGTGTCTGAGAAATACACATCTCCAGCCTTGCTAACTCACTTCAAATTGTTTCTCCCGCTCTTCTTTGGGTATGATAGAGAAATTTTAGCCGGAGTTTTCCTGCAGATCCCTGTAGCCAACATCTTGATGAAGCTGTAGTAACCTGCAGTTGAAATGAATGGTGCAGTACTCTGAAATATGTGGTAATAACAGCTAAACTTGCATTCAAGGAAGCAAATAAAAGAGAAAAAACTTAGTGATTCAAACTTGATGGAGCTAGTTATCAGAAAGATAGAGTACTAATAACTAACTCCTCCTACCTCTGTCTAAGGCTTCTATTTGATCATATAAGCAACTGTAGATCTTACCTTCTCCAGTATATCATGTCTATATAGAAGTGTTTTAGGCAGATAATAGGAGTCTTGCATACAGTTGATGATGATCACTCTTAAAAAATGCAAAAGCCCCTCAGATTAGTTCATTATATAAAGATCTTTAATTTACAGCTGGAAATATTAGTTATTAGCGTCTCCTTTATTTCTTCCTAGGAAATACAGTGCCAGCAGTGTTTGCCATCCCAGCAGCAAACCGCCCTGGCTTTACAGGCTACTTTATCCCAACACCTCCCGCAGCGTACAGGAACCAAGCCTGGGTGCCCTACGCTGCAGAGAACGAGTTGCCGGGGCAGTGGGCAGACTCGGTGAGTGTCTTCGCTTCTCTAGTTAACGGTTATTTTGCGTGGTTTTTACAAAGCGGGTCTGAGGAGTACTAAGTAATCAGCAAAAGATGTGGGCAGGATAATTCTTCTGAGGAATAGGTGTCCTCTCTAGTAAAAGCTACGAGAGAGGGACAGTGACTCTGTCGGTCCCCTAAGCTATAAGCAAACTGCTGCAGAGTTCAGCCTTTCACTAGAGCAGGAGTCGGCAGTCATTCATCTCTGCTGGGTCAGATGCCATTTTTCTTTCCCAAATCAGAAGTTAAATATTTAGACAGATACTTTGCAGGAGCTGGCGAGTCTCCTTCCTCTGTGGAGGCTTTTCTCAAGGTAGCAGGACTCCTGGGTCTGCTGCAGCCCTATTGCACCGTGTGCACCTTCTTGCAAGCTGGTGACAGATCATAGATTAAGTAATTAATTGTACAGTCGTAGGCAATAACAATTCTCATTTTTCATCTGGAATACACCTACATTTCAAAGAAATAAAACTAAGACCTTAACATAAATTGCAATAGCTTACGGTAATTGAAGCAATTTCTAAAACTTAGGACTGGTTTTCCCATTTACCTTTGATGCTGTTAAGAAAAAAAAAAACAAATCAGTCTGCTTGAGCTCACTTCTGGTATTTGTGCAGAACCAATTTAGCTAAGCAAATAGGGAAATGGATTCTATTTTTTGTGTAAATTGGGAAATGGATTCTATTTCTTTGTGTATATCATGAAGAGAATATGGTAGTGAATTGCTGTTTGAGTTTTATAGTTGGCTTTCAGGAGGTCAGTGAGAAATAAAAAGGTCATGTAAACATTTCTGAGGACAGCTTTTTGTTTTCCAGTCTTTGTTACTGGTCCTGATGTCTGAGACGTAAAGAATTCAGTCTGACTCTCAGATGTAAGTCTGAATTTGCAGGCTAAACTGGCAGTTTAAAAAATTAAAAAAATAAAAGAAAAGAAATAAAAATATTTCACACTTGCTAATGCCCCTGGTATCTGAAGATTTGTGATGTTGTTTTACAGATTCCCTACCCAGAAGAACTGCCCTTTAAAACATGATAAACTTGTTTTTGTTTTATTCTCAACCCTACAAACATTTTAAATCCAGAAGGCCCATTATATCATACTACATCCTTTTATTAAGGAGGAGACATTTAAAAAATATTAAGGGAAGTATTTTGTTTGTTTCCTTTTCCCATTTGTGTCTGTGCTCCCTGTCTGCAATTCCATATCAAAACTGGAGAGCAGCAATGAATAAAGCTGGAAAGCAGCTCTCCGGCCTCTAGTTCATTCCTTCCTTAAGAAC
>JAWLRI010000355.1:4863963-4953480 GCA_034781795.1 Crypturellus tataupa | reverse complement strand
CGCGTGCCGCCCGCCCGCCCGCGGGCGCCGCCGCCATCTTCGCGCGGCGTGAGGCGAGGCGAGGCGGCCGCGAGAAGGACGCACCGAAAAGCTCCAGAAAAACGAGAAATCGAGCAAACGCCTTCTGTTTCTTTCTTTCTTTCTTTTTTTTTTAACTCTTATTTCCGCTTCCGAAGGAGCCGCAGGCGCCCGCGTGCCCGGTATAAAGCAAGCGGCAGGCGCGCATGCGGCACGCGGCCAGCGCGGGCTTCTAGAAGGTTCCTGCGAGGAGACGGGCGCCCTGCCCCGTGCCCCAGCTGCCCTCCCTGCCGTGAGCTTTGGACTCCGAGTCCCTGTGAAGGTGAATGCTCTGTGCTTTTATCTCCTACTGTTTTAAGCAGCTCTGCAGGCATTAGGTACGCCAAGAGTGACCGCGCCTGGTGGTGCGGTAGGAGCCAGTGGTTAGACACGCGGATACTACCACAGTATCTGCGTAGGAATTGTTACAGTCTTAGTGAGTTAGCCTGTGTTGTTAGCTATCAACTAGCTTGTACTGAGTGTATATTGGTTGCAGTTTATCATCTCGAGGGGTTGTTAGTGATACCGAGCTGAGGAACAGTCCCCTCTCTTTCCTGCCGAGCGTCTTCCCCTTCGCTAGATTCACGGTGCGTCTACAATAGCAGTTAATATACAGGGGGCTTCATAAACAGTTTCAGAGCCCTATGGCAGCAAGTTTAAAATCAAGGGGAGGAACTAATTAGCAACTACACGACTGGAAAGAAGCGCTAATTAAAACGTTCTTAGGTGAGTTTTCAGTAGGAGGAAAACATTAGCCAGAGACTGAGTGCCCAAGCTAGAAGTTTAGAGTGATTAGCAGGAGTGCAAAAAAGACTAGCTGCATAAGACATTAATTTTAAGTTTGTCTTTAGGTAAGTCAGGTAACGTGTTATTTCTATTCATTGTGTCTGGCAAAACTTGATTCTGCTGAGCATTAAGACAGAGATCTGGGTTCGGTGCTAGTTTACACATACATGGAAAAAATATCCCAGGAGCCGAGGTTGTGCTGAGGGCGGAGTTCACCGCATAGAAAATGCGAGTGAGTGGTAATGGAGCTCGCACCATGCTCCTGGCTCTTGTCCTGTTCTCCAGGCTCCGTTTCAAATTCCAGCTGCAGAACCACTCCACCTGGGCTCGAAAAGCAATATTAATAAATATTATTTGGAGGTAGCAAAATATATTAGTCAAATGCGTAAATATAAAGAGGTTATACGATTGTATGCATACAGATAAGAATTGCTTTGAATATAGTAGCTATTTAACTCGGATAAAACTTAAGCGGCATTTAAACATGAATGTTTAAATATTTCCACAATTGGAAGCATATTTTGTACAGCTTTTGATACGTTTATGTTTGGGGTGAACTATTTTCTTTGTTTTGTCTTCCAAAGAAATGTCAAGTTGACATTGAAGGAAGAAAGTGGGAAAATATTTTGGATAAAAGGGGCATTTTGTCTTGGTGAGGTCCATACATTTATGCATTGTGAACACAAATTGATACATGAATATATGATCTGCAAATGTATACTTTATCAAAGCCAAAGGCAAGCTCATCCCTGGTTATTGAGTCACATAAATATGGTACTTGATAAGCCTTGCCATTATTTGTTTCTGCTTGAAAATTGGGTTTATTTGGTGCAGTCCTTGGTAAAATTCCCATGGGTTAGCAGCTAGTGTGAAGAGCTTTGCAAAGGAAGTTGTTTGCGGTGCAGCATAGTTAATGAGGTTGATTTTATAAAATGACTCTTTTTTTCTATTATCTATTTATATATACTGTGACCTGGAACACACTTTTAAGGTCATACTCGGTGGAAATGCGTAGAGTGTGGGCTTGCCTTAGTATTTTGCTCAGAGCAGTAGTTTGGGTTTGTTTGTTTTGTTTTTTAAGGCAAATCCCTGGATCGTGTAAAGTTTGTGTGTATTGGTTTGGAATACAAGATATTTCTGTCCATGCAAAAGAGGTTCCTTTTAGGGGAAGTTCAACTGGAAAACCAATTCCAGTGTACACCGCATGTCCTTCAGACCCAAACTATAAAGACAGAGTCTGAATGAACAAGCAGACCAGAGCACAATGAAATCCTCCAGCACGTAGTAAGCGTGTAGTACATGGAGGCCTCCTGAGCTCACAGAGAGCTCAGAAGAGCCCTTGAAACCCTAATGAAGGATCACACAGCATGGGCATTTGCATATACACAATCACAGCCCTTTGGAATATGCATCTATGCCTAGTGCTAAGTCCTCTTTTTTTTTTTTTTCTTATTTTTTTAACCCCTCTTTTTACTTGCACCACTCTTGTTGCTGTCCCCTTTGCTGAACTCTTACCAATTTTATCTCCATTTTTATTATTCTCTCTGTGCATTGAGATGATGATGCAATCTGTAGAGTTCAGAATTTACTAGACAGTGTGCGAAGCCTCCCAAATTCAGATGCTTTTTACTGTGAATGTACATATGCTCTGAACTCATTTCAGATATGCATTAGCAGAAAAAGCCTTTGTATAGGTCTATAACATTTGCTTTTTTTAGCAGTTTACGCTATGCTTAGGTGGCTGTGCAGTGTACTAAAAGCTTGTTTTGTCGTTAAGGATTAGAACTGCATGAGATATATCTTGAGAAACATGTAAGTATTGTTGGCGTATAAAATGAGCTTTTATCCGTTTTTGCTCATAGTTTCTTTTAAAGTAAAAGACTGTCTCTAGTTCTCCTCAGGATCAGGATTGCAGCAGCTTGGAGATGTAGATGGTTTCTAATTATAGCAGCCTTGAGATGTGAATGTCGCCGAGTCGCTAATAATTTTTTTCAGAGCTGCAGCCCATCGTATAAAGAAATGTGAAATCAGATCGGCGAGTACAATCTGCTCTACTTGCATTAACTGCCTAGAGTAATGGGGAGCGGTTCATGCCAAACATAAAAGCAAGCTGATTGCAGTGGAGCTGTGTTATAATGGTACACTGGGTTTCATTAAGAGGCATTTTCCTCATGCAGCCTGGCTGATGTGGAGCAGAGACGCCGTTCAGCGGTTCCCGTGCAAAGTGCCGCTGCTCATCGCTGCGAGCGCCGCGCGCTGCCCGATAGACGTTCCGCTGAAGGTAGCGTTTCCTCTGACGCTGCCTGAGGCTGATTCTTCATGTGTGCAAACAAGAGCCGTATTTTATGAACGGGAATAGCAGCTGGCGTATACTGGCTGATGACTTAGCTCTCTTGTCTTACTTTAGATATCTTAAACTAGATGAATACTAGAAACAACTGGGCAATTGTTTACCTTTGAGAAAAACAGTGATCATCTATTTTAGCTATGTCATTAGGTTTTTGAGAAGGTCGTGGCCTGTCTTGGAATTTCTTTCTTTTTTCTCTCTGTAAGATGGATGCATTTAAGTATTTGGAAGACTTGTGGACTCTGAGAGTGTATCACATTTTAAATGGGTTCTCTGTAGTTGCTGCTTCAGCTGTGGTGACCTCTTTACTTCCACCAGGAGATAACTGGGCATCTGTTCATTTAATGCGGTTCAGACACTGCCTGTATTTCCAGTAAAGGCATCATCATATTCAAATGGTCACATAAAGTGATAAGTAACCCTCTCAGAAGCAGTAATGCCGGTGAAATGGCTTTCCTGATCAGTGCAATGATCACTTGTGACAAACAGCTCTGAGACAGCTCGGAGCCTGTAGCTGTTACGGTGCTGTGCAGAGAGCTGGGGTAAAGCACAGCTCCGGCAGATGTGGAAATTCAGTGATAGAAAACCCACAGGGTCAGCTGGAAGGAGCTGAATCCATCACTGAAATTGGACCAGAGCTCAAGAGAGGTAGGAGGAGTCTTGTTAGAATAAGACAACTGAAATAGAAAGGAAGCCTAGAAGGAATCCCACAGTGTCTTACATGGAAATGACTTGGGTTTTTTTTTTTGTTATCTAGATTAAAATTTTAAAACTTGATCTGAAAAGAGTTCAGAGCTTCTAAAGGGGCTTGATGTGGGATTTTCTTTCCTTGCTTTTGTCTTTGGGTAAAAAGTGTTTTCCTGAAGTGTGAGGGTTCTTTCTAAGGCTTTTCAATACTCATTCATCTCCTTTTCTGTGTGTCTTCTGCTGCCTATTGGAAAAGCACTTGTTTGGCCTTTTCTTCATCCTCAAATGACTCTATTGTTCAAGCCCATGTATGCTGTGAAAGAATTAATGGGAAGAGCTTCTATTAATTCTGAGGCACCTCTGATCTCCCCTTACTTTCAGGCCTGAATTGTTGCAAGAATGCAAAGGGGGCACCTACACTAGACATGTTTCTAAGATGCATGGGGGTGCAGATATAGTGAAGACTTGCTGACTGGCATCACCTGCTTACACATACATTAAAGAATGCATTTGTCTGTGGAAACGGGCTACATGAACAAGGAGGTCAAGAAGAAAAAACATATGAAGCAGTGTTCTCCTACCTCCCAAGAGTAAATGAGCAGCATCTAGAGAGGGAATGCTATGGCTGTCACATATACCCATATGCGGGTCTTCACTGGTCTTACCACTGTAATGTAGCGGTAACATTTACTACACTGTTACTGTAGTATAACAGTGGGCTGTTTCATGAGCAGCTCTGGAAGAAATTGCCTCATGGCAGCAAAAAGAAAGCTGGAAATTTCTAACGTGGGTGGAATACAATATGAGGCACCTGCATCAGCAATACTGCATTAGCAATAGCTAATTTTGTGCTTCGCTGTTTCTTTGAAATGTCCTTTGCTGGATGGTCATAAATTTATGACACCTGAGGCATATTTCCCTCCTTTGCTTCTGATGAAGTTCAAATTAAGAGTGCTAAAAAACATGCTAAAATAAATCAACCTAACGAGCCGGTGACTCAGTATTATTTTAGGATAATGGCTTAAAGAGTTTATTTTCTTTACCGCCCACATGAAAGTCATTTTAAAAGAATTCTTTGAACAAGTTAGTGAGAGAACTTCAGCACTAGAATGCTAGCTGGATTCCGGCTAGATTCTCATCACTCTGGTGCTCTGCAAGTGAACATACTTCTTCCTGCTTCAGAGATATACCTGGGAATTACGCTAGTTAATATCAAAACTTGTTCATTTATTATTCATTGATACATTTTAGTTATTTGATGACATCCTACCATTGATCTGGTAGAATCAGAGGGTTCTGTAAAACACCTTGCACTTAGATGCCATGTTCAAACTTGAGAGCAGCTGTGCAGTCCTTTTGGTAAATGCTTGCCTCTCGTATTATGCTACAGCTCACTGAAAATGCTCATAAAGCAGTGTAATGTAACAAGTCATATCCAACATAAACAGATGATATGCGTCATAAATGAAATAGGATGCATCTGGAAAATGGTGTAATGAAAATAAATGTATGATTTCAGCAGATTGGGCATTTCTGATTAGCTCCAAATAGTTCATTTTAATGGATAAGTATGTCTGCCTAACTGCGTAGTGCTTTCATGCCCGTTTATTATAGTTGTTCTTTCCTTTTATTGCCAGCAGATGTCTCTCTTGAATATTGCATAGCATCACAACTGCTGCTCTTAACTGTGATTTAAGGTCCCCGTGTAGGTCATACAGCTGCTAAGTACCTCATTCGAGCTGGTTCCCAATTAACTGAAACTCTGTTCTGCATTGTGCAGCATTGCGGCTTTGCACTTAGACTGGGAATATACTGAGTTAATGATATCCAAGAATGAATATGTATAGATGTCATCAAAACGCGTGTCAGCTCCAAGCTTAAAAATAATAATAGAATGAGGCACTGCAGGAAAGAAAATCTGAGAAGTTCCTAATTTGATGTTACTGGTAAAGAATATATTTTTTACAAATTGTGAGAACTGCAACAAGGCTCGACTAATGAGCCAAAAAAAATTCTTGTCAGTAACTTAGGTAAAGCTTTGTTGGGCATAACCATGAGATTGCTCATGTGCCATTTTAGATCCTATTTTATAGTTTGTATTCTGAGCTGGAATAAAAAAGTAATCTGAGTAGGGATGGCAAACAGGTAATATGTTCTACATTTTACTCTTACAGGTATTGAAGTAAGATTTGCAGTGCTAATGTGGACTTTGAGGTGTGGCTTGTGCAGGATGGGACTGGATTTGAGTAAGTCCAGTGTACAGTATTGTGGAGACATTATGGGCTGTTGCTGGAGTAGGGAACAAACTGGTTATTAAAGAGATCAAAGCTGTGGAATTTGGGGGCAAGAACCTGGATGGTACATAGGAAAGATGCTCACAAGCTTGGAAGTAGGGCTGAGGAGCTTAAGTTGTCGTGTAATCGTTAACAGAAGAGATGAAATGCTGCTGAAGTACTGATGGCAGAAACTGGCACAGTAACAAGGTGTGGGTATATAGCAGAAATCCAGAGAGAGAAAGAGGGATGTTACTGTGGGGACTAAATAGTTATGGAATAAAATTTGGCACATAAATGAGGGAATGAATTAGTTATTAAATGTTGGAAAAGAATGCTACAGTGATCTGATGATGAGGAACAAAATAGACATGGATTTACTGGGAACCTTCTCCCTATGAGCATAGCCTGGTCCATCAGCCTGTTTCTTATGCGAGGCTTCCCAAAAAGGATAAGAAGCTTCATGAATGGACGTGGTTACTCAGTAATAAAAATGGGAAAATGGAAAGATTGCAATTTTGACATACTGAATGTAAATAGAGATGCGGTGTCCAAGAAGGCGTATACCACATTAGCACCTTAGACATAAGGCATTGAAATGCAAACACATTTTCCACACAGTTCATTTAAGTAATGACTGAGATGAGTGGAGGCTGAGAGAGCAGAGATTAACTTGTCTACCAGCTGAGTCAGGCCCTTTGCCCCACTGGATGCTCTTCAGCTCTACCCATGGGTAGAGTGCTGGTGTGGGAGATCTAGTCTACCGCCTGACATTCATGTTCAGCGAGGAGAGATTTTTTCTGTTAAAATACTGGCTTGTGGTGAATCATTTCAAAATGAATTCTCATAGAATCCCCAAAGAAACATGCTATGCAATTTTAAAGTCTTATCTTAATCCAAATCCTTTAGGAAACTGTGACGTATCTCCAAAAGGATACTTCGGAAATGCCACTGCTAGAAATAAATTCTTTCATTACGGTTTGTATTACTTTTCAATTTCTTTTATTTTTCTTTATGAAAAGCTATTTCTCTTTCACAGTGAGAGTGCTTCTGTGGGAAATAGGTATCTGATGACAACAGATTGCACATAGGGTTGTTTCAAGGGTATGTATTGTATAGTTTCTGAGGGCGCAGCTTCCATTATTGGGAAAACTGAAGTTCTGCTTTGTAATGAACCATACAGTGTAAGAACAAAGAGGCCCTTGATAAGTTTGTAACAAAGGAAAGGAAAGAGAGTCCTATTTCCAAGTCCGTAAGCAGCAACTTTATGAGTTTAGACTCCTAGATACGTAGAAGGAATAGAAATACTTGACTAGCAAATTAAAAATGATGGGAAATGTTGGCTTTGTGATTGCTTTGCAGTTGGCTTTGCACATGTCAGCTCTAGAGCTACCCTTAGGAGTCCAACCTTTGCAGGCTGTATGAGGAGGAAAGGGCTGCTGTGCCCCTTCCTCCTGCCCCACAGCCTCGTGCTAACAAGGCACCAGCTCTCCGGGGATTAGCACAACTGGCTGCTCTGCACAGCTGGCCAGACCTCGCTGCAGCTGCCGAGGTGGCACTCAGTGCTGCTGGGGGCATCTTGCTGAGAGGAAAGGATAAGTAATTGTGCTTGAGGAATTGATGTTCAACTACTGATCGCACCATTAACATTAATTTACTACATAGCCATACTTTACTGGCAAGGGTTTGGAAAGAGCTACAGAAAGATAAATGCATTAATATTATCTTCTTTTTTTTATGTAACTGCAGTCTCTTAAAATAAATCTTGTTCCCCAGTTACTATTTTCCAGAAGTTATTTACCTAGAAAAAAAAGAAAGTATAAAAACCTCATTTAAGGTGAAATACCTGATAAAATCAATGTTAAAATACTTAACGTAGTTTAAGCTCATGAGTTTATTCAGTTAATAAGGCAGTTTAATACTGATTGACTTTAGGAACCAGCATGTTTTTCACCATATGAGAAACTTTTTCATTTCATTTATCTTCAAAACTGTTTCTGTTTTTATAGACACTTTCTATTTGATTATTTTGCAATGCCACAATACATATTTTGGTTTAAATTCATGGAAGAATACTAAGTTAATTTTAACTTACAAGGTTAAATATCTTTACATGAATTATGCAATTGAAAAGATAGAGATTTTAATCTTCTGTCAAGTCTATTCTCTAGTATAGAAAATTTGCATTTAAATTATTTGATAGTGTAATAGTAGAAGTGTGATTAAAAAAACAAAACCGAAGAAATTGCAAGCAAAGAGTTGTTCAAGGATTCACTTTCATTGAGATCAAACAACTTTTTCTTTGACCTTCCTCTCTGTGCATTTCTTTGCTACTACATTATTTCAATATATTTGTCAGTGTATATGAATTTTACTGTATTCCAGTAACTATTGCCTTAATTCTGCCAAGTTTGATAAATATTTGCTGCAGTCACAGTTACTCATCCAAGCTTTCATTGTCATTTGTAGGTTAAAGTTACCAGAAACATCTTTTCAAGGTTGCAATGAAAGCTGAATTGGTATTTGAATAATCATAGAAATAATGCAGTAGATAATGGTGCCTGAATATGCAATTTCTCCAATACTTAATTTTTGTAGCTATTATGAAGACTGAAGCACACTGGGTGGTTATTTTTGTTGTTACAGCCAGGCTTTATACAGGGAAAAGTACGTTCTTTATTAAACTTGTTGTGTCGTGAAAAAACATAGCCTGAAGTCTTCTCAGGAAAGAAGAAATCCATGTAGTTCCTGCTGTGTTTTCCTTTCAAGAAGCACCCACTCCACAGCTAAACACGTGGCTTTGGTGTTTGCTTCTTGGTCTTTTCCTGAGTGCTTTGAGCGTGGGGTGTGCGCATTGCGCGCAGCAGCAGCGCTGCTCGTCCTGGGGAGCTCGCTGCTGCCCGTGCCCTGCTGCTACGAGTGCGCGTTGGTCAGGTGCAGGGAGCAGCTGCGAGTGCAGAGGAGGGCATCTGGCTTGGTCAAAGTGTAGGAAGGCGTGATGGAAGTACCCTTCAAATGCAGGCCAGAATTGGCGTTCACACTTGGAACTTGTTACTCAGTCTTATTGTAAGATGCTTGTAAACTTCTGAATCTGAGCAGCAGCTCTCACTGTTTTCTCATACACATTTTGCTGTTTGGTTATTTTAGTTTTCTTGCTGCAATTTTCCATGTTTTTTCTTTGTGAGGCCAGTATTCTACTTCTCACACCTGGGAATACTACACTTAAAGATGACCTGAAATCTGCAGCTAGAACCGCTGTGTGTATGTTTCTGTGTTGCTCAATATATTTTGCAGTCAGTTTGAAGTAATTGTGCTGACTCCCAAGATGTTGCTAGGTGCAATTTAAAGCTGTTGCTTTGAGTATTATTAATGTGAGGAGCCATTTATCTTGTTTTACTGCAATTAGGGTCAACTGAGGCAATTACGTTCAGCAGCACAAAATATGGTGGAAGTCTAAAACTGCTGTTTTGATCTGATGTAGATGTATTCTGTGTGAAAACCAGCTGTTAGAATTTATTAAATTTTGAAGAGCAAAGTCAAGATCCATACTTTTCATGATACAGTTAACTTAGTGCCTGGCTAAGCTGGAATCTATAGTCATTTCACAGTACATCAAGTTGCTAAATCAGAGTTTAACCTAATGCTAATTTACAAGAATCAAAAGTAAAGAATGGGACAGCATCATCTACCACTTGCTAACTCAGAAACTCTCTAACTCATATAAATCTGCTGCGAAATACTGAAAAGTCTGAAGGAGACTTAAGTTTCGTTTCTACATGCTAAATATTCTTGCTCCCTCCACTACAATCTACATGCAAACTGTTGTTTCAGCTGAATGGAAATAATACAAGTGAAAATACAGAATAGGGCCATTGTCATCTTGGAAACTCCTTTCCTTCAGGCTGGGTCGTTTCCCCCTGCTGAGGGTGAGCTCTAATTGACACCCCGAGGGGTTTTATGTCCTCTGCGGTGTGGGCCACAGGCGCCTTTTGTGTGTTTGCCTGGGCCGCGACCGCGGGGTCACAGGGTCCTCACAGGCCGTGTATAGCGAGCAAGGTTAAAACTCTGCCCAAGGATTGAGAAATTGCAGCTCTTCTTCATGGGGCTTCCTGCCTAAAAACATTTCCACAGAATCCCTGGGATCAGAGGCTGCTCCTTGTGCTCTCTTTGAGGATCAGGGTTTAAGGAGACTGCATATCTTTATCTACCGGCTTGTTTTCAGGATGGGACTGCTATGTGTTGTTGTGGTGTAAGATCATGTGGAATTGGCAGCCTTTAGGACGCTGGCTTTTATCAGGATTCTTCCCTGGCACAGGAAGTGTCTCAGATTCTCCATGCAAGGCTGTGGTAAATATGGAGAGTAATCTCCTCTAATCTTCTACTGTTTAATTTCAGTGTAACCCAACTCTCCTTACCAAAGTTCATCGTTCTCTGGAGAGCTTTCAGGTGCTAAGACACCTAAAGATTTTATTTTATCTCAGCTCAGTAAGGTTTGTTAGCTGTGCTGGGCCACATGAAGTTATGCGTGCGTTTAACTTTCCACTCCAACTTTCCCTATGCCATACACAAGAGTAATGTGTCGCTGACTTCCAGAAGTTCAGCTTCTGTTTTGGAGCAAGAGGCTGCACAGCATAGCAGACAAACTGCCCAGGATGCCCAGCATCACTAACAAGGCCCTCGGATGTTTCTTTCATTTCCCAACTGACAAGGCATAGCTAGAAGGCTTAATCTGGTGAGTTAGGGATATGAATGGGATTAGATGAAATGTTAGAAAAACTTGGAACCCCATTTTAGAACATCTATTACTGTTAACTTTAAACAAGTTACTTTATGTAGATGCGTGAAAGGTTTGCATGCCAGCTTGGTTAGCTTTTGTGTGGATTTGAGGCTGTGATCAAGTGGTACATGATTGCATGCTTCTTATTTCTTGTTCTAATGTTTAGCAGAGTATTCAGTTCCGAGAATTTATGGTTTCTCCCTGACCTGCCTCAATCTGGGTTTCTATAAATAATTTCTAGATTACACTCTTGCGCTGTAAAAGGTGTCTTCAATTTTATGTATTTATAAGATCTCTCCCACTGGGAGAGTTTCTTGGAGAATCAGGCCTCTTTTAAGTACAAGTGAGGCTAAAAACTTCAAATGCAGCTGTTGTGAAAGGGCAGTTACAAAATAGGGGTATCTTTTTTTATATATATGAGTATTCTATCTATCTGTAAGGAGATATTTATGTATATATAAAAAAGGATTTAAAAAGTACAGCATATAGATACATAAAAGATATCTTTATATATATGTATATTTAAGGTGGATTATTTCCCTGGCCTTGTGCTGTGAGAATGCTCAATGCCTGATTTCCAAAGCACAATTTACAGTCTCTTGTACTTTATAAGAAGTGCAGGTCCCAAAAGATCAATAATAAACAAACATTTATAGTCAATGCTGACAGTCTCATTTTTAGAAGGAGCTCATCTGAGTGTGGAGAGTGCATCTCTGCTGTTTGATTTAATATTTATTGTGTGGCTGCCTGTCTCTCTTTTTCTTTGGTGACACAAAGAACAATGAGCTTTACTGATATTCCCATCTCTGCCTCTTGTTACTTTTAAAAGAACAAAATATGGAAGGTGGCTACTGTGCTGTATGGGAGGTGCATTGGTTATTACAAGAGCCCTAGTGAAGCAGGGCACATAAACCTTCAGGATTTGTTTCTTCTATAGTAGTGGAAATGCTAATAAAGCACTAAAAGTGTGAACCTTTCTGCACGGAGGTTTACCAAATTAGGCTTTTTTTTCCTTGCTGTATTTGCAGTAGCTGCTATTAAAAAGATATTGATTCCATGCAAGTGGTTGCCGTTTTAGGGAATAGAACTTCTCATGTACTCTGTTTTATGAACCAGTGCCAATGTCACAGCTTAATTGCATTACGGCGGTAAAAATCCAACATGTAATGGCGCTCAGTCCTCTTTGAAAAGCAATATAGTCTATTGAATGGAGTGCTTGTCTACAGATCGAGAGGTCTGGTTCAGCCTTTGCTAATGACACATGAGACTAATCACTTAATATATTTCCTTTAGCATTTGCTGTTTGCTATCTAATTTATTTGCTTAGATTGGCAGCTCCTGGAGTCTGTATTTCTGCAGTGTTTAGCGTGACTTGGCTCTGATACCAGAGTAGGCCTAGAGCATTTACTATTACTTGTTCTAGTACTGTATTCTGAAGTGTCATGTATAAGAATCAAATACATACTTAGCTTCTATTTAAAGATCATTTGTTACTTACTTTCAAATGTGCATGTTTTAAGGTGCTTAATAATATGTCATTAAAAATTCCAAGGCACAAGATATTTATCAACTACTTACTGACTTTGTCTGAAATAAGTTAATTCTTTAAAAGTTATTGAAATGGTTGCTTGATAAAGCATAAAGTTGATAGGGGGCTATTACAGTACTGATGATGTAGCTCTAGATGTGTAATTGTTATGACTTTATCCAACTGTACTGTTTACATGGGTTCTTTCTAAGTAATATGGTTATTATATGATTTTTGAAACAGGTCTCCACTGAATTCACAGAAAGATGAAGCAGCAAATTTATTCAGTGCTAAAACTGATCTCTCAAATCAAAGATCAGTATGTTTCTATAACTTTGGCTTTTCAAAGTCCTTGTTAGACAAGCACCCTTCCTTTCAAAGATCCTGAGAGGTTAAGACTCATTCTGGGCGTGCACTTCTCTCTCATGTTGTAAGAGCTATGTTTGAATCTAGAGAATGGAACCCATTCTATCCAGATGTCCTAAATGACAGATGGTAAATGTTGTCCTTGATTTAAGCGATTCAGGGGATTTATGAATGGTAGTTCATAAAGAATTTTGGTGTCTAAAACTGGCATGAATGCAATGCAGCAAATCCAAAAAAATGCCTTGTATTGAGAACTGAGGTTATTTTGAACACTGTTCAGAATTTTCATGGTGATTATCCAGTCATTAAATTTTGCAACTGAAGAAAGGAGGAAGAGCTGTAGGTGAAGCAACCCTTTTCTGCTCTTTTATGAATAGTCTTCACCTTTTTGCTCTCCCCTTGTTGGAGAAAAGGGGAAAAATGCTGAGTACTTTGTAAATGTGCATAAAAATGCCAGTCCTTTCCTCAAAGCTTTTCTGCCCAATATTTCTCACTTTTATGGTAATTGTTACAGTATTGCATATGCTCTTCCTTGGAGATTTTTGCTCTGCTAGTGCTCAATGATCTGTACCAGAATCATTTTATATATTCCATGTAGTTTATTCAGGCACCACCGCGCTATTAATAATTTTCATAATCAGCCAAGATCAGCTGATTGGCTAATTCTTGGCTAATGCCAAGAATTATCATTGTAGGCCAGAACCTGTTGTGCTCAGCATTGTTAAACTGTATCAACAAAGCAGCCGTTGGTGAAAACACATATCTGAAATCATTATAGTTGACTGGATTGCATATAGAACTGGGAGCCAGTAATTTCTGCTATCTAACTTTGCTTTTACCACCAATTGACTGGATGGTTAGTGCAAATTGAGCTGCTGCTGAGTCAGACGTGTGTGGCCAGAGGTTCATTAATACGTCTGTATGGGTTCATTTTGCTTGATGTAAAATGAGAATAATTCCCTGCCATGTTTGGGTGGGGAAGAAGGGCAAGCGATAGTGTGGGTGTAAGATAAGTTTGTTGGTGGCTGTTAGACCACAGAATGATACAGAAGTTGGGAGGTTCCAAAGCAGAGATCATCTCTTTCCCCTCTTGCTCCAAGCTGTGCTAACTTCAGAGTTAATCAGGTTGTTGAGGGCCTTCTGAACAGTGTTGAAAATCCTTGAGTACACATTTTCTACATGCTCTCTAGGCAGCCTGCTTTTGTGTCACTTGGGAGAATTTGTAATGCCCAGCTGGAATTCGCCTTCCTGCAGCTTGTGCCTGTTGCCACCTTCTGTCCTTTGCGCGCTTGCAAGAAGAGATGCCTGGGCCCACAGGGTTCCTGGGTTCCACATCCAGGACTTTGGATCTGTCTGTTACGGACTTGGTGAGGTTTTCGATGGTCTCACCCCCAGCAACTTGTTGAGGTCCCCTGCCTTGTAGCTCCCCCTGGTCTGGTGTCACCTGCAAGTCTGGCAAGGTACAAAGGCCACCAATCGCGTGTGGATGTGAAAGCTCTTCTGTCTCAGCATGATTCTTTTCCACAAGCGATGTAAACACTGGCATTGCCTGGAGCACTTAAAGGGTAGGAAACTGATAATGTCTTACACGTATTTTTGCAAAATGTTTATGTGCAATGTTTTCATTCCAATGTTTTGGAGTTGGCAGGTCTGATTTAGGGAAGGGAGATAGCACCAGCTTGCTGGTTTGGGATGGAGCGGTATTCCAAAATTTGCATCTCTGCATCCAGTCTGTTAAGGTTGACCATCCTCTGTAAGAGCTTAACTAAGTTAAGCATGTTATAACATGAAACAGTAGTTTGCAGAGAGTGAATGACCCGTTCAGCTGAGAGATAGTGCTTCAGCAGCAAGCAGGGAGAGCAGGACAAGTGCAGCACTCGGGAGTCCCACCAGGTTTGTGTTAGGCCCAGGCTGGTGCGGTTTGTTCCTGCGCCGGGTGGAAGGTGGTTTTGTAGAGGGGGAGCGGGCTGACTTGCCTGGCTGCTCCAGGTCACAGGCAGCGGTTACCAGATGAGAAATGGCAGTGCTTGTGTTCCAGCCCTCTGCTCTAACTATACAAAGTGAAATGAACAGCTTGAGCTAAGGCAAATAAAAACAGAGGAAATGCGGTTGTGCATCGTACCTGTTCTTGCCTCCTTCCATTGCTGAAGTGTGGCAGATTTCTTGGAAGTATGTGTGAGAGGGAGGAGGGGACTGAGGCATCGCGAGAGCGTTGCTGGCTGTGCACGCTGGAGGGAATGAGAAGTGAGGTTGCTGCCTTAACTCTGCTGCTGTAAGTCAAAGCCACAGGGATGATATTTTCAACAGTGTGCACAGAGGATTAGAACTTCAGCTCCCATTACATCTAATGGGATCTTTGCTTGCAAATCTGCTGCTCCTGCATCAGTGATAATCTGTCCCTTAATGGTATTTTACTAGTGCAGGTTTTTGTGTTTAATTATGTTATATAATAATTTGTTGTAGCATCTACATAATTCCTTTAGGAGTGCCCATGAAATGCTTATGAATTTTTATAAACACAAGCTGCGTATCGCTTTTAATCTCTCACTGCTTTCCTAAACTCTTCTGCGTTAACGCAGCAGCCTTTTTCCCCCGTGATGAGAGCAGTGTTTTGCAGAGCAGCCATTTTGAAAAGCACAGGATATTCCAGCTGAGGATCGCCAACCTCGCAGGGTTTCACTGGTGGCTTGTGAGAGGGGGATAAGGGCTGCTCCAGCTGCCATCAAACTGAAGGGGAAAAACGCCAGGAGATAAAAGATTCAGCTTTAGTTGTTCCATGTGTCATAATTACTATAAAATTATTAGTATGAGACAGAATTGCTGCATACCTTCTATTCATAAATGTGTTCAAATTTTTACATCATTTGATTTAGACTTGCTTTTTTCTTCTCAAAAGGAAAAATACATTTAGCTGATCTGCAAAATGATTAAATTGAGATGTATCTAAAAATTACTGGTCTGAATTATTCCCCACACTCTGTCCTTGTACAGGCTGTCATCAGTTCTACAGTGCTACAGAGCTAATTTCTCAGAGATAAGAAGTGAGCCTGATGGCTGCTGATCTGTTTTCCTCCTGCAACTTTATTTTTGTCATCTATTAGAGCAGGGGCAGAGTGAGAGACATTTGTATGTTTGGTGAGAAATCAAGATTTATTATCCCTCGTTTAATTTGTTTTGGAGGCATTGCTTAGTGAGGACACGCTCTGTACTGAACAGAGTGTACTAATTAAGTACCAGGATGCAAACCAACCCATTTGCTTGAGACTTTGCCACAGACACGTTAATTGTTTACGCGATTTCTTTTTCTTTTTGAATGATCTACACAATATCTACTGCCTGCCAGCAAGCTGATTAGCACTGCTCTCCCACCTTGTCAAAGACAAGGGAATCGCTCCTACTTCTGGGCAGGAAATTATTTTTCCCGCTACTTGTCTTTTTTGGCAGCAATTGTAGAACTGGCATAATGATTTACATGAGGTGTCAATATTTTGTGTCTATGCTGTGTTGGAGTTGCTTCATGATTTGGGGTCAACAAGTAATTTTTTCCATGCTATTAAGGAAAAATAATTTGGATGCTAATTAGAGAAGCTCTAATTCAAGTTTGTAATTATCTTCAGGGAAGGAGGTTAGTTACAAGGCTCTTCCTTCAGGGCTATATGCTGTGAGGTAGGGCGTACTGGGGTCCTTTTCCACTATGATTTTTAGGGCTTAGAAAACGTGACTGCATTAAGGTAATTTTGATGCCAGATAAGGGATGCTGGAATGCTGCAACTTTTTTTCTACATACAGCTGTGTGCTGAAACCAGGAGCTCTGTGCAGAATTTATATCCTTCGGCTTTAACCGGCAGCACGAGCTAAAGGCTCTTGGAGAAGAATGTCAAGATACGCCTGCTCATTTCATGTAGCCTTGGCACCAAAGTGTGGATGTGTACACCAACCTGAAAGTAGGTGTCTGGTATTGCACAGTCTGGAATAAACCAGACCCATGCTTTTTTGTGTT
Source organism: Crypturellus tataupa (assembly GCA_034781795.1). Classification (NCBI taxonomy): domain Eukaryota; kingdom Metazoa; phylum Chordata; class Aves; order Tinamiformes; family Tinamidae; genus Crypturellus; species Crypturellus tataupa. The sequence goes on along the minus strand of JAWLRI010000355.1, from coordinate 4,936,659 downwards.
CTGAACCGCTTAGTCAACTCCCTCCACTTTTTAAAAAAAATTCTTTATTTTTGAAAGAATACAGGAAAGAAGATACTCTAAAAACAATGCATCTAGCAAACAGAAATGAGTATATTTGTCATGAAATAATCTTCTTTGTATGTTTTTTTTTTTTGCAGTTTAACAGGATGGAGGGACTTTGAGAGGCTTGCTCTGTTTAATTTCACTTGCTACATCTTTATTCATGCATAGTTGCACTGTTTTAACTAGATGTGTTTCTAATCAACAGTGAATTGCTAACTGAACAAGGTTTTATCTGATGTGAACAGGATCACTGGCTATTTGGGAGTGTTTTCCAAACAAGAAATGGCCTAGCTTTGCTATCTAACAGCAAATCCCTACTTTAGATCTAGAAAGAAATGAAATAATGCACTGCCATGGTATGTGAATGTGTGGTATGACTTTCTGTGAATTCTGAAGATTGATACGCTTCTAGAGAGGCATCTAACTGTATTTATGTAATTGAAATAGAGATGGTTGCCACAGGTTAGTGTTGTCAAGAAAGAACTACTTGTTTTGCTTTATATTTATCACTTTAAATAAACCACTAAAAAAGTCTTTTTACAATGTTCTAAGTATTTGTGCTATCACAAAAAGCACTGATTGTAGCCATTTAAATATCCTCCTGAGAAAATTCTATGCAATAATATGCTACTATATAATGACACTTGGTTTCATGAGCTGTAGTAGAAAATCCTCTTCTAAAATACCAATAATAAAAGTGCATTTGTTCAGTTTCAATGTATTTAATCTACTGCTGTTTCGTAGGCAGATGTGTGAATTATAGCAACACCTGTTTAGCCCTGCTTTGCTTTAGAAGTGATTTTTCTCTTTCAAAAACCTACATTTCTGTACATCGCTTTCTTTGAAGATTTGTTTTGAAATCGCTATGTTACACTAATAAATCTCTGTCTTCAGGGCATTGATACCCTTCTTAGTAGCACTGCTTTTCTCTACCCTCTTTTCTTTGGATGTTAATCTTAAATTGAAAATTAAAGATTAAAGATATTTCAGGAATTGGCAAGAATTCTGAATCATACTGAGCTTGACATGATTTGACTTGATCACAGACCCTGATATTGTCAGTGTTCTTAGGAATACATAAATCATTAAAACAAAATATAAGGAAATGATAGCCAGTCAAACTCAGAAAGATAAGCAAATCCAGAAATAGCACTCTCGCCAAACAAAGCATTTTTAATTCCTTTGCAGATGATTGAAAAACCAATTTTCCACTCTTACCTAGTTGCTTTGGCTGCTGTAACAACTGCTGGACTGGTGCAAGTGAAATGCAGACCACAGCCTTGCTATGCATCTCAGCGCTAGAAAAAGCCGCATTGGAGGGTCTACAAGAAAATACGTATTTCACAAAATAAACCTTTATGTATATAAGTAAAATCTGCAGTGTGTGAAGAGATAAGATCATGAAAAATAAGGGTAGCGTGAAGAGGTAAACTGTGTTACAGGTTCTTGACCGTTAAGGATTGGAGCTATATTAAATAGTTTAGTAGATCTTATTCTAACTCGGGTGTCCCTGACTCCATATTTCTATTGTGATTAGTTTAATTTCTTTAGAGCACTACATCAAATGGATGAATTCAACTGAAATTGATTTTGGTCTTTGGGATGTTTTCTGTCTTTCCTATTTCATACAGTAAATAGACATTTAAAGGAAGGAAAGCGGAAACAAAGAGAAACGCGATGCTAAAAAAGTTCAGTTATTTTGTAATTAACTTGGAACGGTAACTCACGTAGAATTGATGTAAAGGACTTCAGGATTCGGTCCTTTATCTTGTAGGCTTTGATTTGCATGTTTTGTTGTTAGACATTCTAGATTGGTAGTGGTGCATAGATATTACTACAGATAATCACACAAAAATATTTTATGCTAGTTCTTTTCAGATGAAATTCGGTCATTTTGCCAAAGCAGATACTTCAATATGGAAGACTTGCTATCTAGAGCTAAAGACTTTGATTTTGTTCAGTCATTAAAATCTGAATTTGTGGAATCTCAACAGCTGAGGTGTATTTAATATTTGCAAACTTCCCATAAACAGATTTCCTTCAAATGTTGTGGTCTATATTTTTCACCAGATGTTTTCTTGGTCTTCAGTTTTTGTGCCCTTGATCCCTACCTGAGAATTTGCTATGTGGAATTAAAATGTGGGAGAGCTGGGTCATGATTTTGGTCATTGATGTCATTTCAGCAAATATCTGCCCTGGATGGGACTGGCACTAACAGCAGTTGTGCTGCAGGGTTCCTTGTGGAGGCTGCTGGTGATTACTGTGTCCCGTTGCAGCACCCTAGGAGACACCTGTGCGAGCCCCTTTGCTGACTGCACGTGCGGTTCGCCTCTGGAGCGGCAAAAGGAGGGAATGAAGGATGAGACATCAAGGAAATGTCACTGGAGTAGCAAAGGAAAAGCCTTTGGGCTGATCCTCTTGCTGCTGAGCTGAAGCCAGAGCCTGAGGCGTCCTCCGTGCCGCGCTGCTGGATATGGAGCTGCCCAGGCTGTGTCACCAGGCGGCTCTGCAGGAGGCGGTGGTTGTTGGAGGTAGGAAACGCTCTTGTGTTCACATCCTGTTCCAGTTTCTTTGCATACCCATGGGAGTAGTGTGTGGAAACCTGTGCCTAGGAAACTGAAAACGAACCAACAACATGTTTCTTAGGACACTGTTAAGATCAGGCAGATAGGTCCCCGATCTTCAGAATCCCTTTTGGCAGGAAATAGTTGAATTCAGGGAATATGGGGATGACTTGAAGTGTCTAAATAAATTTTTTTTGGTACAGCTCATTGTGTGATATTTAGGAGATGAAAGTGGCAAGAAATTGTGGAACATGGGAACAAATTTATAAAATACAGGAAAGGCTTGGCAGAACTGTTCCCCGTTTGGTTTCCCTCTGAAGAGGTAATGGATTTCGAAGATAGCTGCTTGAAAATAAGCAATTTACCTTTCCTATAAATAGGAATTGTGGAAATTTTATCTGTTGAGTAGGGAAAGAGCCGGGGAAAAAAGAGATGTTTTGCTCTTCGCTTTCTGTCCCTGAGGTACCAGTCCTACTGAACTGGCTCAGCAAGAAAGAGTAGCAGCCGGAGCAGACGTGCCCCCCCAGACCCTTGCTGCCTGTTTATCAGGAATTGTTACACAAGTGCTGAGCGGAACAGATGACTTGAGAGGCATATGCGTTGTATGATAAACAGACTGATGAACGTTTCTGAGCTTCTGGCAATTATTCCTAAAATTGCTAATTTTAGGAAGAATAGTCAACGCATTTTAGTATGCTGTCTAGATAAGAAAATATCATTAATGGTGAATGAAACCAGGATACACAAAACAGTCACCTCTCGTTCTTGTATCCTAATGCAATTTTTGAATAACAGTTGACAAAGACTACTGAAACTCCCACTTTTCAGAACATTTTTATATTGTGTGCTTAGGTTTTAGTTTTGTTTTTTTGTTTTTTTTCCCCTTGATTTGCTATGTTATGGTTGTACTTAGTGGCACAGAACAAGAATTTAGGGATTATGTGATTATTCCTTATTTATTGCAGTTCAAACTTTGGTCAGAGTAAGGGAGAAAGACTTTGTTTTTTTAATGGGCAGAAATGCAGATGTTGACTAGAATGTGAAGGTCATTTGAGTTTCCTGCTGTGACTGACATCACTAATAATAGAGACTATGCAGTCCAATTTCTGCTCCAATTTGCAGATCTCTTTAACCCAGTTACCGTGAGGTTTAATGTGATGGCAGCTACAGACAAGCAGGTAAATTTTTGGACAGACTCTGTATTTGGAACATGAGCAGCAGATCTGTTGATGAGCTAGAAAGCTCCACCACTGTTTCTCAGAATTGTCTGTGTCTTTGTAGAGCTAAGAAGAGTAAAAATTGTAAACTATTTAGTCATCTTAAGTGTATTTAAGGCCCTGAATTTTCCACACCGAAGTTCTCTATGCTTGTTTTTCTTCACCAAAACTTAAACACTGTTTTAAGTAGGTTTATGTTGCTGTTGTTGGTTCCACCTGCGTTCCCCCAAGAGGGAAACCACTAAGAACTCCCTGGACCACATACTGCAAGTTTCCAGGTGTAGGTGGATGAAAATTTGCTCCAAAAATAAACTCTTTGTACATCATATTGCTAATGCAGATGACCACTAAAAGTCTGTCCTTGTAGGTTTTAAGGTTACTTTCATCTCTAGTTTAAGTCGAGATATATGCTTTCAAATGAAATGAATATATTCTTTGAATATCGTATGTGCTGTTAGATTGAAATCAGATTTTGTAAAAGGGCAAAATATCATACTTGATTTTTATTAACTGTCATTTCTTGAAGTCAAAATATTATCTTATGGGAGGGCATACTGCTGACTTTGCAGAAGTTGCAAAAAGAAGTTCAAATGTAAAATAAAAAAGGTTGAATTGTTCCTTTTGCCACTAATGAAGCTGTAAGAGGTAGTTTAGCAGGAGCTGCATTCTCATTCCCCTTTCTCATTGGCTTCTGGCACTTTCTTTACCTCCATGCAATTTGGAAAGGAATCCAGACGAGTCTGATTTGTGCCTGCAGTGACTTGTAGCAGCAGTGATTTGTGCTGTGAAAGTGCCTCTTTCGGGTATGACAGAGATACAGGCCAAGTCCATGCACTATATTCTGTACATCATGATAGTTTTTTTCTTGTTCGCACTTTTTTGCATTTTGAAATGTTGCAGAATTATGCAGTTCTCATACAAGGTTCTCCTCAAGAATATTTATGAAACGGGAGAAGTGCTGCTCGAGTGGTAGAGCTGGGGGAGGGCAGAGAAATTGAGTAATGCTCAAATTAAAGCTCTCTTCTGCTGGTTTATTGTTCCTCAATTGCAGGTTGTGTTAGACCAGCTTTTGCTTTTGTTCCAGGAGACCTAAGAGTCTTGTTTTTTCCAATTCCATTCCTTTACTTTTTCCTTTCCTTTGCTGTACATGCAGAAAGGGAGTCAGAAAGGGATTCCTCCTTTTCCAAGCTCAGACAAGAGTAGTCAGAGTGGTCTAGTGGTAACGGTGTCATCATTCAGGGACGCTGCACTGCCAGTCCTTTGTGCTAGGATCTAGTTCTCAATTTAAACAGTGTGGTTTGGGGAATTTTTTAATGATCGGCTTCTTTTACAGAAGAATGAGGGACGGTGCGGGGGGGAAGATTCATAAATTAGAAAATGTTCACAAAGCAGACTTAAATGTATAAGCTAGGAACTGTGAGGCTTCAGAAAGAAAAGTGGTAAATGGGAATTGGTTACTTTGTCAAGGTGGAAGTTGAATGAAAATCTCTCTAACTAGCTCTCTTCCCTGCCACACACACCTCAAAAAAAAACAAAAAAAAAACAAAAAAAAACAGGAATTTAAAAAGCAGCAGTCACTCAAGATGACCATTTCCACCTTACAGCTGAGGGTAAAAAGTCAATTAAGAAAAGAAGTGAAATCCGAAGTTCTTAGAACTTTGCTGTGGGAGATGCTTTCAAAAAAAAAAAAAAAAAAGTCTTACATCTTTTGCTATCTTCTGACAAATCCAGCTTGCTGGAAAAATAGCTGAATTGGAACGATGGAAAGATTAAAAAGAGCTATGAACAAAGGGGCTTTATTTTTAGATTTGCTTCATTGCTAGTGAGAGAGACATGGCAAGAAGAACAAAGGTAAAAGAAATGCTGGTAATATTGATAGTAGTGTCTGTCTGTTCACCGTCAGACCACATGTGGAATAATCTGTCCACATGAAACTTTTTTATTTTTCTCCTGAACAGAGCGTGTGGTATGTCTTCTATGGCTGTATCTATATATATATAAACAGAGCTAGAGAACAGATTTAAGAAACTGTGTGCGCCTCCTCTCATATTAGAGATGGATTTATGCTCTTCGGCAGAGCATGCAACCCATGTCAGCGCCTGCACGTGTCTCGGGGCGTTATGTGAATGGTGACAGCAATTCCTAGCAGGTAGGAGGGATGAGACCAGTTTTGGGGAGAAAAAGATAATCCCATGTGTATCGCACAAGCTCCTCAGGCCCTTTTTCCCCAGAGCTGTAAGGATTTGTGTACATAGTTTAACTCTTTGAAGGTTATATGGTAAATGTGAGAAAAGAGAAATCTACAAAAAGTTTATTTCGATTTCGGAACATTCTTGTTTTTGCTTTTCAAGATGAATACAGTGGCTTCAGACTCAGTTCCTATCTGGTTTACCAATCTCTTGAGAGGAGCCTGGGATGATCGTGTGTCCTCTTGCCGCTTGGAGATGCTTTGTTTGCCTCATCGCACTGGCACATTTCTCTGGTGAGCATCGCCTCCTCGGAGGAGGTCATGACCACTTTCTGCTACCATGCTGTTTTATTCTCTATCATGGAAACTTTCAGTATTGCAAAAGCAGTACTTTTGCCCTGGAAAAGTGTGTTTGCATTCTTTCATTCTTGTCCAAAGCATCTCATGCTTTATTTTACCTCTCTTGCTGCCTGAGTGTCCTCTTTGCCTCTCTAGCTTCCTGCTGATAATCTGCCTCTGTTCCAACAGCATTTTTTGGTTTCATTCTTTCCACTGTCTGTGAAAAGACGAAAGGTCTGTGTGTGCAGTCCCAGACACCTCCAGTTAGAATGACTTGGAAAACTGAAAATCATCATCTTTTTAAATACATTATGGCAAGGAACACAATAGAACTATAACTAGTAGTACTGGTAACTGACTGGTTACTGGTAACTGTAACTAGAGGACTAGTGGTTAGGACTTACCAGTCCTCTTTTTATGAATTTTTTTTATTCCCACTTCTTGATAAAATCAAGATTTCTACAAAATTTAATCTAAAAAACCAACAGCTTGCCTCAGTAAATGAGCATTTTAAATACCTAACAAGGTTATATATCATAATGTGCTTAAATTATTATTATTACATGCTGTTCCAAGAGTGTAAGGAGATGATAATAAATTCTGCAGAATCGATACCTTCATTGCTCATGCGTCTACCCATCTGGGCACTTTCAATAGGCTTATAAAGAAGTCCAAAAATGAAACAAAATTCTTCAGAGTAGCGGCCTGACGAGGATCTTTTATTTGAGTGTGGCTTCTTTTCCAATATTACTGCTAGTGATTTTAATAAGTACATTTGAGTTTATTTAAATGAAAATCTGTAAAAGTCAGTAACAATAACTGTATAGCACAACCGATGAATAGTAAACCTTGGATAGTGGTTGAGGATTTACTTTTCTTTCAATTTATGTAAATGTTACTTGTCTTCCAACTTGGGCTCAAAGCAGCTTCCCCGCTATGATCTCCCTGGCTTCCTGAACTCCACATGTGGCCAGTTGTGACAGTGCCACTGTGTGCACCCCTGTGTGATCAATTTGGCTCACAGCTGAACTCGATGCCAATCGTAATTATAGGGATTCATGTGACTAGTTTCCTGTGTGATATTGGTAAGTATCTATTGTTGTTGCCCTTGGCAAAAAAAATCCCTCTCATAAATTCTTTGGTGTGCTGTTTTATGGCCCCAATTGCAGTCACAGTAGGTAAGGGAGCCACTTGATGAGGGAAGTTTAAAAGGAAGGCAGAGGGTATGGATCAGTAAAATCTTTTTTTATATGAAGCAAAGTACATAGTGACTGTTCACTGTAAGAGAATCCACAGAGGAATGCACAAAGTCTTCTCTGCCCTCTGATACTATTTTCTGCCTCAAGGTTGTGGAAAAATAGAGTTTATTTTATTGAAATTAATTACGGACTGGTGGTACCATTTGGGTAATATCAAAGCTCATATAAGAATATATTTGTTGTTATGTTTTCTTTCTTGATTCAGTTGATGGCAGAAGCATTCTCTTCAGAGCTGTAACTCTGACTGTTTCATTTGTCATTTAAAAAGAAGTAAAAGGTGGTAGGTGAAGTGTCTTGTCTCCTTCTTGTTTTTGTGAACTGAGCAGGAAAGTGAAATGAATTTTAGTCAAATGTGAGAAATCCTTTCAGCCTTAATTTGCCATCTGAGAGTGAGATGATTTAAACACAATAAAGAGCATGAAGTAGTTTGTGAGGGAGAGAATTTATTTGAGTTTACTCACACTGTGTGAAACAAAATTAAAAAGACAATGTTCTACTCTTGTAGCACTGCAGAAGCATATTGTGTCTTTCAGATGTTGGAGGTTTTGGATTAACAGTGCATTTGTTCTGCTCAATGGGCCTTGTCATGTTACCCCTTAGCACAAAATGCTATGGATCTTAATTTATTTTTACCTGAGTTGTTCATGTCTGTCTTTTCCTTTCTGGTTTTGGTGTGCTTTCTTTTCCTCCAACTCTTCTGTTGCTTGTCAGTCTCCAGGATGATTTTTGAGCCTTTTGCCAACTCCTTCATCTTTGCCCCGAGTAACCTGTTTCTCTCTGTGAGCTGCTTGTATTGATTAACAGCTGGAAAGTTGAGAAAAGCAGACAGGAAATGTTTCCAAACGACACGTGAAGGGAAACATTCCTATCCTTTCCAAGATAATAGGGTTTCAAAGTGCTAGCAAGATGGGAATGTGCATCTAGCTCTTGGTAAGAACCTTCTGTAGAAGAAAACATGTACAAGAGACTTTCATTGGCACAGAGACATATTAAGAAAGAAAAATAAAATCCAGTCTACAAATACAAGTTTTGTTAGTCTAAGTGCATGCAGTTTCTCTCAGAGCAACATTCCCTCTCAGAGCAGGTTTACATGTAGGATTTGGACTAAGTGTCACAAGCAGAGATCTGTGTCCAGAAGTTGCAGCAAACGTAAATCTCTTAGGCACTTTGAAAGTCCATTCCTGAAACACAAGTTTTGATGGAAAGCTTATGAGCTTGGTGTCAGCGAGAAGCGCTCGATGGCCTTTTATGTGCTGTGGTGCCTGCGTGTCGGGCAGCTCCACTCGGTGCTGTGGTGCCCAGAGCTCTGCTCAGCGCTGTGGTGCCCATGAGCCTGGAGCTCTGCTCGGCGTGCGGAGCTCACGTGTGGAGGCCAGCCCCGTGCACGCAAACAAGGTGCCACGTGGCCGTGCTGGCGGAATCTGCTTTGCTTCCCTTTGGGCTTCAGCGCTCACTTTGTGGAGAGAACCCTCTTTCCCAAGAATGTGAATGGGAAGAGGATCCATCTATGTCCTCCTTCCTTCCTACTCCTTTGCTTTTGAGGAAAGAAACAAGGGTTTTCAAAGGAGTAACCTTCTTCCTGCATAACTGCAGCAAAGCATGGTAATAATGAGATAATGTCACAGAGCCAGGAGTGTGATGGCCTTCTGAACTTTTTAGTTTCATTTCGCTTTAGTTCCATTTTAGTTTAATATTTTATTTTCATTAAAGAGTTTTTTGATGAGTGGTCATCCAAAGTAGTTGAATTTAAGGTAGACTTTATAAAGAAATTCTGTTAAAATCGTTAACAAAATGGTTCTAGAGATGTAAAGATTTTGTAGAATGTTACAACGTGATTGAGAATGTGGTGTTACTGCTCATGCTAACATCCTATGCAAAGTGGAGAAAAGATCTGTTAAATTATATTATTAAATAAATGCTATAGTCCCAAGCACAGGGCAGAAGTTTTACACAAATTTCACAGTATAAATGATTATGTAACTTAGTTTTAGTTGTTTCCTCTATATTGGGTATAAGCTATGGATTTCAAATCTAAAAAGAAGCAGCCAGTCAAAGCAAACAGAGGTCCTGTTGCAAATGATCACATCATAGTTTGTTTCCTTGCAGATACAGTGCGTCAAGAAAGAGGCTGCCTTTTCTGACCCACAAAGAGCAGCATAGGTGGCTGCCACCTGACATGACTTCCCTTCTTGTCCTTGGCTGACATTCCTGCCTGCTGTGGAATAGCACCAGACCCTAGAAAAGGTCAGTGGATTCCGTCTGTTTTCTTTTCCCCTCCTAGCATTGTGTCTTCGCCTGTTTCTGCTCAGTGTCAGGGTGTGTGTCAGCTGGCAGCCTGACCGTGATACGCGCCCTGGGAGCCTTGGCTCTCCGCTGGGAAGCAGTGTAGCAGCACGGAGAGCGCCAAGCTAACAGAACCTGGGAGCCCCCCCGAGGCTGCCTGAGCCCCCAGATTATTGCAGCTGTGCCTTGTCTCAATTAGTTCGCAGTCATTAGTATGCAAAGCTCAGTGGCTCTGGTCATCACTTGTTTCCCAGTAACAAAGGAATTGCTTCTACAAGAAAATACTTCTAGTAAGCCCTAAAAATATTCTCATGAAAATGTATTTGCTTAAGTACAGCATGTTTTTTTTTCTGGCAATTTGCTTTAATTAAGTAATGAAAATGGATTTTTTTCTTCTGTCTCAAGAATATTACTTTGGAAAGAAAGCATCAAGAAATGTATTGGTTTGTCTTGAACATAGTCAAATATACTGCAATCTGTCACCAAATGGGCAGCTTATTAACTTCATCTTTTTTAGGGCCTGTAGACTGGTGCAAGCAGTATAATAGCAAAGGATTTAAATTTTTTTTTTTTTTTTTTTAGATTTTATTATTGAAGCCCTAAGAAGACAGAAAAGGCTAAATACATATATCTTCTTTTTTTTCTTTTAATGAATGCAGTGATTTACAGATTATCTTTCAATGCTGATAAATTCACACTACCAGATATTTAGGTTTTTAAAACCACATAGTACAGATGCTATGTCCAGTCTTGTGGCAGCGTTACAACTTACAACTTGACTTTTGTTGTTAACCTCTCATTCTCCTGTACCACGAGAGAATTCACCTCTTTATCCAGCCCTTTAACATTTCATGCCTCAACTTTGCCTGTTTTGTTGCCAAGGCAACCCTGCCCTACAGTGTCACTCTTGCTTCCTCCTGCGCGTTATTGCTATCCTAATAACTAAGGAGCACATCAAATAAATTAAATTTGTCATTCACACCCCAGAACAGGTGTCGAAGATGTCCCCTGCCCATTTCCAATATTATAGCAGTCTAGGTCAGAATAGTAGTCCTAAACTGTAATCCTGTAATCCCTGCTGTTTTTTTTTTTTTTTTTTCCTTCCCCCCTCTTTCTTTCAGGATTCATTTCATATGTGTATAAAAGAAGCACTGAGCTATGTGGAAAATACTTTTTGTGACTGAAAATAATGACTTTCTTTGGATATTAAAAGTGCTGTCACTCTCATTCCTTTCACTACTTAACTCTTTATATTTATTTCTAAACATGGAAGTAAATACTTTGAGCAGTTTCCAGTCTCTAGTGCTTAAACTGTGATGTGAAAACGGTTACCTTGAGTGTCTGCTTCCTGATTTTGAAGCTCAAATATAGAAGAGGATTTCTCAGCCTTTTTTAAAAAAATCTGCTCTCGCTATTTCATGTAAAAATTAGTTTTGTTTTGTAAAGTGTGTGTCAGAAACTGTAAACATTCTTTGAGTCTAGCAGTCCCTAGGAAAGAAGAATAATTATCCTTTCAGGAAGCTGACTACCAAGTAGCTGGGCGATGGCTGTGGCTGACGTGTAACTGTTCGATGTGGAGACGTTTTGTAGATAGCAGGAAATGTCACAACTAGCAAATGAAGTATTTCTTGAATATATTGCTGCAGCTGGTTGCCTGGTGCCCTTTCACCTACCCTTCATTGGCTCAGTGAAGCATTTATTTGACTTTTACCATACTTCATGAAGTAAGGAGAATGAATAAGGATTTTCACAGATTCTTTTGCTAAAAATATAACTTTAAAAAATGCAATCTACTACAAATTATGTTTCCTATTATAAGTCTAATAGCAGGAGGTTTTGGTGTATTGTTTATAATTCCCAATCTGATGCTGTGCTGAACACAATGTAATTTACTAGAAGTCCGTGCAACTCCCAGGGGATGATACAAGGAATTCCAATATTCACATCTGTTGTGTATTCTAAATCGGTTTGAAACAATATTATTTGTTTCCATTTTCTTCTGAGGAAAAATGCAACCCTTAAATAGATTTTTTTTTCCCTCAAGTAAGCAAAACCTTCTTGCTTTCAAAGTTAGTCTAAGATGTTTCTGATGTGATTTCAAATAAAAATGAATAAAAGTGATTTGGGGTTCAAGAAAAAAAATGACTTTTTTTTTTTCCAACATAGTGTTAGGCTTTGCTGGCTGTGATTCTGGCATACTATTGCTTACTTATATTGTAGCTTTCAGACAATTAAGTTGTATGTTTATTTCTGATATGCTATCTTTACATTTAAGCAAATATAGGGTAAAATTCTTCAAAAAAATTGAGAATTGAATTTGTAACTGAGAGTTTTGCAAAAGATTTTTTGTTTTAATTTTTTTTTTTTTTTATTTAGCTACTGGCAGTGGTCTACCTTTTTACATAAAATCCTTCCCTAGCTCTGAAAAACCTATTGCTGGGTGATGTTGGAGATAATGGCATTGATGACTGTTCTGATCTCTTTTTGTTAGTGATTCCAATGAGGCAGATGGGTAGAATATATATTTTTGTGACATTTAAATATACTGTCTTCTCCACTAGAAGAAATCCTACTATCCCAGTACATCCTGAGTAATTGGTTTGTGTAAGAGTACGCCTCTGTAACACAGGTAATGAGAATTCTCCTTTTATAGGCTGGGAAAAGTAGTGAAGTCAGCTCTAGCTGTTATTAAAGCAGCAGGGGTGCAGTAATCCTTGCAGATGTGAATTTCTTCCCTGCAGAGAACCTGTTTTCCTTCATTTCTTTTCCTGACACTGAGCTCTGCTGTTGTACACGGGCTCAGTAAATTCTCCTGGAAGAGCAGTTCTGCGTTAGCTGGAAGATACCAGGTGGGTTCTTCCAAAGTCTTGGACATTAAAGGGAGGCAGGGCAAGAGATGAACCAGGGTTTTGGATGGAACCGGACCTGGCACTGTGGCAGTTCGTTCCTCTCACAGCACAAAGTACAACTCTAAGCAAAAGCTTTGATACACTCATTGTGGATGGGTCTGGCAAGGTAGCACTGTAATCTGTGAAACACCCAGTAGATGACCGTCCTCTCCCCAGGAAACTGAGGAGGCTCTCTTGTCTTCTAGACTTCACAATTCTCAACTAAAAGGCTGCATTAATCTTGGCCTGTGGCTATGAATAGTATTCCCAGTTATCTTTAGAACTGTGCAAACTCTGATGCAGGGATTATACCACGTTCTGTTTAAGATACAGAAAGTTTATTCTGAAATAAGCTGTTTTCTTTTATCAAAGGAGATGATAAGAAATAAATTGTGATACAGGCACTATCACAATGAAGAATCATGCTCCTAGAACTTTTTTTTAAACTGAAAAGTTATAGAAAAATCTTATTCCCCCTAGACTAAACAAACAACCAGCAAATTGTGCAAAATAAATGATACCTCTGCAAGTGCTTATGATACACCCGGGAGAAGGAATTTAGCTTTCCTGCACCTCGGAGCTTATATAAAAATGATCGGAGATAAGAGGTGGAAAGGTATGGGCAGAAGTTACACAACAAGTGATATAAGAGTAGTTCAGGCTTGCTTATGTAACTGGTATAGAATCAACATGAGAAGTTAGAAGTTTCCTAATTCTGTATGGCTGTCATGGGTAAGTAAATCATATGTAAAAGAATGAAAAGTTTCTTCCTATTATCTCCCTTGCCTTGAGGGAGAAGAGATACTGGTCTCAGTATTTCATTGCATAAGGATATTGTAGGTCATTCCAGGGGCATTTAACAATAGAATTAGACAGGGTTTAATTCCCAGAAGATGCAGGGATGTGCTGCAGAAGATATAAAATATCTTTAGGAGCTATTTGAGATGTTGAAAGAGTTGAGAAAATTTGATATAAAATGCAATTTTGATAATACATTGATTCAACTGAAATTCTATACTATTTTTGCAGATCTGGGTTTTTGAAGAAGTGTATTAACTTTTAATCCAGCAATAAGGCTGAACCAGGGAGAGCTGTAAAACGGAAAACATTCCATTCACGCATGCGTGTGATCCGTGAAACTGTGGCTCAGAAATGTTCTTGTAGCACCTAGATATAGCTTAAGAGTGTTAAAAATGACCATATGCTACCTAATTTTTTAAAGTGAAGAGTGGCAAGTTGCAGGCATGTGTACAGCAGCTTAATAGTCTGTACTGCTAAGCAGGTCTATTGATCTCCAATGCAGCCGTGGGTTCCCTCTCCCAGACAAATCCTTGGATCCTTGGCATAGATGGAAAGCTGACTTGAGCTTGCGTTCCCAACAGGCACATTAGGTCTGGACTACTCTGTGCTGGAGACTTATTGATTTGGATGCAGTCTGTCCCATGCGAGTTGGCCCCAGTGCCAGAGACCAGCTCAGAATATTTTTAATTTACTAGGACAAAGGTAACCACAGAGTAATGGGGATCGTTTTGGGAGCCTTGTGTTACCAGGTGTTTTTTCTGGAAGACACATCTTCCTGTGCTCGTCAGGTAACATGTAATGAGCTCCTGCAGAGAATGCTGGTTTCCAGAGAGATCTTGAGGGAGCATTTAAAATGAATTACTAGAAGATAGAGTTTTACGTGTTTTAGTGACTACCTTTACTGATGTTATGTACAGTTTTTGGCTTATTTTGATACATTCGTTATATCACAGATTGATGTGATTCAGTGTTCTTTATCTAGGGAATTGAGAAATCCTCACTTTTTGCATGATTTTGTCCATTTTTAGAAAGAAATAGAACCTTATAAAATCAGTGACTTTTTTCCCTTCTCACATTTTGACTCTGTTTTAAATATATACCCTTGGTGTCCTGTGTGCCTGGAAACTCCCCATCCATCACAACTGAAGTTCTCTTAGCACTCACCTGTGTTTCATACTCATGCCCATAGCAAGACAGAAAACATTTCTCCTGATGATATTCTAATTAAGTCTTCAGTTTTAAGTATTTCTTTGTATATCAAACATTACTGAGACTATTCAGAAATGGTTATTTTCTGTGGCAGTTCTTTTGTCACAAGAAGTATTGAAAGCGGACCTTTTCTTGGGATTGTTCTAGCTTTGAGGGGAAAAAAAAAAAAAAAGAAAACTCGAAGATATTTCTGGATCAGATTTTGAGGTCAAAGATCAAACAAGCAAAACGGAAGAAAAAGGTACTCCCTAAAATAACACTCCCTAAATTATTCTGACACCTAAGGCATTTTACCTGTGATGTAGGAAAAAGGCACAGTGCAGACTTGAAAAAGGTTCCTTACATTCACATGCAAATGTCCTTTTTACTGGTAAAAGGATGAGGTTTTTTGTGTGCTTTCATCTGAATGATGATAGGAAAAGTTGTGACTTCAGGAAGTCTCTTAGATGAAGACTGCCTTTTCATTTCAGCTTTAATCATTACACAATCTGTTAAAGGCACTAGCTCAGTGATCTGTCACTACAGGAGTTGTAAGATAGGTTTTTCAATCAGGTTTAAAACAGTTTTTTTTTTTTTATATTCTGTGCAAGTTCATGGTTTTCACGGGCAGGAAAACAGTAGTGATGTTAAAAATAACAACTAGTAGCCCCTTTTTAAATTACACTGATACACTTGTGTCCTGCCTGTACCGTAGCAGTGGAGAAGCTGGACTCTGTGGCTCCTGTCCTACACCGTCAGCTGTGGGTGCTGCGGAGGCCTCTGCGTGTGATGGGAATAGGTGCAGGGGATGATCGACCCCGTTACCACCTTGCAGGACTGAAGCTGGTGTCCTCAGGATGCACTAGAGCTTCCTCCTTGGAATGGAAGTTGAGCTGGGGTGTGTTGTCCCAAAATGCAGCAATGGTTTGGAAGGTAACGGAAGATGTGAAATCCAGTAAAAGGGATGGCTGCATCCCCTCTTTAGCTGTCCAAGGAGCTCCAGCCATCAGTGAGACAGAACTGTTGGAAACATGAAGAGTGAGCAGCAGGTGTAGTGCCTTGCAGATTCTTGCCTTATCTTCACATCTGCTCTTCAGGTTAGTCAAAGAGCAGAGTGTGCTTTTCCATTCCAAGCGGCCATAGGTGGACTTTCTGTGACAGTATTGAAACAAAGCTGTGTTAGAGAGTCATATGATAAAGATTTGCTTGGCTTGTTGGAGAGATTGTTTTAATTCCCATTTGTTTCTTTGCCATGGGAGAAATTCTCCAGTTCTTCAGTGAGTGCCAGACTGACTGAGATGAAGGATTGATTTCGCTTTCCTGCAGGAAAAATATTGTGGGACATTCTTCCTTGCTACTGAAGATGACCTGTTTGAGATACCTCAACTGGACACACACTAATAACGGTCAAGTGTTTAGCATTGCATCCTTCTGTTATTGCGTTGACACAGCTAAGAGACAGTAGTGCTATCTTTGGTATTAATATTCAAAGCTTTTCTATCCAAGGTCCTGAGCATCAGCAAAGCTAGTAGCACATTGATATTGTAGGGAAATGATTGGTTGATGTTAGATTTTTTTTTTTTTTAATTCAGTAGATACCTTTGTACTAGTTATAGAAATTACGCCTTTTTTTTTTTTTTTTTTTTTTTTTGTTAGTATTCAACATTTGATTAAGTATGCATAGATTTTTCTTTTTAATTAGTTAAGGTCTTGTCAGTTTAATACGTACCTCCACATTCTAATGAAGCAAAACACCTCTGGAAAATATTAAAAATAATTAACAAGTCCTGATATTTGAAAAAAAGAAAAGTAATTTTAGTTATTAACCATATCCAAATCTTTCCAATTTATGCTTGGTAATGCTGCTCCCAAAAATGCTTTATACCTCTAAAGAGAAACAAATAGTTTTAGAGCTGATCCACGGTTTTAAGGGATTCATTTAGCCTTTCCTAATAAAGTTGTCCTAGTAAATGTCTGTCTATAGAGTGAGTGTAAAGAAATGAGTGCAAAATAGGCTGAGCTGAGATTTCCTCATCTGTTTTTTAGAAGCTTGTCCCAGAACTTGTGCGTGAGAAGATCTTGGGAGTTTTGGAGTTGGGAGCATTTGAGTGGTACCAGGCAGTTCAGAACGGAGCCTCTTGGGGCCGAAAGGAGGTCTCGGAGGGAGCCTGCCAGTCTGTCCCGCTCCTGGGCTGCTGGAGTGGCCCCTGAGCTGGGGAGGCCCCTCGGGAGATGAGACCAAGGCCCAGCTCTCTTTGGAAGAGGACACTGCTGTGACAGCGGAGCGGTTTGGGCTGTTCTGTAACATTGGGTTAGGATCGCTAAAAAGCAGATATTATTGTCTGGATAGTCCTAAACCTCGAGAGGAGCCACAAGATTACATGTAAACCAAATAAGAGAGTAAAAAGGGAGACCTGGACCCCGAAGTCTGTACCAGCACATCTGTGGGCCTAAGAAACCTACAAAGGAACGGGATTTCTGCGATCACTCCCATGCATATGTCTATCCATGAGGCATCCATTTGGGGTTGGACTAGATGATCTCTAGTGGTCCCTTCCGCCCTCAACCATTCTTAAATACTTATCCCATAGGATTCCTTTTTTCCCCAAGTAACAAATACAGGAAGGGAAATTTCACCACGCTGCTTAGAGTTGCAACTTGGGCAAAGGCTAATCGTAAATAAAATCACTTATGTCCTATCAAAACAGCAAGGTAAAGACTAACTAAAGAAGCTGTTAAAACTGTAAGGAGAAATGTTTTAACTTTGAGAGCTCTTCCCTAAGTTGTGTTTTCCTAGGCTGGCATGATTAGAGAATGCAGATAAGTTTATTGTAGGTTCTTTGATTAGAACCTCTCATTTTTGTGATACTATCCGCCTCAATAAATGCTACTGGTTTTAATAGAAAATGTATCTTCTTTATTATGATAAGCAGCACCGCATCATGTAGATTACCTGCTGCATATGCAGATTGGGCTTAGGCTGTTTTTCAAAGCTTGATTTCTTCTTTAATATTAATTATAATAATAAAAAAGGATTTTAGATTGAACTGCTGCTGCTATTTTGGGCTTAACTCCATTGTCAGTTGTGTAAAATGCTGCCAAATGTTAACAGCTGAGCCAGAATTTTTCTTTGGCAGGTGTGAATGTATTCAATGAATCAAAATCTTGGGGAAAATACCGAGTATTTATAGACTGTCAGAATGAATGGTTAGAAGTAGGGAAGGAGTAGCAAAATATACATTGGCAATCATATATTTTTTTATTTCATAGCTGTTTTTAATTTCAAAGCTGTACCAGCTTTTATGTTCTTTTCAGGTTTTTGTATGTGTTATCCATAAAGCATTTTAGAAAGGCCGAAACTTACGAAAGGTCCTTAGTGGTAAGAAGACTTTCTGGGTACAAATACCATGGTGCAAACTTCTCCAAAGCATTCCCTTTGCTCTCATTCATAGCCTCTTTTCTCTAATTCTGTCTGCAAGGAATTATGCCTAAATATGTGCGTTGAACTCTAGGCAAAAGATTGTTTCTTTTCATTGATTCCTAATGCTTTGAAATATGGTAGAATCCAAGGCTATCTTGCAGGGAATGTCTCTTCTGCGCTCCGTTTAGCGATTGCTGTTAACAGTGTTTGTTCTTGCAGAACAAATGCACTAATTGCAAGAACACTGTGTGTGAGGTTGTAGCCTTGTGACTTGCTGCACTGGCGCTGCAGTGCTGTAAATTCAGTGCTTTGCATGTCAGGTGATGGAGGTGCTGGGAATTTTTGGAGGGACTGATTCATTTGGGTCTCTAGCATCCTTGTCAAACTCCAGCCTGGATAATAAGATGTATATTTTTCTGCTCTTTAGGCCATTTACGTTTATGTATATGCAACCTTTTCCCCTTGCTGCATATTTCTGATGCCTCTCTAATTGCCCAGATGAGGCAGAATATTTTTCTGCTGTGATCTTAGGAAGTGCATCCTGGTGAAATTGATTAGGCAGTGGTTATCAAAGAGATAACGTGTTAATATTATCTCTTTACAAATCTTACTCTGCAGTATAAACTGCAAACACTGTACTTAAGGATACTAAAATCAGATGTGCTAATTGAATTAAACATTCAGAAGTTTGCCTGAGAAAAATCTCAGGTGAATCTCTTCAAAATTCCATGTATGTTCTCCAGGGACTTTTGCAAATTACTACATAAATATGCTCAATTTTAAAGCGCTTTTAATTGAGAAATTAGTTATGCACTAAGTTATCAGTGGTTAACTTTATATCTAGATTTCCAAGCTCAGGATCATGCTTATAAAATGTGAAACTTTAGCAGGTTTTTTTTATAATAAAAGCATTACTTCTTAATAGCAAAAAAGGCATTGAAGTATCACCATTCATCCATAGTACTTTGAAATAAAGACTTTAAAATAAGATGTATGATTATCCAAGGTGAAAAACATTTCACTTTATTATTACTATTGTTTTGGATAAGCCATCTGAACTATTCATTTGGGGCCAGAAATGCTGTAGTAGTGGAAACATCAGAGAGAGCAGAGCTCATTAGGAGAGCTGTGGTGACTTTGACGTGCACCTCCAGCATGGTGAGGAGCGCTCGGAGCGGTGCGTTTATCAACATGACTCCCAGAAATGTCAGAGCTGCACAGCGCTGCCTCTGCTGAAATTCCCCTGCGTATCCGGAGAAGTTTAATTGGGGTGGAAATACAGTAGTTACAGCAAACATTTGGATAACGCTTCCCCTCAATCACTTTGTGACGCTCCGGTCCGACAAGCTGCCTTCTTGTTTCTCATAGCAAATCTCTCTGATGCTGGGTATGTCTGAAGGAACTAACGCAGGTTTCGGTGCTAGGAGTAGACACGCTTGCATAATTAACACTCTGGGATTACAGATTGGAATACAGATTCCTATTTATAGAGATACATTTAAATATTTATAGAGCAATATTCTTACTGCTGCATTTTGAGAAGTTTAGATTGGATAAATGAGTGCAAACCACATTTATTCTTAAGGCTGTTTGTTCTTTATTATGTTAGGTTGTGAACACCTAACTCTTTTTCATCATACACTTGAATGGAAGAGTCCTATTACCATTTTGTTACCAGCACCAGAGTCTCTTGTGAATGTGACTTTTTGTTCTAAAAGGGAAGACTTCCAGTGTGTGGCTTTTGTTTGTTTTTGTTTTTTAAGGTTAAACTACTTAAATTTGAAGCAAAAATACTTGTTCTGGATTGAATATTTAATTTGATACAGGACTTTTTTTTGTCAGCTTTCATGCCCTTTCGCAGTGTGTGCCTTTAGGTTAACCTCATGCAAGAATTGAACACTGAGGAACCAAATTATGAAAAAACTATTATTTGCACAGCTCTACTGAAAGTTACTGAGAAAGTCAATAACACAGAAAAAAAACATTATCTAAATCACATATGAGAATGGGAACCATGGGATTTTCTGAGGATATAATAGACTTTGAAGCTCAGACTGCCTAAAGAACTTACTCAGTGTGGCATTCAGCTCTGGCACACCTAGCTTTTGTGTATGTGTTCCTGGGAGTCAACGCCACACGTCTGAGTTAGGTGTTCCTGTGAAACACAGCAAAGAGAATTTGTAAGCTGGACATGAGCCTCCAAACGGAGAGTAGGCTGCCTGGAGCAATTGCCCGAGCGGCACTAGAAATTGCCAAGTGGGACGTGTGTAATCCTCCAGGTCTTAGATGCCTTCCTGTAGCCCTGATTGGGGCTACTTTTGCAATTGGGTGCAGGCCATGACGCTGTCTTCTAGAATGGGTCCCTCACCCATTCAGTGGCAGGGGTTCTATCTGACCCTTTTCTCTGAAACCACGGATGCGACAAGTTTCTGAAGGAGGTGCTGATACCCAGTGTATTACATTTTTGAAGTGGCAGTAGCAATTGGCAGGAAGTGGAAGACTGAAGATTTGAAGGGTTCAGACTTATGAACTCTGTTTTAAATACTAAGTCAGAAGGGAGTTTTTAGAGATGTTATGTGCCTGACCTTTTCTGTTAAGCTTTGCTACTGTACAGTCATTTTCTATGCATTAGCGAGTAGGTCAACCTTTTGAGAGACCTAATGTGTGCACAGTTGATGTGATGGCTTTAAATTGCCGTGCACAAGGTGGTGTTGGCCTCTGTGCAAAAATGATACCAGAACACGAAGAGTCTTCAAGATCTTGCTGACAAAAACTATCGACTTTTGTGCATTTGTGAAGTTTAAGATGGATTTCTAATATTGCATTCCTAGATCACAGCTACTACGATAGAATTTTGGTCAAATTTGGTCAAATTTGGTGTTCCAGTGTGTACCTGAAAAATCAGTAACTTCTGGGAAATACACTACAATCAGTAACTTCTAGGAAATACACTACAAGATACATAACCCTGGCACGAGGTCAGGCTGCAGAAAAGGACCTGGGCAGCCTAGGACGTGAGGTGACCATGAGCCAGCCACGTGCCCTGGTGGCCTCCTGGGCTGCACTAGCTAGAGCACTGGCAGCAGCTCGAGGTGGGTGATCCTGGCCCCTCTCCTCGGCACTGGTGAGACCAGTGATGGGCCCTCAGCTCGGGGGAGACATGGTCTTACTGGGGTGAGTCCAGTGAAAGGCTGTGAAGATGACTTCTTTGGATATCAAAAGTAGCCTGGGTTACTGCTTCCTCAGATCCTATTAAGCTACATAATCCTTACTTAATATGAATAATCCTATTTTTCTTTGCAAATCTTATTAAGGAGGGTTAGGCTAGAATAGTAGTTAGTTGGAAATAATGGTTGAAAACTTCTGCCTTTAAAAGGATCATGAGTAAATGAGCATCTGTAAAAGTGTCTGTGGCCTTTGGACATGGTGTTAGAGTACTCTGATGTAAAAGTTGACAAGTTTGGCATGTCCTGTGAAACTCAAATTCTTTCTGCTTGTATTTGTTATTATTTTGGGCAATTCTTTATACAAATAGAAGCTACTTCTAGTGACTTTGTAAGTCTTAGCCTTGTGATCAGGCGTAGGCATAACGTATACGTTGCCTGTTGTTCCATGTGAAGTTATTTGCCTGTCCTGAATTACTGTACATCTTCATTATACAGGGCTGAACAGTAACTGTCACTCATTTAACAGGAAACTTTGCTTGATGAGTAGACATTCTTCTTCCTCTTGAATCTTACTGTTAACTTGGACCATGTTTGGATGAAAGCTAAAAGTAAATGCAAAAGCATCATTACTCTGGAAGATGATTGTTTTCCTGTTGGATTCAAAATTTCTGTGTTTTTCTGCTCAAAACAGAAAACCAACAGTTTCTGCAAAACCCTGTGAACGTCAGCTGTTCTGTGGTGTTAATCTCGCTTTCAGAGCAGGTGATGGGATTCGCTTTCTGAAACCAAGCAGAACATAATGAACTTCCTATACTACAAAGCTGCTGCCAGGTCTATAGCTTTCTGCTATAGACTTTCTGTCTATAACTAGCTACTGCCAGCCTATAACTTTCATAGAAAGTCAAAACTCACTTTTAGCCAGGAAGAACTGTACAATTTTCCTAGCCGAGGGATTGATTTCAAAAATGAGTGTTAATTAGCGTTTCAACCAACCATTTATGTCAGAGACTTGCCGTAGACAGTTTAAATAGTCCTTGCAGTAACTGCTTGGGATGAACATTGTGAACAAGCCCTGTGGAATCACTGCTGTTTACACACGCACCAGGAGCAATCCCCGGAGACTGACGGCTCCGAAGGAAGGGCTTTGTGCGGCTGCATAGCTCGAGGGTGCCTTGGAGCAGCCGGGGTGACGCAGAAAAGTTACCTGGGAGACTGGAGGTGCCGCCTCGTGCATCCGCTGCTCGGAGCCTCGGCGCTGGGATAATGCTGCCGCGGCCAGCGCCGTGCCAGGCTGGGCGGCTGCCTCGCGCCTGGAATGCGCTGGGAAGTGCATCCCTGCCCTCAGGGCAGGTCCCGCAGGGCTGAGAGCGCTAGTAAATCTTGCCTCAAGTGTAAAATTTTGGAACCAAGTCCCCTGAAAGATGTTGAGATGTGGAAAATATGTGGCCTGCGGTTAATTCAGCCTTCTGAATCCACTCAGGTCAATACTGTGTTGTTTTGTGGAACAACTCAGTGACCTGCTGCAGCCACTGCCTGAACAGGAGTGAAAACCCCGTGTAATTTAGTTCGTTACGTTTACAGTTGTAAGCATGCTCAGAATAAACAGATCAAATGAAAGTCCTTTTATCCATAAATAAAAGGAAATGATATAGTTAATGCTCATCCGCAAGTGATACAGCAATTTCATCAAAATCACCGGGTATTTCCTGTGTTTCCTAATTCTGTCAGTTGGTCATAAGGTAAGTCGTTTTTGAAATTGCCCTATATGTTTCCATGACCTCAAGGTCTGACCAGAGGCAATGCAGAAAATGCTGAATTAAGAGAAGAATGAATGTGAACAGAAGTAGAAAATTCTATTGTCAAAGACATATGCGTGTGTAGGAAATAATTCTGACAGTACCAAATCCTCTTGCTGCTTCTTATTTCATGCTTAGCGAAATATTTTAGCTGGTTGAGGGAAAAAAACATCATATTGTTTCCAGCACTCTCAGCAGTTACTTGTGGATGTCCTGCTGAATGTTTTCTGTGTGTCTTTATCGCTCACCAGGACACACAGGGAGCTCCATACAGGCACAAAGCAGGGCCTTGCAGAAATCTTAAGAACATTATGGGAAAGAAAATACAAGGAAAACGCAGGATGTTGTGTACAAAATATGTGTGTGCGGATTTGAAAAATGTGTTTTCTATAGGATAACTAAAAACTTTTTACCAACTTTTGTAATCCAGACCTTTCTTTGGGAGTGTGTGAGGAGCTATTATATAAATAGTAATGCTGCTCTATATTTGATGTGCTGCTGTTTTATGAATGTTCCTAGTCATCTCTTCAGCTGGCTTTTCAACTTGATCTGATTCGGTCATTACAATGGGAGATTAAACAAAGCTATGAAGGCCAGAGTCTCTTAAAAATACCCTTGTCCCTACAGCATACTCAGGTACTGTAGTAATGACGTGATGGGGTGGTAGATGTCTAAATTGTTAGACATACTTAGGTTAAACAATATCATTTGCTGAGAGAGATATTATTCCTCTGGAACTGCATTATGCATTATCCAAGAAATACACTAGAAATTGGAAAAAAGCTATTAAGTCAGTCCAGACCACCATTATGCTGAGACAGTATTGTTTGCTGCATTTTAGCTCTAATTGGAGCTCGTCTTCGATTTCTCATACAATGGGGTTTCAGCTACGTCCCCTGGGAGGTTATTTCGCAGTACAATAACTCTGCTGAGATGTTTTCCTGATATCAGACCTAAATCTTCCCTCCTAATTTCAAGGCATTGTTTGCTGTTACAGCCCTAGGTATCACCCTGAAGAATTCCCCTTCTTCCTAAGCGGTCAGCCTGTCCAGTATTTCTGGAGAGTTACATCCACTCTTGCTTCAGTTGTTACCTCATTAGCATCCAGTCTTAACATTTCTTTATGCATTAATACTTAGTTACCCTAATCTTTATGTGTTAGATCTTTTCTTACTCTCTTATTTCTTCCCTTATTTGTCTGCTGTAGGTTTTTAATAGCTGCTGAGCTTAGTAACTTGTCTCTGGTTGCAGCAGACTCAAAGAGAGTGCGTTACAGAACGGGACTGCTGAGGCGTCTCGCGCTGCTCTTTGAAGTCTCCTTTCCCTACTCTATTTCTGTATTATTTCTTGCTATAAAATCCAGGAAATATCTAAACAAACCAAAAACATCTACTTGACAGGTTTTGTCCTTTTTGTTTTTTATGATGTCTTGGTACAACACAGATGAATAAATTACTCTGTCACTCTATTCTTTTCAGTATTGCTAAAGGATTGTTTCAGATGCTAACATCAGTGAAGACAGTAGATAAAATAGCCTTTTCTTCGCTCTGCTACTAGGTGCATAAAATGAGTACTATCTGGTAATGAACACTGCCTGGAAAGTAGCAGTGAGGCTGCTGCATTTTATCTTCCCAAATAATTCCCCTCTAGAAAATTGTGGCTTTTGACAGAATAGAAATACAATTGATTCTGTGAATGGAATTTACAGAAGTCTAACATGCCTTCTGGTTCCGTATAAAATGACTTTTTAGGACTTTTTCTGAGTCTTGCAATATTTTTCCACTTGCTGGAGGCATTTGACTGTGTAAAACTCTCAGCTTTCATTTTTAAAAGAATTACCCTTTCACACTTAATTGATTACAGAGAAATGTTGAAAATATGACTCAGAAGATTCCTAAAGAAAGACACAGATGAGAGAAACAATCTTTTCTTCTTTGATATTTAAGCAAGTTTCTATCTTTGTTTGTTTGTTTATATATATATATATTTTTTATGTGTGTGAACCTCTTTATTGGTGTGAACCTTCACAAAAAATGACAAATTCTTTCACTGAAAGCAAAAAGAATCAAGCAGGAGACACCATTGTGGACAACCCCTCCAGTCACTTTGCTGTCTCAGTCCAAAATACTTCTTTGCCAGGATTTTATCCCCAGTCCCTTCTCAGACTCCTCCTGCGCTTTGCCCATCCCTTCCAGGAAGGCTGTTTCTCACCACCACCAGGCTGCTTGGAAAGGCAGAGGAAACGGCCACCCGCACAGGGCGCCAGGAGCGTTGGAGAGAGCTCTGCACTGCAGCATGTCCTGTGGCTGCTGTCCACCGTGTCCCGGGAAATGGTCTCACTTTCCCCTGTTTACTCCATTCCCTTCCTCTAAGTCACTTCTGCGATGAGTTGTTGTTTGCAGTGAGTTTTCTCTGGCACCAAAATTGAGTGAATAGCCAAAATAAAATAAGGAGATAGGGGGAGGCTGAAAAATCACATCTTTCCATCCTTATATAAACCGTTTAAGTATATATTGTCTTTTTACAAGGTGATTTATCCTAAATGATGAACTGAAATAAACTATTTAGCCTGTGTCATAAGATGAAATGCTATATTATGGCAAATAGAAGTAACTGTTCATTAAAATTCTATCTTTGTTTCTTGCGCACAGAATCATTGCAGAGGGGAAAAATGAAGCTTGTTTTTATATGCACTGCTACCTAGATGACATATTTGTTGTGCTAAGAAGAAACTCTTGCATTTGCAGGGAAAATTTCTTATGAACTTCTAAAGCAGCTTATGTTATATATTACAACTTTCTTAGGTATTTTATGCTTTTTCTGCAGCTTCATTTTTAAAAGAAGAGCACATAGTGATTAGCAGTTCACAGAGTGCCCGGAAGCACCAGCTGCTCTTCCTGCTGCCACTTTCCCCAGCGGAATCTCTGGGCTGCCAGCTGAAGATGGGGAAACAGGAGTTGTAGTTGTGCCTGCCTTCAAACACCAGAAAACAACACAGGTCTTTTGGGTAGTGTTAGAAGTGAGATATCAGAAGTATTGCTTGGATGGCTTTGAAAGGAACCGCAGAAGTTTCAGGTGGGTTCATTTTATCCTCTGCAAGTTGTAGCAAGGGACCATAGAAATTAGTTTGCTGCTGCTCAAACCCACCAACAGCCGCAGATAAAGATGAAAGGCTGGTGACAGGTATCCAGGTTTTCAAGGCAGCCGTTGCTGGTTACACGATACAAGTATGATTACCAGACAGGAGTAAAAAATGCAGAGAGTTTTTGCCACGTCAGTAGATGATCAAACCCTGTTTATGGTACTTAATTGTGCTGGGTTGCTGTAAGTTCTGGTCTGATAGCCCCCAGGGTGCCCTGCTGCAGTTCCCATCTCCTGGTGACCCTTTGGGCTGCTCATGGACCTGCCAAGGTAGGTGCGTGCTCAGGAGTGAGGCCATGGCGGTGTTTTTTAAGTTCACTGGGTGGTTACATGATGCAGGTTGCCTTGTAATGTAATTCATTCAGGTGTTGTTACGGTATAGCATGGCAGATGTGATATAGAAACACTCACAAAGCCAGTGAGACTGTTATTAAAAACAGACTGCAGCTCCTCTGGGTTCCCATGTATTCTTCTTGCCTATTGCTCTCCATCACGCTGCATACATAGTACTGTGTATGTGCTCAAAGTGGTCATGCTTAGCAGTATCCCTTAACAGAATATATGGAGAAAACTAGACCTGAGCAACCAGCTTAAGTCACTTCCTACTTGCATTTTGGCAACTGTTGTAGCATGCAGGAAGAGCTCGACTTTGTAGTAAAAGGTGGTAGAAAAACTGGATGCATATTTGCATTTAAAATATTACTTGAATAGTTGACTTTATCAATACATAATATCATATGCTACAAATATGTCAATAATTTCTATGGGTCCCACTTCTTTTATATCATGATGCACTTTAATTGGGTGTACTTAGGAGCTTCGTTTGGTGTTTATTGGTGATAAGGGTATATCATAGAAAATAAGCAATTTATAGAAGATTAAGAATAGTTGTGAGAAACAGGATATGAAAAGTATTTGAATGTATTGGGATAAAATTAAAAGTATATATTTAATTTGAGAAGTCTATTAGTTTGCCAAATTTGCCAAATCAAGTCATTAAGTAATGATATCAAATCTAGATTGGATTTCCTTAACTGTCAAGGTATGTTTGTTGACAATAACACTTAGATATATAAATAGATAAATATACTTCCGCTGTTTTAAAATTATGTTGGAAACATTCTTATCTGTAAGTGTATTTTGATGTTTTATGATATTGCTGAGCACCGCTTTGCTCCTGATAGAGGTGCTGTTCGCACCGATAAAACCAGCTACCTTGGGCTACCTGGAATTGGCAGTTTTGATGCCAGTGTCTCAGAGTGCCTGGTGTGTTATAGTGGTGGGAGTACTCTTGATAGTTACATTAAAACTGCATGGGCACACTTGTTGTTTTCCACTGTTGTGAGGTTGCTTGTGCGTCACTGAGATCAGTAGAAGTATTTTTGTGACCTGCCTTTGGATAAAACTTAGGAGAAGCTGTGAAGAAAATAATTTATACTGGCATCTGTAGAAAATTGTGTAGGTGTAGGGACAAACATTTTCTGGTTAAAATAAAAATAGTTGCAAGATCGTGGTAATGGTAGTTGTGCAGATGGATGAAACAGGAAAACAAAGCCACAAAGTAAAGAAATTAAGCTGTAAATAAGGAGAGTACTATGTATGAAATCCTAATGAATATTCATATAGTAACTAAAGCAACTGCTGGCGTAGAACACTAATCTTTCTGCAAGTAATAATTAGCAGTGTGGCTGTAAAATGGATGATAATTTGCAAATAGTATCAAAAGCTAAGAAATCTCCTGGATAAACAAGGATTTTCTTAAGGCTTTTCTATCCTGCAGAAAAACTGCCCTGTAAGTCAAATTCCAAAAAAAGGATTTGAATCGCGTGGCATTTTCTGCAAAAGCTGCAGAGGCCCTGCTGTTGTGGTGCAAATATGAACAGCCCCCTCAGTGCTATCTCTGCAGAAATCTGCACTAGGAATTAGAATCAGCAGAAAGAACCTGCTGCTTGAGAAGGCAAAGCATTTGTTGAATTCAGCTACAGCGGAAGTAGCAAAATAGAAAGGGAACCCCCTTCATTTTCAGTTTTTTCTTTATCCCCGTAGAGGTGTTTAGGAATAACAATACTGTGAAATAATGCGCACCCAGTGTGTAACTACTAACTGTTGCATAGGGTGCAGGTTGGACTCTGGAGGGAAATGGCAACATTTAGTCTCAAGACTAGTTAGAGCCACAAGCACATACCGCTTGCTGTACTGCCTTGTGTGTCAGTATTGAAGATGTTGTTTTCCTTGTTCCTATAGTGTGTGTCTAAGGTATTTGGAATCAGAATAATTTGCAGTAATGCACAGGCCCTGCTAACTCAGTTTATTCGGGTTGTGGATGTGGGCCAGATTTGCACAGCTACAAAGGTGCATTCTCATGAGCTGGCATTCAGGTTGGTGCTCTGTGTCTCAGTAAAGATGAGGTGTCAGGCTGGTGTCAGAGGTGACTAGAAATAGGGTTCCAGATTTGCAGGTTATGTCACTGCAGCGACATGGTCGTCTGCTACCTGTTTCCATTCACATACAGTTTATTAGCGCTACAATATGTGCAACAGTGTCGGGTTCTGGCGTTTCAAGTATTTGGATCTGTCTGTTTTTATTTTCCTTTTTTTTTCTACTGGCATTTTTAGTGCCTGAAGGAATCAGACCCATTAATGGGTTTGAAATACTAAGGAAACAGCATTTCTGTGGTGCTTTAGGGACTGGCTGCAGTGTGGGTGTGCCGCAAGGAAATGCAGAATCATTTCATGGAGAAATATTTGTACAAGCGGATACAGATACTGATTTTATCCTCTTCCCTTGATTTTTTTTTTTCTTTCCTTGTTTTTTCTATTTTTGTTCTTCTGAGCTACATGGGTTCTCTTTAAGGCAAGTCACCTGCCCCTGGCAAGTACTTAGCTAGATACTTACCTGTTACTGATGAAACTGCTGCTCCAGGACAGCACTTCTGACACGTTTCAGACAACTGGTATTCAGCAGCATAGAATCAGGACAACAAAGTTGGACAACAAAATACCAACATTTCTAGTAAACCAGTTATTCATCAGAAATGCTGATGGGTAACTTGTTTCCCGAGACGTACACTGAGACGTACACGTACACTGACAAATTTGCAATTGCAATAAATATTGAGGAGAAAAAAAAGTGGTGAGGGGAAATAAAATTAAACCATTTCCAAGTGAAACAAAAGTTACTTGAAAGATATATCCTGGATCGAATTTGCAAGAATGTGGTACCATCCTATCTGCTACCTAAGAATCTTGCAGATAAGAGAGCTGGTTCTGCACGGGCTCTCTGTGTGATTAGGAGCTTGAAGGAACATTTTACTTCCCAGTTTGAGCTGAACTTTTTAGAACTGTTTTCAGACTGTGAATCGGTCTGATTGTATCTTACAGTATTAAGTCAGCATAAAGCATGTATGTTATATCATGTCTTATTTTAATCTTTCTGTTAACGGTCATTTTCTTCGATTCCTGAAAACATTTTGGACAGCAGATACCGAATTGCCTTGTCTTCGGGAACAAATTTTAAGCAGTGAATCTTTTAAACAAAAGTACCTCTGCTGAGGTGCCTAGAGATTTTTGTGTTCACTCAGGTCCTGTCCCTGGTTCAGGTGGTTCCTGATTCCTTGGAATGCAGGGTCCTAGTTAACTGGGTATTGCAGCTAGGGTGCTGTTTCAAGTCAGAAATCAAGATGCAAGAAGAATGTAATGTAAGTGTGATACAGGATGATTGGATGGGCATACATTCATGGATAGGATGCTGTCCTTTTTCAGTGCCAAGAACACGTTTAACTCAAGCTTGTAATAAAAATAGCTAAACTGCTATTAAATTAGGAGTTAAAGTGGGATAGAAATTAAATGGCAGACTTGTAAAATGAAGAAAAAAAAAGCAGATTTAAAAATAATCACGGGTTTCATTACTTCCCCAAGTGTTTTTGGGCTACTTAGAGGTAAAGCAGAAGCGATATTTTTTTATTCAAGAAAATATATGAAGTGCTTTTCTCAGCTGGTTTGTTTGTACTTACATTGAAGTAAGTGGAATGAATGTAAGGGAAACGGTAGTTTTTTTCCTTTTTGCTAGCAACACTGATAGACTGTTGGAGGAAAACAGTTAAAATATGAAGAAAGAATGTAGTTCAAACTGAGCCATTGAATAGGAAGAAGTGGCTGATCCTGCTCTGCCTCTGTGCAAGGATGGGAAGGTTTCTCCAGGTAGCAGTGTGGCTGCCTCTTACACTGCTGCAGTAAATAGCTAGAGAGAAAGAGATTGTGAACGCAACGGGACAAAGCCTTGGAAATAGCGGCTCTCCTGCTGTTTTAACTGACAGTTCAGATGACTCCTGGGTATATGTTCCGTGTATGCCTTAGGTATAAATAGCATAAGAGCTTTACTGAGGCACAGCTTGGCATTGCTCTGACGGGGAGCTTGATTTGCAGATGCCCTGAAGTGTGTCAAGTATAGGAGCGTGGAAGAAACTGCTTCTCTGTAGTTGGACAGTATTCACTTGTATTGATTGCAAAACAAACATTTCAAACTTAGATGATGGCGTCTGTTTTTTCAGCTTTTTATTTTGTTTTCATCTTGAAGAGGAAAAGGATGAAAGATCCACATTCACTCACACACAGCTTTTCAGTTTTGGAGATCCACTTAGATCAGTCACTGGCTGTTTTCTTGCCACAGAGAGCAGACAATCTGCCTGATCAGATACTGCTTTCTTAGTATGTGCGATGCACAGCTCTGAGCCAGGTAATGTGGTGCCCATTTATAATAAGGAATGTATATACGGAAGGCAACTTTGGAAGGTCTTCGACTGGGCCAACACAGGCAGTTCCACCTCCCTGTGAGGAAGAACTTCTTTCCTGTGAGGGGGCCAGAGCCCTGGCACAGGCTGCCCAGAGAGGCTGTGGAGTCTCCTTCTCTGGAGTCTCCTTCCAAACCCACCTGGATGCCACCCTGTGCCACGTGCTCTGGGTGTCCCTGCTGGAGCAGGGGGCTTGGACTAGATGATCTCCAGAGGTCCCTTCTAACCTCAGCCATTCTGTGATTCTGTGGTCTACTTCTTAAAAATAAATATGGGGGTCACTTCCTTGCAAACTTGTGTTGAAGTGCTAGCAAAGCTATTCTGATTGGGCAGTTTGCAGGCTAAGCCTGATATGAATTGAATTTGTTTTTTTCTAAACAATAAGCACAAATTGAAATACAATTTGATGACAACTGAAGAATATGATTATTATATCCATTCTCAGGAGCAAGTTACTCAGAGCAGGAGCCTTGAATGACCTTAACAGTCATCTCTAATACTACAGTTTAGAAAATGCATCTGTAAGAGCTTTCCATGCCATGTCAGCCAAGGGGTGAGCTGCAGATATGATTTGTAAAAATGCTGGAGCACAAGGGATGTCAGTGCAATGCAAATGGGTAGAGCACTTCTGAACCCAGAGGGTTTCACACTGAGGGTGCATTAAACATGCAAAACATTTCTTCGAAGTAAAGTTGTGAAAAAAGTGCTCTATTTTCTTTCAGACTCATTTATAACAAAGTTGGAATGTTATGTCTTCCCAAAGTGATAATTTATCATGTCTGTCACTTGGCATTTTTGAAGCAGTTTCTTAGAATGACATAGATTGCTATGACTTGGCTCTACTATTCTTAGTGATATATGTGAATGAAAGTTATATTTTTCCACACAATTTTCTGAACAGTCCATGTGGATATAGAAATAGTCATATAAATACAGAATATTCATAAACGGAGAAAACGTGTTTTTGTAGTGATGCCTTTCACTTCCCAAAGGAGCTTGAGCTGTAATTTGTTGGTTCCAGACTTTCATTTTCCCTCACTGTGGGATTGTGTCTTACAGAGAGTTTCCCATGCTTGCTGTTATGCTTCACTATGCAGGAAATGCTCAGGGTAAGAGAGGCAGCCGTTCAGAACTGCTCTTTTTTCCCACCTTTTGTCCTCTGGGATTCCTATTCTGATAAATTCAGCCTGGAAAGGCCCGTAACAGCTTCTGTAGCAACAGGTTCAGCATTTTCTTCTGACTCTTGAGGACTCCTAGGGTTGAAATGTGTATCTGTTACCTTGAATAGCCCTGTGTTTCATTGATTCTAGAAACGAGGTTTTCCATCTCCATAATGATTTCTTTCCATATCACTGCCTTTCACTTACTTTGTGTTTCTGGGATGGCTGTAACTAGGCTAAATCCCTTTAGTAATGTTTAATCCATATATTCATTGTGCCTGGCCGTCAAAAGTGCAAGCCTGTCGTTTGGATTGAAAAAGGTGTTCTTAGAGTGGTTCAAAAGTGAAACAAAAGCTTCCACCTAGGTGTAACATGAGGGCAAGGTTTTATAAAAGAGGAAGACATAAATTTATCACTATTATTTAAAAGTTTTCAAGAAGAGTTTGGAACCTTCTAAAAGAGACATTGTAGTTGAACACAAATAGTGATATAGTACTCACTGATGTAAAACTTGTGTACATAGGTGACTACTGTATTTGAGTGCTTAAATTCTTTAGGTAGCCAGGCAAAGTAATTATGATAGTACCTTTTCATAAAAATGGTAATTCCCAAAGTAATTCCTGCCAGTTTCCTCTCCCTGCAGGTTTGCTGTATACATCTATACACCATTGGAATATCTTCATTATTTCAGTGGAATTTTACATGCCAGCAGTATAATTTTGAAAATTGGTGTACATGTTGCCTTGCCAGAGCTGCTGTAAGAAGATGCTTTTTTTAATCTCTTCTTCTTTTTTTCCTGGATGAACAGGTTTAGCACATTCTGTTAGGTTGCTGTTTGAGTGTCTGTATCCTGCTAGCTTCTCATGTGAGTTGTAGCCCACGGAGCAGCACCTTTCCCAGAAGAGCTATATTTCTGGCTGCGGCAGGTCCCTCCGGAGGCAAACAGGAATTGCTTTTGCTGGGCAGCAGCTGAAGGCGCTGCGGGAGAGCCAGCACTGCAGGCAGTGGGCTGCAGCTGGGGAAGGGCACAGCCCGTGGCGCAAGTGATGCGGAGCTTTGGGAGCTGCGGTGAGGGCCAGGGAGAAGAAATGCATTCCTAGGTGCTGCTCCGATGGTGCTTGTGCTGGCTGCATGCAAGAAGCTGGAGCAGGGATGCCATGGGCAGGTGGCTGTTAAAACTAACTCTTTGTCATTTCTGCTCTGCATTCCCTAGTCACTCTGGAGTTTGTGTTGCTTTTTGTTTTGACAGAACTGGCTTTCTGAGTATGCATCTTTGTCTCGTGTCTGTGTGGAAGAGTTCTAGGCAGACTAACCTCAACGTTCTGCAGGAACTGGGATGCCGTGAGAAGGGAAAGCAGAGGTAACTTGATTTTTAAGTTTATAGCCCTGCACTAGAGCAAAGCTGGGGCCCTTCTGCTGAGAGGAGTAGACTGAGACACTAAGAAATTCAAGCAACCCAAAGCCAGTGAAGTTTCGGGGTGCTCTTAACAGCACCCTAAGGGTAGGAACTGGCAGAGAAGAAACTCTCAGAGGAGATTTCAGTTACATTTTAAATGAAAGAAAAGTATCTACAACAGAAGAGGTATTTTTATTGCAATTAAAATTACGAGAGAAGTAGTAAAACACAGAACAGCTCCAAATAATATACTTATTTTCTAATTCTAAAACTACTCTGCTCAATAATAGAGTGATTCTTCAGCATTGCTGCATGATGTGCTCCTCTGGTGAAAACTGTGCATTTCTTCTGAGTAGGGTTCAACTTCTGAGGAAAGGGAACGTCAGACTGCAATTAAAATAATACCCAACTTCCAACTCAAATTCCAATGCCTTTTTTTTTTTTTTTTTAAATGTCAAATTGAATATTCGAGAGCAGGAAATCATAAGACATAACCAGACACTGAGCAAACAGTGTGGAAGACGTGATGTTGTTGGCATCCCAGCACCGTGTGACAGGGCAGGTGTTGGTGTGCAAGGGCCGTAGCACTCATCGGAAGCAGTACTGGGAAATGCAGAGCTTCCAGAAGTGCAGCATTCTGTAGCAGCATCAAAGCAATTCAGGCCCATTATTGTTAGATACCAGTAAGATAATTTCCAAAATTAAATTGCATGGGCGCTCAAAAAGTGCTTTTGGAGTTGCTGGCTATATGAGATGCTGTGTTGTGAATTTGTTTCCGTTTGCACTGCAAGTAGGACTAGCAGTCATGTATTCTGGAGTACCTAAAATATCTTCGTTTTCTAATTTTTCACAAGATGAATAGGGAAGACTGTTATATATGTGGCTCCAAATTAGAAAATGCAAAATGATATTTCACTTGGAATTCTGCTTCAGAATTCCCCACGACTTTCATTTTTTGGTTGTCTCAGTTTACTATTTTACTTCATTCTCAACATCAAAAATAATGTCTATTGACTATATTTTTGATCTTTGAAAATGTACCCTCAACATTCTTTACTTATAAAACATAGCATCAAGTAAATGATGAAATGGGCTGAAATTCTAGACACTGAGAATGATGTTCAGAAGACTAATTTATTTATATTTGACTTTTTTAATGTTAGTAACGTTTTGCTGTGAGAAACCATCAAAGTGCTGGATATAATTTATATCTGGTGTGTGGAGGATTTTTAAGCATCTAGAAAATCAGTACTCTCCTTGGTTTAAAAATACAACTTGCCTGTTATGCATTAATGTTACATAAATTAATACAGAATTGAAAAGAAATGCAGGCTGTTGTGCACTGTATGTGTGTGTTAACTTATAAAAGTCACAAGCAGGCAAATTAGACTGAAATACTGAAAAGTTGAGCCTTATTATAGTGAGTTCCTTTGTTCCTAATAAGGGCAGATCTGTACTTGCTGTATAGTTTAGTGAAACAGCTGGCCAAATTGCATCTTCTCTCAGTAACCCTGTGGTTTAAAAGCATTCTCAGGATGAGCAGTGCTGCTGCTCAGAGGATGTTAAAGCAGCAAACAGTGAGTCCTTAGAGTCCTTAAAGCTGATATTTTAGGTGATTGCTATTCTAGAAACAACTTGATGGGCATCACATTTTTTATTTTTATGGCTTTTTTCTCATTTTTGACTTCTTACTGTGTACTTAGACATATGTCTTTGCTGTCCTTCGTTATCCTTAGAGGTAATTTGCTGGCTGAACTGTAAGGGTTTGTACCTCGGGGTCCTCCTCCACTTGCTGATGGTGTTGCGAGGAAGAGGCTGGCTGTGATGCGGGCCTGAAACTTGCCTCTGCGCAGGTGCCCGCGTCCAGCTGAGCCGTGGGATGTGCGCGCTGCTTCTGTTCAAGGCACTCCTAAATGCTCCCTGCAAACGGAGCGTGGCCCTGGGCACCGGAGGAGGGGATTGTGTTCAGCAGAGCCCTTAGTTTCAAGGTCAGACAGCAGTGAGCTTTGAGATACCATCTTTTCTGCTTGTTCTGTGCATGGTAGTGCTTGTTAGAACAGGAACATTTTTGCTTGGATCATGTAATTTTGGCAGTATCGCCCAATAAAAAGCATTTCTCAATCACTCCGAGCAGTGTATTCCAGCCTCAGGATTGCCGTGTTATTTGCAGGGAGTGGTGGGTTTGTCGGTCAGCTGCCACATGCAGCGAGCCCTTAAGGTGACATTTAAAAGAATGAGCATGCAGATGTCTGCTCCAGAGCCTGCAGCTGGCTGCTCTACTAGAGCTGCTCCATTAACCCTCTGGGGATAAAAACAAGCAAAAAATCTCCGTTTGCCGTGGAAAATCTCTTGCAGTCTTATCCAGATGCAGTAGGCGTGTATTTTGTCATGGCAGTGTAATTACTTCTATCTATAGCTATGCCTCGCAAGGATTAAACTGTGTGTTACAACTACATGTCTGCTTTTTTTTTTTTTTTGCCTTTGACTTGCTTCTAATACATATCTTGCTTGGGTAGTTCAGGAGTAACAACTTTCCGGATAATATACCTTTGTCCACAGACATAATATTAGTGAATTCTAAAATTCAAGAGAAAGCCCTGTGTTTGCAGTTCCTAAAGCATATTTAGGAACAGGAGAGAAGTGAGGTTGGGCTTTCTTAGCTGTGTTCCTGAGTTTGGTCACTTTAAGCCATAAAAGCTCTGCTGACCTCGTGAGCATCACTGGGCTGTGGCTGAGTCAAAACAACTCTTATTTCTGTTCTCATCAAAACACGAAACAAACAATTACAGTGAATAGTTTAGGCAACTCTGCGCCACGTTAGGCAAAGTTACGTAGCTATAATGTCAATAATAAAATATTTAATATTAGTTTATGCAGACGAAGTTGGCTTTTTTGCAAGGAATATCTTTTTATTCAGTTGGTAAGATTTATTTAAACTTCCTCTGACACAAGCAGAAGTGAACTTGGAAACCAGTCCCAGTGTTTTTGATCACCTTTGGAATAGTGACGTGTCGGAAGATACACTGTCAATATATAAAAACTAATGAACCACTTAGGCCATGTCATAAAACTGGAATTGTTTTATATGAAATTAGCTGGCCTGAAAAAGAGGGAACCGGACCAATTAGGTTCATCCAAACAAATTGGAAGCAGATGAGCAGCCCCCAGCAGCTCTGCAGCAGTGATCTCGTAACCACACAGTGCTGTGTCCTTGTTCGTTTGGGTCAGCGTTGAAGACCCTCTTTATGCCTTTCTCCACACTGTTCATTTAGATGGTGTAGACAGAAGTGCTGGGTGATGCCTGTGGTCATGGGCCAGACTAATGTTTTGGCAGGTTGGTTTTTTTCCTTTTTTTTTTTCTCTTTCTTAAGATGATGTCTTAGGAATATCATAGAAATTTTCAGGTTAAATGACTCAAGTATCTTTTCAGCATAACACTGAGAAAAAATTAACAAAATTATGTTAACACCACCACCTCCCCAATCCATCTTGGGGTACATTTATTATTGATAGCTCGCAAAATACTACTGATAAAAGACTTCATATTACTGGTGATTGCCAGTGCTGGTTTCTGAGGTCTAGAGGTATAATCAGCAAAGTGCTAGGCATGGCAAGCATCAGGAGAAGCAGTGCACCCTGTGGTTTGAATACCATGTTTCATAGATTTACGGTTACTCAGTGCAAAGGGAGGCAAATCAGTTGGGTCCACAAATTAAAAGGCATTTTGACCATGAGCTTTGCATGTGTCAGCTCCCTGGTGCAAAATGGCTCTGCCTGCCTCCTTACTACATTGCATCTCGGAACCGGATTAGTGTTTGTGACGAGTGTCGGGAGGAATCGCAGGAGTCAATGAGTAATTTTATCATCAAAGTTTGAACAGTGTGTTTTATATTATAGAGTTGTTTATTAGGGAAAAAAGAGTAAGTACTGAATGACTGCTTGCTTAATGAGAGGAGTTAATCTGCGAACGGAATTAGTGAATTGATGGGAAAAGTGATCCCAGCAGTATTTGAGAATGTAACCACAGGCAGGGCTTGGGCTACGACTTGCTGACCGTTGCATGATGAGACTGGTACTTTTCTAGCTTTGTTTTGGGGTGAAGTTTTAATATCTATCAAAATCTGATTTTGTACAAGGGCCAGTTCTTACATGGCTTTGGAGATATGCTTACGCGTTTTAAATATGATTCCCGTGAGTAAGCTCAAGTGTATAAGTGGATTTGAAGCACGTTGTCCATTCCTTTCAGTGCTTCTAGAACCTAAAAGGACAACCCCTGTATTTGCCTAGACTTACTAGTATTGTTTGTAAACCCCGGTATTTTTAGGTAGGTGCTGTATGATGGCAATTAAAATATCTTGACCAGCATATTTAAAGAGGAAAAAAAAAACCTCCAAAAACCTAATTATTTTAGCATAGGGTATTTCAAGGGAAGCGTAGTCATGACTACATTCATCCTGCTTAGGCTGCTGGAGTTCAGCCCTTCCATAAAATAGATGGTAGAGCGTACTGAATCAGTTCAAAGGATGGCAACGTTCCCATGAAAAATTCATATTCAATCAAACTGCCTCTCTTTAAGGGCCCTACGCTCTATGATTCTTGTTCACTATCCATTAAAAATATATGGTGTCTTTAAATGCCCCAAAATAGCTATAAACACATTCTGCTGAAATCTGTACTCTTTAATATTTATCTCTCTAGGTCTTTGTACCGTTATATTCTGACTTCTTTCATATGAAAGTTTTATACTGTAATTGTGAGGGAATGCCCCATATCACCACACTTATATCAATGCCTTCAAGCTACAATACATTATTTCCTGCGCTGTCTGTAACACGGAACAGTTTCTCTTAATTGCAGTCTAAATGTTTAATGTGACAGAAGCAGGGATGAATGGGAGAAGATCTAAGTGTGGAGTGTAAATCAGCCTGCAAAAAGATGACAGTGATTTTGCCATGATCTTCCTACTGTGTAAATAATATTGATCATGATTTCATCCCCAGATGAAATTCTGGAGTTATAATTAATTAAATTTTGTCCTCAGTTTCCTTTTTTTGTGGATTTTTTGAGGTAATGTTGTATTTAGAGGTAAAGAATGGTATCCATGTAGCACTCAGTGGAGACCTTGCTAATGCTTCTGCTTTTAGCTACCGAGTTGTTTGTTTAATATGATGCAGCTTTTGGTAAGCAATTTTTTAAAAATTCTGTTCTTTTAAGAATGCTCATTTATATTTTAATACAATTATCTCCTTTCTAAATTCCTTATTTTTCTGCATAATAAAGTATTATTTTAAGTAAATAGGCCCAATTGTTTTTTTTTGTTTGTAATGCCACTTCTGTGTCATAAGCTTTTGATTTGTTACAAATACTGCATTCATAGCAAGTGGGTGTGTTATAGTGATGGTACAACTGTTTTTTCCTATTCCAGAGTCTCATTTTTTCAATTTAAAAAAAAAAGCAACTTTATTTAGAGACTCCATTTAAGAAGATGAATGCTGCAGTGGTTTTCAGTTATGGATTTTCTTTATTGGTGAGTGTAAGCTGCATTTCTTAGGTATGCAAGACAGCCTGCTTATAAATTCTCGTGCTGGTAACAAGGGTATGGTACTGTAATGTATACATTTCCGTGAAATTGTTCACCTAATGTTGTATAGATGTCCATAGAACCATGCAGAAAAGAACAGTTTGGGAAGTTTGTTTATCTAGATGCTTATCAGTTATTCTGCATTTATTTGCCTCTGTTTTGTCAGTGTCTTGTGACTCTGTTATTCCTGTGATTTTGGTGAAAACCTTCAGTTATCGTGGGTGTAGGTGCTGAGTACTTTATCAGCACAATTTTCTGACTCATTCCCACATTCTGTAAGAGATATTGACCCTTCTGTCAAAATACTGGATGAACTAAAGTGCTGATCTGAGAATGATCAGAAACACTTTGTATGTATTTTATTTGTTTATTTATTTAGGCAAAGGCACCGAAGTATGAAGAAGGTATTCTGGCACTGTGAGGTGTCTGCTTGAAGCTTTATGACTACGTTGGTTAAATACTGTTACCTTTCTTTTTCTCAGCATTTGCAACTTCTTTTTTTCCTCAACTTGTAAGTCAAGGTGTCTTGGGTTGAAATGCTTTAACTTGAAATATTTGTCTTAAAGTATAAGCCAAATTGTTGTTAAGAAACAACTTTAAGTTAAGAATATTCTATTGTGCAGACAGTGTAATTCTATCTTGGGATCAGTCTGTGTTGTTGGAAAGAACAAAAGTTAGAACCTCTGTATATGAGAAAATAACTTGTAATATTTTTGAAAATAGAAGATAACTTTCTAGATGTCTCTGAAACATCATAAAAAACGCCCTTAAATTTAATAAAACCATCTTTTAAGATTTGTAGCTCTTCTCCAGTAATAATCTTGGAGAATTTCTACTGGTAAAAGTGAACTCTGATATGATGACCCAAAGTGAAACTATTACTATGGGCTATTACAGGGAGGAGACCTCTTTTAACAGCAGTTGAAGAGGAGCAGTTTCCACTTTGAAATGTTCAGTTTTTGTTTCAGTTGTGTGTGATTGCTGAGGCACCAAGGTTTCTGAGCACGTGGCATCTTGTACAGAAATTCAATCAATTAAATCAGCAAAGGTCTCTTGGTACCCGCACAGTTCCTCACGCATCTCTTTCCCTTTCCATGGGCTAAGGCCACCTTGTGCCTTTGCACGAGGCCGGGCTTTGTGAACCACGTGCGGACAGAGACGTCCTCGTGCAGGGGCTGTCTGCAGGGTGCCAGCAATGGCAGTGGTGTCTTTGCACCCAGGCTCCAGAGCCCAGCACTTTGAGGCCTCTCCTTCAGCCATGTCCCTCGTGCCATGCAGTTTCTCATAACCTTCCTGGAAGTCCTCCTTCCATTTCTAGGAGCAGAGAAAAAGAATAGCAAGAGCTCGAGCTGTAAGGGCGGAGGTTTTTTAAAAGGTCCTTGGGGGAGTTAGTGCTCAGGTCACGCACTTTTATTAGCAGAAAGAGTTCATAAGCAGCTCCTGTAGTGTCTCTTGAAGTTCTTAGCCGCAAAGATCAGT
The DNA here is from genome assembly GCA_034781795.1 of Crypturellus tataupa. NCBI lineage: Eukaryota > Metazoa > Chordata > Aves > Tinamiformes > Tinamidae > Crypturellus > Crypturellus tataupa. The sequence goes on along the minus strand of JAWLRI010000355.1, from coordinate 4,895,939 downwards.
CGATTTGACCTAAGGTGGCAACACAAGTTCAACAGCTGAATGTGAATCTTCTTATTGTTGTCCAGCAGTTATCTTGGGGGAGAGAGTTTTTGTTGCTGAGCAGAGCTAAGAGTAATGTAGAAATTGCAAAGTGAAGGTTTTAAAATGTAATTCTAAAATTACTACGTGAAGTGATTCTTCCAGTCCGTCTATGTATTAGTATTTTGCTTACGTAAAAACTGTGTAAATATTGTCGTGCTAATATATTAAGAAAATCTTAGCTGACTGAGAAACACATTGATTCTCAATAGATTCTCAAGTGAGGTTCAATTTTTTGTTCTGAATTATTGTTGAGAAAAGACTATAAAAGTATATAACTTAATCAAAATAGCAGCAGGCTAGCAGAATGGAGTAGCAAGCCTCTTGTATCCTAATTTGGAAAAAATCCATAATTATATCTAATATATTTCTGTCATAGGAGTACTACTTTTGATAAAAATCATTGCAAACAAAGCCTCTGTTTAACTAAATAGTTCAGGTTGAACCAATTTTCATAGGATAGCTCTCAGTTTTTAGAGAGTTAGTACTTTTACAAAATCAATATTTTTCCATTTCTAAGTATTGCTCTTTGACAAGAAGTTCCAATATAATAGGATGTGATGAAATTACCCACCAAATGGCTGTTCCGTGCTCAATAGCTGTTATTCAGAATAAACTTTCACGTGTCCGTTGTTCTTGTGGAGCGCAGACCGTATCTCAGCGGGTTGTGTCGCTGAAACTGGCTGGTGGAGGCAGAGGAGGAGGAGGCTGCACCGTGGTGCTTCAGCCCGCAGCTCTCAGAACTGCCCTAGAGGCCTGAGGAAACACTGAGGAGTCCGGTGCTCGTTTCAAGGATCTGTGGGTCCCTGCTGAACATGAGAGTGTCTGTCCGCAGCTTACTGGGACCTTAATTACAGTCTCTTTAAAAAATCCCCGTAGGAAGAAAGAAATGGGCTTTTCTATCTTTGCTTCTTCATGATTCATTAATTTTAAGCAGCGCTTTTTGTTCCTTTCTGATATGCCAAAGGGTTGTAAAACTGAAGGGTTTGCTCTCGATAAGATATGTTGGAAGTGCAGGTTCTGCCGTCCCAGCTTTTTGTGGAAGTCTTTGCTGTCAAAAGAAATGAGGTGATTAACGAATCGGTGAAATCTTGTCATTTAAATCAAATTGAGTCAGAATGTTTTTACTCATCATTTCAAATAATAATTGCTTGGGTTTCTCTGGTATTAAATTCACAGGAGAAGCAGTAAGAAAACAGAAATCTTTGTTAATCTGGCTCCAGTTCTCTGCTCCTCCACAAATGGCTTTGGGCATATATTGAACTACTTCTGTAAATGATGTGGTGGAAGGAGGAGTGAAGTAATGGCCCTCTTAAGAAATACATACGTTTCTTAGTAGAAGTAGTTAAAAAAATCCCTAACCCTGCCCACATGGATCAGTAATGAGCAGAGAGAAGACCATGTGTTCTTGGCTTTGCTTTGGTTTCCTGGGCTAGCGAGTATGAAAACAATAACCCCAAACCACTGCCTTGCATCACAGATTGTGATCCCGTGGAAGGTTCTTACAGGGTCCAGGGACTGTTCCTGCTCGCACTGCTCCGGTCAATTGTGTGCCAAAATGTCAGCTTGGCCTCGGGCAGTGTTGTAGGTCCCTTCGGCTGTGCGAGCAGAGCCTGCCCTGGGGCCCTGGATTGCACAGCACAGTTTCACAGTAATGGAGACTCACAACTAAATGTTTTATCTCAAATAAGGGAGAAAGAAACAAACAGCAAGTCTATCAGAAGTCTATTAAATAAAGCGGTTATTGTTGCAAGCCAGGCCTGCTTGCTGCGGTTACTGGTGTGTGTTCGTTTGCTATAATAGTCAGGATGAAAATAGATTTACCAGGCTAGATTGAATTAGGTAGGAAGGAAAAGTCTGGATATAAAATGTTTCTCCACATATTGATACAAAAAAAAAAAAAAAAAACCCAAGTGTTGGCTGTTACAGTAATATTTCTAGTCTCTCCTGGTTCCAGGTGATGCTTTTCTTCTCAGCAGCCCTGCCGTGGCAGCAGAAACACATCTTTCACAGAAGCCTTTCTCATAAAACACGTGAAGAGCCACCACGGCGAGAAGATGGGCTGTCAGGAAAAGTGATGGTGGGAGGGAATTTCTGCTGTTCTATTTCACGAAGCTCGGAGGAAATGAAGTGGCTGCTCAGTTACGTGAGCACTTTCTGCCGTTGCTGTGGTCGGGAGTCTGCGCAAACTAAATCAGATTAATTACTGAGCGCAGTGTTGTAGGAAAGCACTTCAAAGTTTACTCTTGTGCAGGTGCAAGCAGTGGCCGTGCTGCCCAGGTGCAGAGAGTTGCTCAGAATTTAGGCTCAGTGAAAGCAGCACACGTGCAGTTGGAAGTAAGTAAAGGAGTTGGAAGGAAAGCAGCCGAGATAATGCTGTGTTATGGCACCAGAAAACTGCTCTTTTTATGAGGTGCAAGGGAGAGATTAGATTGTGCATTTTTAGCGCATTCTGTTGTAGAAGTCTGGATTTTGTGTGCTGAAGTTTGCTTAAGCAATACCTTTTATTACGTATTTAAATTTAGTAGCACTTTTGTGTGACTGACACTGCCCCCTTGTCACTCTTCCCTGAATAAAACTTGAACTTGAGCTGCCCCGGTGCCTTTATTAATATTAACGGCGACATCCCTGGTGTGTGAACAAAATCAGAATAGCCAAAGTTAATAGGCAGAAAACGTAGCGACTGGTCTGGAATAACAGCGGCTGCTGCCAACGAGGAGGCTCCAGGGAAAGCTGCCCGCGGTGCGTTTGTGTGCGCACGGGCCTGGGTAGCTGTCCCGTGCAAACTGCTGCTGTTGGGAAAAGATGAAGTTAGGTGCGTTAGGCAGGGCAGAGCACCGAGGTGAAGGGTGCTTGCTGCACTTCTGGCCTGGCTGCTTGTTCCAGCTCTGGCCTCGCTGCCGCGCTTGGCTTTTCAAAGCTCTGAGACAAGTACATGGAGCTTGCGGTTGTGGCCAGCTGGGTGAGCTTTGTCCTGGCCTTGTGTCTCTCAGTAGGGTTGAGGACGGTCCCACATGGATTGAGATGCAAAAGATGTAATGGATGAAGGAGCTCCCTGGGATTGATGGGAGACAGTGTGGTTTCCAAAGTCCCCTGGGCTTTGCTGTTTGCGAAGCCGCAGAAGTCAGCAGGTTATTTTTTAGATTTTCAAGCTCTGTGTATTCAAGCCACGCTTTCTTGCAGAAGAGTCCTGCTCTGCCATTTTAGCCATCCTGCCTGCTAAGGAAAGAAAAAGTGCCAAATAAACTGCTGGTGGGCTGGGATTTTGCCTAGTTAACCCTTGTCATTGGAGAACTGGGCACTTAGAGCTGGTGGGAAGAGGATGGAATTTAAGATATACTTTGTGTTTTTCAGGAATTTTTAATATTGTATACAAAATAAAAATCATTGCTAGAACCTCCCACAGAAATTCCGTTGCTTCTAGTGTCACATCTGTTCACTGTCTCTATATAAGTAGGTATGTGTTCATTTGTGTGTGCTGCTGGAGCAAAATCCTCTTCCACTTCCTAGTCGGGTTTTATTAGTGCCGGGTTTTAGGCCTTTTCAGGCTACAGTTCAGCCTTTGGGCAAGGCATGTTGCTGCCTACTACAGAGGTTGTATTTCTTTAAAAGAGCCCAAGATAAAAATCATAGGGTTTGTGTGAATTCTTAGTTTTCCAAACTGACAGGGAAAATGTGTTCATCTAGCAGTGCTCTTATCTATCTCTTATTTAAGGACGTTAACCTTTCTACTCTCTCAACCCTTTCAGCTTCTGGAGACAGTTCTGTAGTCAACGCTGAGGAACACACCATGGTAAGGAGGGGGGCTGTTTTTCCAGTTTGTTTTAAACTTTTGAGCTGTGAGGTATATACAAAGTATTAGAATTCCTCATTATATTGGAAAGGGCTTAACTGAGCACTTGCTAGGCCCATACTGCTAAAGCTGTCCCATTCAGATCTGTTCCAAGACCTGCCCACTATGAGATACTGCTAAGTTACTGTCTTACTCTGTGTGTACAAGAGCAGGGCTCGCTCTCTGTTTCACTGGATCCAAAAGTTATTAAAACTTCTTACCATGAGGATGTTGTTACCAGTTCTTCTCCTGAGTACCATGTTTTCTCACCATGGCATTTCTTGTGGTACAGGAACCTGGCACGGTTTCTCCTGAATTGTTCTGAGTATTTCTTGTTAGTTGATTCTTTCCATCCCATCCTAGGTCAAAACAGACCCAAGAAATAACTAGGAGATAAGCACAGCATTGCTACTTACATAGTACAACTTTGCTTTGCCTGAGTGTAAGCATATACCCTATAGGCATGGGAGGAGCTTAAGACAGAAAATTTGCTTTTCTGCATTGTGCTAAATTAAATTTTTCTACTCCCAGTGGACTGACATCAACAGAAAATGATCTGTTCATATTGGTTTGCATTCAGTTAAAAATCTGGATGATAAATATGAAATTGTTCTACTTTTTCATACATATGGAATATGTGTGAGAAAATAGGTCTTTAACTAAGGGAAAATATTCTTTGCTAAGAAAGGGCTACATAAATATGCTCCAAAAGAGAAAAGATGGAGGGATTTCCTGCCAAAATGATATTATCTTCTTTTTATTTGTTTGTCCTTGTGGAAGGGCGAGGGGAGTAGAAAGCAAATACTGTTCCTGCAAAGCTACGTACGTGCATGTCTAAGAACTGGGTCTTTGTCCAGTCGGAAATATGTCCCTAGATGTTAATTTTACAGGGTTGCATATGTTTTCTTTTGGGGCTGATACCTAAAAGCTTATCATTTGAATGTGTTAAGTTTTAATATTCAAGTGTTATTGTTTTAATAAAAACAGTATTATCCTTCCCCAAGTATTTTGCTAATTCCAGCTTTCAAAGTTCACATTTCCATCTGGAGCCTTCTTTTCTAGTGTAATAACTAACGTGCATTGTGCAAGAGGAAACCTAATGAGCCAGGATTCATTTAGTGGTTGCTGGCAGCTTTTTCTGTTTCTCTCTTTCCCGATGTAGTCAGGATCTGGTTTACTTTCTCTAAGCTCGGTATTGTAGTTGTAGACAAAGTGAAGAGATTTGGGGAGAACCGATGATCTCTGGTCAAACTAAGTTCTTAAGAGTTATCTTTATCTACTCTATTGCTATAAAGAACACTTCCAATTAATCTTGTAAAAAATCTTTTTTTCTTTGATGTGTAAAGTTCTATCTCAGTTAAGTTTCTTTCATGTATTCTCAGTGTTCTAACCAGGAACACCATCATCTACTCTTAAGTTTAGCTTAAGTGATGATACACAATGTGTAGCAAACCTTCCCTGTAGCTGCTGGGTTTTGAGTCCTTCCGATAAAGGTATTCCAGCACGTCCCCTGTAGGGGAGCCAGAGGAGGAACGCCAGCACACCGTTCCAACTAAATTGTCATAAGTGAAAACTTAGAAACAAATTCACTTTATTCACTGGAAAAAGAATAGCACGAAGAAAAAGCACCAGCGTATCATTAGGTCATGTCTTACTGTGAAAGAAAACTTAACTGAGGTCTCTTCGTGTGTTCAGCATTTGGCAGGTAATCATTTTGCAGTTGCCTGATTCTTAAGGCATCAGGAGAATGATTGAATCTTGATTCCTTTTCTGCTTTATTTATATGGAGATCCCAGCTAAGGAAACCGCGTTAAACCACACTCAGTCAGAAAAGCAATTAAGTGAGATAGTCGCACTGATACTGTATACTCAGCTATACAGAGATGGATTTAAGCATCTATTACAGTGTTGGTCTGAACTTCAGCCCCCCAAAAAAAGACTTTGGAAATGTGCTGTAAGGATGGCTGGCAGCAGTGAGGTCTGTGATCCAAATCCTGCATCAGAATCTCTAGGCTGAACTCGCTGGAATCGTTTTAAAATTTCAGTCTACTTCCCTCCAGTTGTTGTTCGTTGGTTGGTTTTGTTCAGTTCAGATGGCCCTAAGTAATTTTATTGTGTTTTATTATTTAAATATAATAGTTGCGTGGCATATAATTCATAAATATTTCTGTATAGCTTTGCACTTATATCAGAAAGGTATCTGAAAATAAACATCTATTATTTATCTCTGTTTTTACAGATGGCATTGAGCATTTATGAAATGAATATTGGTTATTGATTGCTGAATGACTGATGGAGCTGGAGGAAAGAACTGAAAACTGATATAGAAGTCCAGGCCCATTTCTCTTGACCTGTTCCTCTGTAAGTCCAAAACTGTTCCATTTCATAAGTTTTATTTTGTTTGCCTGTAATTCTTGTTTAAAATAAATTTTCATTACAGATTTTGAGAGGGTATACAGATATGCAGAACACATATAAAAATAACCCTTACAAAGTAAGTAGTACTTGTTTTAAAATGAGGATTAATTTTGATAGCTTGTGCGATACCCAGCAGGACCAAGGATGGAAAAATAAATGGTAAGGTAACAGATCTTTGGAAAAGGATTTGGGTATTATACTGGTTTGTAAATAGAATGCAACTCTACCCTTTTAAATTATTGCAAGAAGGACAGAGGTAATGGTGGATTGCATTTGAAAATGACTATAGCTTAGAGATTCATAAAATAATGCCTCTTTATAGCATTAATAAGGCCATAGTTATGTATTAGTTTATAACAAGAAAAAAGGTGAACCTATGGAGAGACGTAAGGAATAAGCAATAGGAAAGGTAAGAAATTAGGAAGCATGTCACAGGACTACTGATTTTCCAGTGTCTAAGATTCCATCGCTTATTTTTAAGAGAGAAATTACTAATATCAAAGAAAAGTATTAATATCAAGAGAAAATATTAATATCAAAACAAACTTTTATTTCATATCTATCTTCTTGGACCTAATTCAGAGTTAAACTAGGTGAAAACAGTCAGTTGTATTCTGAAGATTTTTTTTTTTGTTCATTCTGTTGAAATCTCCTGGAACACAAGAAAGCAAAGCTTTGTGAGCCCGCTATTCCCAATTTTACCAATTTCATCTACAGTAAATCTCATTAATACCACAGGTAAATACTAGAAATACTGTTTGACGTACTTTCATATTAATTACACTTGTGGCAATCTGCACCGTATCAGAGGAGGTAGTTCATCCAGATAGTAGCAGTTCTTTCTGCAATCACTTCAAATGTCAGTGTGATGGAAGGTTATTTATGGAGTAACACAAATGTAAACTCCTGTAGCTGGGAGCTCTTTTTTAAATGAGGTATGCTCTAACACACACTGCAGTTTCAGCCACTGGCACAATAAGGTAATACAAAGATAATGAATATAATCACATTCAGTACAATGCAACTGAAGCTACATTTAGGTAGTTATTATATTAGTAACACTGTGATGTTTTTATTTATGCAGATGACTTAAAAACAGATTGTTTCTACCAAATTGTGCTTTATTAAGGTTCAGTATCTCATAGTATCTCAATATTCCATAGAAGGGAGCTCTGCACCTACTTTGGAGAGGGAGAAGTTGATGCTATTTTTCAGGAAGGAGAGAGCATGGCTCACTGATACATGTAATAGAAGGCAAACCTGATCTGTCAGTGCTTAAGGGGCTGTAAAACGAGGAACTAATATCCGTGTCGACAGCTGTGACTTCCAGAGGCATCTTGCCTGTATCTTGGACTTTTTCCAGTGCCGTATTCCGGAAGACTAGAACAACTATTTTTTCCATATGAAGGGAAGTCATATCCAGGGGATGTAGGTGAGCACAGTAACGTGGTGGGCGTCTCTTTTACTGGTTTCCAGATGGGAAAGCAGAGCCACGGCCGCGAGAGCTGTGCTGTTGTGATGGACTCGGGGCCTGGGGAGAGCTGCCACGGCTGCATTAGTGCTGAGCTCTTCCTGCCCCTGCACATCAGTAACCGCTGTGGGGAGGGCAGAGAGGCCAGGGAGCATTTGCCTGGAGGGTAAGGGGTGTAGCCACGGTCCTGGCCTTAACACGAGACGGGGTGGGGGGGAAAGAGGAAAAAGAGAGTAGGAGTCAGGGAGAAAAAATAGCCAACCAAACAAAACCCTTATCTGTAGCAGCCGTCTATCAGAAGGGCAGTTTTCTCAGGCCCCTACAGTGCTGTGTTCCATGATTTAATGGATGCTTTGTTCTTGCAGAACTATTTCCCACACAGCTGCAGCTTTGCAGATAAAGCTGGGAAATCAGGAAGATACTTTTTTTTTTCTCCCAACATAATGGGAAATACCAAGCCAAGAAGCTCTTAGAGTAGTCCGTATTAAAGTTCCAATTACAATGTTGCCATAAACATCTTGAATGTATAGAACAAAAGATACAGAAAAATAGAAGCCGTTTAAAAATATTCCTTACCTGACCTTCGTTAAGCATGAAAAAATAATCAGATAGGCAAAGAAATGATGTTTGAGAAATCTGGGTCAGATGGTTGGCAGTTAAGAACCTCTGCTCACTTGTCCTCTCCTGCATCCTGGGATTATGTCTCTATTAAAGTCCCCTAGGACAATTCTTTAATGCCTCTTATAAATTTATCCGGTTAAAGTGCTCTGACCTCCTGATACATCTGAAAAACTAATGGGAAGAGAGGGTACAGAAGGCTACGTGTAGCCAGATTTCATATCACAGACATAAATATCATCATGCTGCCTTTTAAAGTCCTTTGTCAGCTACACTATGCTGCGTTATCCCTGAGAAGTCCTCACAAACTGCCTGCCCTACATTTTAGAAATGTTGTGGCTTTGGAGTGTTTAAACTTCTGATTTAATCGACTATGTTAGTTCATAATTTGCATTTTATTTTGAGAATTTTATTGATACTGCATATGAATGTGGTAATAATCTAGCGTTCGAGTATTAAGCAAATAAATCTATTGGAAAATCTGTTATTTCTCCTATATCTGAATTTTGGTGTCACTCAGACAGATGTGTGTTGGAACTGTGGGGCTTGCAACTGTATAAATGTCCCAGAAGTAGACACAGACCAAGAGCTTTGTAAAACACCTGCAGATAGTAAGTGTTGTGAAAGGAAAGGCATGTGGGGAGGAAGGGCGTCCTGAGCTGTGGAGGAGCTGGAGAGCTTTTGGCTTACACGTCCTGGTTTCATAGGAGCTGCAAGCAAGACATAGACTGTGTGTTTTAAGCATCCAGCAAGACAGTGGATTTGTTCTTAGTTCTTCTTCTGGAACCCTCACAAAACCTCTGAAAGAGCATAAATATATTAAGAACAATGGCTATGTAATGTGTGTTATATAAACACTGTATGCACTATGCAATATATGTTATATAATTGCATACTTAAATAGCTTGTTAACAGAGCGCTAACCGCACAAATGTAGGGCCTGATTCAGAGATGCAGAATCATATACATCTGTCTGACTTCCCAGTCTTAATAGTACCTTTATGGCACCCTAACACAGCCCCTGTGTTGACACAGGCCTCTGTGAACACTTCTCTTATTTTCTCCTATCCAGCTGCAGGCCAATGTAATCCCATGCAAATAGTCCCTTTGCTTTCTGGGTTTGGGGCCCTGGTGTGTGATCTTCTCTTCTTTGTCCGACTCGAGTTCTTCTGAAATGACGTGAGAGAGAAGGCAGGATGAAGCCCAAGTGATTCGGATACTCCAGCCTCCGCAGATGGGTTTTGGTTCCAGAGCCCTGGAGCCGCTCTGCGTGGGCAGCCTCCTGCCAAAGCGCCGTGCGCGGAGGGGTAGGTCTGCGCTGCTCCGGCGAGAGCTTCCTTGGCAGGGGTGGGCAGGAATGTGCCAGCACCGAGGGTTACCTCGGCCCGACAGACTTACCACGTAAACCGTGTTCTGCATCGGCCCTGCCGAGGTATTAAGGTGGATGCTCTAAGGGTGTTCGCTGTGACCATGCTGGAAACCTTGGTTACATCAGTTTGCCATTTCTACAATATTTTTATCTTTCTTAAGAACTGTGAGGTCATTAGAAACTTCAAGCCATGATGTAGCTCTTAGGATAACTGTCCTCCAGCCCTCATTCAGTTAGGGACACGTGAGCTGTGCAGGTCAAAAGCTCCACCTCGGAGCTGTCCACAGTGTCAGCACAAGAAAAGGAGCTTCTTAGTATATGGTTATTATTTTTTTTAGTGTGTCTTTTCATCCACATATTTTTTTCTAAGTCTTTTGTTGTACTTTTTTAAAATACCAATAAATATTTAGGTTTTTGCAGGTAAGGAGAACTGAGAATTGGAGAATAAACTCTAATTATTAATACAGACACATTGCAAGATTTTAACTTGCAGTGCACTTGGTAAGCAAGACAGTGATTTGAATGTAAAGATTTCATGCCACAAAAATGCTGAGAAATAGTCCCACCAGTGTGAGATGTCCTGGGCCGTGGGACAGTCCAGGCAGCAGGACTGCAGCTTCCTGAGAGAAGCCTGGGCTTTCCTTAGCCGGGATTTCAGGAGCTGCCTGTCTTCTTGCCTTCCTCCAAGTGTCCTCAAACATATATTTCTTGTATTTCCAGCTGGATGGACTGTGTCCTGTGTCTATCAAAAAGTAAGCTGTTTCTAAGGCAACAAGGGATGTTGAGAAAACAATAGTTAGGAAAATATTTTGAGGGAGAGCTTGGAAACTGCTGGAAGGACTTAGGGACATAATTCATTTGCATGGGACTTGCTCATGTTGGTGATTTGGAGGATATGCTTTTAAATTCTAGATATTCAAATAGTCCTGTTCTCAATTTTTGAATTGGTTGGCTGGCATACTTTCAAATAATAGCGTTGCCTAGTCATTTTTGTCTGGCTCCCCTGTACACAAATTGTCCATTATTGTGTCCTGCTTCTTAATGTGTTACAGTCCTCAATTCTGGAGAGTGCTGAAGGAGAGGAGAAGCCCTTAAGGAAGATGCAGAACTCTCCCATAGAATTCCCTAAAGTCATTACAGCCCCTCATGTTCCTTGCAGCCTTCTTTAAGAGGAAAAAAAAAAAAAAAGTGCCAGTAATTGTTTCTGCCTGTCCCACGTCACGCGCTTGCTACAGCACGGTGTGCAGGACTGCTCCCAAATGCAGCGCAGGATTGGGGTTGCTCTCAGTGCCTTCCCCCTTCCTGGCCAGGGACGGCTCCCGTCAGCCTTTGGAAATTGTTGTCTAGACCCTGAAATCATCAGCCTGTTGCTCAGAAGAGGTAACAGAATTCAAAGTAGCACCCAGAAACTTAGTACTGATTTGTAAGGGAAAGTTTACAGCCTTTTTATCTCTTTCTGCCTCTGATTAGAGTTTCACCAAGAAATATATTTCTGTGGGAGAAAGCAGTCGGTACCTTCCTTCCTCCTACATCTGTGGCGGGCTCTTGTACAGAGTGGGCTGTGCAAACAATTAAGATCTGTCAGGTCCAGTGTTACTTTTATGGATTGTTTTTCTTGGTCAGCTGTAGGCTGAATTCAGATTCCAGAGGGTGAAAAGGTGCGCTAATGTGTCTGTTGGAAATACCTAGGAGTATACATCATGTAAAGCAAAGCAAATAAGCTTGTTTTTATACTTGCTGCTTTGGGAGAAGATAAAGAAATGAATTACCAATCTTACACTATAGCAAATCCTGTAATACACCATGTAAAGGAAAAGGCTCATGAATGTCTAGGGGGCAGTGAGAGACCTGATTTCCAAGATAATCTACAGCTGTGCTTATCAGCGGCTCCTGGTGAACCAGGACCAGGTGGTGCAAATTCAGGTAGCTCTGGCAGTTGCCATTGTCCTCTTGATTTTTTAAGTGCATATATTATCTCCAGAAAATCCTCAAGACCATGAGATTTCCTCATCAGTGGAAGACTTCGTGAAGAACCGCCCTTGTGACCTAAGCAGGCCCTGCTGGCCATGTGTGGATAGATCCTGTGTACGTGCTGTACGGACTCTTACCTGGGGACGGGATTGCCTTCCGCCGTGCTTAAGATTTATCCGGAGCTCAAAATAGAGAGCAAATGTGTCTTCTGCTGGCAGAAGTGTGTGCTGGCTTTTGAAGAAGCCTTAATCCTGAGCAGAGACTACGCCACAGAGAGCATTTGTGAAAAATGTCTGTCAAAGACAGGCTTGTATGAGAGAGGCTGTGGACTGAGACCTGCAGATCCTTTCATATGCAAAACCCTGAGATGAACGCAGATGGGATGACATACAAGGGAAGGTAAATGTTAAAAAAACTTAGTTTAGGTGGAGTTAAGATTTGTGGACAGTGGTGAAAGAAGATTAGGTATTGAGCCTAAAATGAACTAAGTTGGGTTGTTCCATTCACTGTTAACTCTTTCTGCACGTTAAGTGCTTAGAAAACTGTTTTTCAGAGTTAGGATATGAGTCATACTTGATTACTGTTTTATAGCTTTTCTAAATGCCTTGTTTGAGGGAATTTGAAAAGAAATATGGATTTTATTAAGGATTAAACATATTCTTTGTTATTCACAGTTTTCTAACTCCTGTATTTCTAGCTTCTGCAGCTTTAAATTCTATGCCATCAGACATCTCTTTCATCATCCTTGTTACTTCAGTGAGTCATTTGAAATTGCTGTTTGTCTGGAAAGTAAAGAATGAAAGTATAGCCTAAGCTTTCCTTAATTCATCAAGGATAATTCATCAGGGATGAAATAATGAAATATCTAAGAGAGGGGGAAACTGGATTTGAAAAACAGTGGCATTTTTTTCCAAAAGGTTTTGAGGCATAAGATAGAATTGGAAATTGAAGAAGGACTTAACATTCAGAGATAGGAAGATGCTTAGAAGTTTGAGACCAAGCTCAGTGTATACAGTATGAAAACCATTAGTACACACTGAACTTAGTCTACATCAACACCTCTGCCAGGTTTTTGAAAGCATGTTGTATTACTTGTCTGTTTTCTAGGTGATATTCCCTTTTAATTTTGTCTACAAGGAAAGTCGCACATTATTCCTCACGCAGACATTTTAAAATACCATTTGTTGCTTTAGCTATGCTCTGCATGCTCTGAAGCCTTTCTCTCGGTGGGATTTGTAATGTGATTACATAAAAGATCTCCTCTGGCCATTTATTTATTGTCATAAAGCTTGTGGAAACCTGGGATTTTTGAAGCCACATTCCTCTGTCAAATTTTAAGACTGACCGTGTGTTCCGGGGCTGTTGGAGGAGATAAACAGCATGAGATGAGAATACTCATTTCCTTGGGAAGTCAAGGAAAACTTCAGTGTTCCATATCTCTGTGACAGAAAAACAGTTGAAAGTCATTACAAATTGAGAACTGATCCTGAAAATTGTACTTTAAAATATTGTCTTCCTCAGTAAACAGCATGGCAACTTTAGTTTGAATGTGAAGGTGAAGATGGGTGCTCTCCTGCTTGCACATTGCCACAAGTAGACTTCAGTTCGTTAGAAATGAGTGGGTCAGTGGGACAGTTTGCAGGGGGGAGCTCATAGGGAGGATGAGAGCCTGTGCACATACCAAAATTGCCTCCAAGTGTAGACCTCTAGCACCTGGTAAGCGACGAGGAGGGCAGCATCCTGCCCTGGGGCGTCACCGTTTGTGAGGGCTGCACTGCAAGGCTTCTCCCTGGGCGTGGGACACACAGGGTTTGTCCAGCAAGAGCGCAATGAGAGACATGAGGGGTTTAAGGCAGGTGGAAAGGTGCCCTGCAGCTCCGTTAACGTGGGGGCCTTGACACACACAGAAAATGAATTGGGAAGGAACAGAAACTAGCAAACAGAAGGTAGAGCTGTTAGTGAAGTGGGGAAAAACAGACCTGAAAATTAAAACAAATGAACTTGGAGTTAATTGACTTGGCTTCAGGGTTGTGTTCTGTTTCCTTCAGGTTGCTTGTAACAGCAGGTTTCACAGCTTCATTCCCCGTGGAAATCCTTGGGGTAAGGAGGGACTGAGATGGACTATATATGTATGAGTTTGCTGTGGCGGAGGGCAGGAATGAAAGAATTAGGAGTTATAATGTCTATAATTCTATCTTCAGTTTAGGTAAGCAGGGAGAATAAAGCTTGGGATTCATCTGGAGGAAATCTTGCGTTGTTTGATCTATTTAAGTGCAGCTTTTCAGCATATTGAGACATCTTGGATGCTGGCGTGCCATTTCACAAAGGGCACGGAGAGGATCCATAATATTGAGCTGTAAAAGGTGACACATTGTTCCTTGGGTGTTTGCTGCTAGGACACAGGATAGTGGCTTCAGACTGGTACCAAGAGCCCTGATTGCTTCCTGGAGAGGAAGATGGAGTGTGTTTAGCTCGCTCTTTAACAGGAACATGAAACCTCGTCTGGGTGAAAAGTGCTGATGGTTTTATTGATAGGGCTCAGTAAACTGTAAAGAATAGGCTGCCAGCCGTTATGTGTGTTACAAATGTGTGCATTGCCCTAATTAGTTTAAGGCTGTACATGCACTTGTATTTTGTCTTCTCAAGTATATTTCAACTAGTTTTAGTCTTAGATACTGTTGGCAGTTGAAGGAATTTTTAAAGGATTCATTAATTTTACTCTTTGTAAATGAATTAAATATTGACTTTTATTATTAAATATAATTCCAAAGTGGCTGAAGCAAAGTTATACAAAGATGTTCTTTTCGAAGCAGCTTACCTTGCATGCAGAGGGTGGTTTGTGTGAGCACGGTCGGTGAGGGCAAGCCTTAGTGCCTGGCCTGAGCTTTCCCTCTTGTGGCAGTGCCTTGCGTGCAGGTAGTTGGTGCAGGGCTGCCCGCTCTCTGCACGGAGCTGCCGCGCGTTTCTGTAGCGGCTCATCTGCTCTGGTGACGTTGCTCCAGTTCTAGCAGGGACCCTGTGGGGTGCTTCTCCCCGGGGAGAGGCTCCCTGCCCGCCCGCAGTGAGGGCTGCTGCCCGGGGGGAAGAGGATGCGGCTGCGGTGTGGCAGGTGAAGGCCTTTCTGCTCAGCGTTTGAAGTTCTGCCAGTAGAAGCTGGAAGGGGTGTGAATATGGCTTGAGTTTGGAGTCAGTACGGTGTCTGAGACTTCAAGTCAGATTCAGTGATAGTGGGTTTAGCACTTTTCACAGGAGACGTTAAGAAAATAAGAGTGCAGAAATATGACTGGAAATACAAGAAAATGGTAAAGAGAATTAAAAACAGAGCAGAAGCCTAGCAGTACTTCACTTCTGAGAGTCTGCACCTGGGGCCTGGGGAATAGAAGCAGCCCTGAAGCAGTGCTCAGAAGGCTGATATTGCCCTAAAGAAATGCGTTTAAGAATGATTCAGTACAGCTTTACATTTATGCCACAAGGAGAAGTTGGCAGTTGCAAAATGTACTTTGTAATTTGGAGTCTGAGTGTCTCTTGAGGTTTTCTGCTTTCAGTAGGGACTGGAGGTGTTTAATCTAGGGAAGTTAGTGATTTTTACATTTTTTTTTTTTCTTCTTTTCTCTCTCTTTCTCGAGAGAATTGAACAACTGAAGGCGAGGAAGGACTTCCCAGGTTCATTCATGTATCCTTACTTGTTGATTTGGTACTGAGGGAGAAAAAAATTGGCTATGGTTGTGATTTTTTGACCATCAAATCTCGGAGCTGTTCAGAAGCAACACAATCTTGATATGGTCCCAAGAAGCGAGAATTAGAAAAATGCATTTTATAGAACTAACAGAAGAACTTACAGAAGTTATGGAGACTTTGTCAAGGTAGATTTTCATTTAAGATAGAAATTGTTAAAAAAAAAAAAAAAAAGTCCATAGGGTGAACAACTGCTTTCGTTGGAGGAATCAGATTCCTGAAGTGTTCTGAGCTCTGCGAAACAGATTCCATTGCCACTTTTGTCACGGGTCAGTTGTGCAGCTGGAGAGCAGCGACAACCTCATATTAAAAATGTGGTAGATTCGGCTTGGAGCTGTACAAATACAGAGAACTGCGCTTGTCAGCAGCTGCAGATTAGCTTGGCTGACTTGATTTTGTATCTGACATACTTGACCTTTGTCAGCATATTCCCTTGCGCGCCAGGAGCTCCGCGTGACCTCATTTGCTTTGAGCAATCCTCCTGCTGCGTAACTTACCTCCTCGTTGATACTGAAGAAGAAGAAAGTTTATTTTTAGGTTTGTGATAACCGGAAACAACATACAGATAAAAATTTAGACTTAGAGCAAAAAAACTGCCTATGCAGTTTGAGTCAGGGTGAAACTGCGGAGTGTAACACATACATAAATGTGAATGTCTGCTCTGTAACTGTGCAGGCCATTGCAGGGTGCTCTAGTCAACCTTACTCTTCCAGAGTTCGCTTTACTGTGTTTACTCGACTCAGAAAACACACAGAGCTGCAGGATTTGGCTGAATGGGTCTGGTGCTTTTCCTGATCATTTATCCTGCACCATCCCTGGGATGCGCTCAAGCCCATTTGGCGGGAGAGCTTTCCCTCTCTCATTGCAGCTGTTCAGTTTCGTATAAATGATTAAATACTCATTTTAGAAGGTATTTGTGCTCAGGGATTGCCTCTGCCAGCTGGGCACACTAACCCCAAAGTGTGGATTTGTTCTCATGCGGTCTGTCCCAATGAATATTTCAGGTTTTTATAATAAAGCAGAGCAGCTTGGAGAGGATGTGGTCCGAGAGATGTGCTGCAGCGTGGCTGGGCATCCTTCAGGTCAGGCAGGAGAGGCAGGAGGAAGTTCATCCTGGCTGTGGTAGGCAAAGGTTGTGTCTGAACCTGTGTCCTCCAGCCCATCCACGAGTCTCAACCACGGTAAACTCAGACCTGAGGGAGAGGACCTTTGCCCATGCTTGTTGGAAAGGTTGTAAGCATTTTCGTATTTGTGTCCGTATTGCATGTGCCCCAGTTTTCAGCATTTCAAAAATCAAAAGCCCAAATCTAGTCAATCAGTTATTCACATATGGGATTTTTGCAACAAGTTTTTAGGAAACTCTCTTCCAGATCATTACTGCACTGGAGATTTTTAAATCCACCTCCAAACATGTTGCTCATGACAAGAAAGAAGGGATGTTTTTGTTTTGTTTTTTTTTTTTATTTAGAATTTAATTGTTACATTAGGGACTGATGCATTCTTGCCTTCCAGCCTCCTGTGGGGAAGTGCTCCCAGCCAGGCATTACGAGCAGGATAGAGGAGAGTTTATCTGCTCAGCTCTCCGGTGTGTGAACTGCAGGGGGCCCGCTGAAGTGCCAAATAATATCTTCCTTGTGTGAAATTAAAAAGGGAAATTAAGTGCAAGAAAATACCGTTGGAAATTCCAAGTGTAATTGCAAAAACATAGAATGAAACATTTTGTCATTTTTCGGTAAATTTTTATTTCTCCATTGCTAGTCTTTCTGCCAAGGCTGTCCTTAGCTTTTTGTTCCTGCCTACTGGTGCAATTGAAAAAGAGAGGCAAAAGATGTGAGAATGGAGGGGGAAAAAATGTTAGAAAATGGAAAAATATGTTAGCTGGATATCAAAAATAGCATTTGGGAAATGTTGGGGGCTTCCGACATTTTATTAAAATGTTGACATTAAATTAGTTCAGTTTCTAGGTGCTCTGTAGTTTGCCACTAACTGTGTGTGTGTCTGCATAGTTATAGATAGATACATTCACATCTGCAAACAACTTTTGGGGTATATTCTTCTGTTAATATCTCACTTTTTTGAAAATCATTATTTTTCTCTTCATTTTCCCCACCTTTTATCTACTTCTGCTTTGAAGTAAGCTAAGGTAAAGGTTAAGGATAATGTCTTTTTTATGGTGTAATTTACTTGTGTATTCATAATTTAAAAGCACAGGTAAATAATTTATCCTATACATCAGAAGCAAGAATATCAAGATTATACTTGAAAGAAAGTTTAGACTAGGTGGGGACGTCATTTTGACGAGATCGGTTGCCCCTTGAGGTTGCTTTCCCTCCCATGGTGTGCACTCTTACCCCCTTTTCCCTTCTTTCTGCTTGTGAACGGTTTCTCCCAGGAGAAGGAGCAGCCGGGCTGCCTCTGCGAGCGGCCCTGAGGCCGTGTGTGCCCATGGTCACTGCCCTGGGTGGCAAGCGGGACATGCGCAGCAGGCGCAGTCAGGATAGAGGTGTCTGAACTAACAAATGCACCACGGGCTGCTCCTCTGCCGTAAAAATAGACTCCTGGGAAAGTTCAGGAAATCTAAGAAAGAGCACAGAATGTCTTACGAGTAGCTTTAGTCTGAACATACAGACTTATCCTGTTTTGAAATGATCTTTGAAATGATATACCTTAAGTTCTGTTCTGGTTTCTGTGATTTGGAAATGAATCAACACAGTTGATGGTGTTAAATGAGTGTGAGTTTTACTGAGTAGTTCCAAGGTGTCTAATGAGAGGAAAATCTAAATTGCAGTTAAAGTAAATGGACTAATGAAATGTTTTGCTAGAAAGTACGGTCCTTCAGGTATTTTCAAGCTCTTTGCTACGAATTCAACTCAAATGAGAAGCGCTGGTAATTAGCATGCCTACTTTCTGTTATAGAATATTCCATGCCACTGGGGAAGCCCTAATATTAATATTTCTTCTTCTTCACAGTTCTTAATCTGATAGCAACACATCCCTGGAAACAAGATTCAATGGTTTGTTAGAGAATTAAGCGTGTCTTAACACTTCTTTATGTGCTGTATGGTAAGTCCATGCATACACTGACCTTTTATTGAAGCATTCCATGCAATTTGAAGCAGTAATTGAATACCGTTGAATTGAATACCGTTAAAATGATTTTCCTCTTTTTCCTGAAAAGAACTAATTCAAATTAATTACACACATTCAACCAAAACCCAAAGCAGTCTTATCTAAATCTTTGCATCATATTTTCAGGCCTCCTTATTTAATCAGACTGCATTTGCCATGCCCTGTGGAATATCTAAGCAGGATATGAAGGAGCGACATTTTAGATATATTTAAGTGTGTTGGATCTCGGTTTCTAAGACCGTTTTCCCTAAAGGTAGTAAGATTTCTGTTTCTTAGAAATATACGCATTTTTATGAGTTGGAATTGACAGTGATGTTCCAGCCTGTAAAAGTGAGACACAAAGCCTTGCAAGTCCTGTCTTGCATTAGCCATTGGGCCTTTATTTTACAACGATTTAAATCTATGTCCCAAGCTGTGGGCATTCGGATCCTTCTGAGTTCGCTGTCTCACCGAAGGGTTTCAGTTTAGGAGCTGTGGCTCTTGTAAGGTGTTAACAGAGTGGGCTGTGCTCAAGATACTGACTCCCTGAAGCTTTGGTTCTTCCTTCTCTTGCGTTCGTATAATGAGACCCACCGTTATTGCTGTGGTTTTAGCAGCCCTTGGGGGCTCCAGCAGTATTTGTTCTGTTAGTTGTCTTTGCACTAGCTGGGAGCAGGCTTTGTGCGCTGAGCAGGCCAGGCATTGGGTGAAAGGAATGAAGCAGAAGAGCAAAGAATAAGGAGAGGTACCTAGACTAGTGAGTGGGATGCTCCACTGTTAATTCTCCTCACGTGGAGACTGTACTGTGTAATACGAAAGGTGGAAATCAGTTCCACACTTAAATCCTGCTGCAGAATCTCCAGACTCTGAATGAACAGGGAAACCGAAACTTGAAGGTGGGGAAAGATGGAGAGAGAGACGAAGGGAATCCCTTTGGGAAGGCAGTAGTTCCCTGTCTGCACTAATTATTTCTATTCCTTCCTCCCCTTTTCTATCCCTGTAAAATTATAGAGGACTCTATCACAGAAGATTTTGCTGATCATGAATTTCTATTCTACTTCCATAGGAAGGAGCTTTGATCAGAAACTTGTTTTTATTTCAGTAATTATTAATGGAGAAATAAAAGCTGGCAGACAGAGAGCACATTCTTTGCATCCTCCCCCAGGGAGGGGTGGCAGGTGCAGGCGGACTCCCTAGGTCTCTACCCTGCCAGAAAAGCATCACGTCTGCATCACTCTAGGGCTCGGTGTTTCTGCAGGGAATTGCATTTTGGCTTTTGCCTCTCTAGGAACGTGAGCTTCCCTGCGTGCTACTGACCAGAAAACCAATGTGAAGCTGTGTTTGAGAAGTGTGCTGCTCTGCTGGCTGCTGCAGAGGATGTTCGATCCCAAGTTGCTTCTGCTGATGGGGAGGGGAGGAGAGAAAACGGGGCTGGAAAGGGCGAGACAGGGCTATTGAGCTGCTGCACCTTCTACTGCATAGCCTGGAAGGAAAAGTTAATAGATGAGTAAATCTGAACAAGAGCTGTTAGTGCTAGGGCGTTTTGTCTGGAAAACCAAGCACCGGGGTGTGTGTGGGGATAACCAGCAATATAGGGTATGTTTTACATGGAAGTAAGCAATAGCTTGTTTTTTTTTTTTCTTGAAATATTAATTACTACAAAGGGAGGATCAGTAAAATTAGCATTTTAATAATTTTAGTATTTTCTTACTGTAATTAAAAAGAAATGGATTAAAATAGCGTAGTTTTTCATCTTCCTTCTTCCATCAGGTAGTGTAACAGATGTCGTAATTTGTTACATTAGTTACATTTTTCTGTGATACCTCAGACTGATTTTAACAGCATGTATTTTAAGAACCAATCTTCCTTGATTAATCTGCAAAAGAGAAGATTTTGAAAACTCTTTACCAGCTGCTGATCTTAAAGGAAGGCAGCTGAATGCAGCTTGTGTCATCTTTGGAGGGGGTGGTGTGCTAGTTTGGCAGATGGAAGAGGTGTTGATAATTTGGGGTGTTTTTCCCTCATCAATTTTATATTAACCATCTAGATGCCTTCTTTTTCTTCCCCTGTCTTAAGAAATGTCTCCAAACCCTTGGTTCTTCCCTTGGTATATTTAGGGTCTTACGATCAGGATTCCTTTGGTAGTTAGCTGTACAGGTGGGCAGAGTTTCCTGGACCAAAATAAAATCAGATTATAATATTACTATACAAAGTAAAGATGCTCTGGCATGATTAAAGACTTCAGTACAGTTGCTGTGAGTTCCCACCAACATAAATGAGATCAAAATCTTAATCTGAAGCTGCTGAAAAGGTTCTTTTCCCTGATGATGAAGCCTGTCAAGTGCAAAGGAGATACTGTCAGTTCATAGTATGACTTCTGTGATGGCTCTGCAGAGTCAAAACTTGTCTTCTTCAGTTATCAACACTGTTTTTCTTCTCATTTTTTTTGATCTTCAGACAGGAAAATGGATTTTGGCATGAAAAAAGTCTCTCAGACTGATCCTGGTAGTTCTTTTTATAGTTTGTACTTTGCTGTTGTGCCAAATAAAAGCTGTGGAAACATGTAAGAGGAAATTTGCACTTGGGTGGCTCAAAACTCTTAGGAATTTGGAGCTTCCTGTGTTAACAGGATTAAAAACACTGTTTTATTACTGTCTAGAGCCTTGTTTATTTTCTAAATAAGGAAATGAAATGTCCATTAATAGAGTTTATTTCAAGCAATAACTATTTTCTATGACTCTTTTTCCTGTCTCCTTATGTAGTATTTAATGAGATTAAGTTTCAGTGTTGTGGTTATTCCAAGCTACTTAACATTTGGAAAAACAAAAGTGTGTGCTTGGCAATTAATGTTTAGCCCTGTTAAGTAGCTCCTGTGCAGGTGCCTAAAGCGCAGCGTGCTGATGGTGCAGCACAGTGATGCTTGCTCCTACGCTGCTCTTCTCGTTTGCTTTATTCCATATTTTACCTCTGCTAGTGGTATATATTGAGAATTTCAGAGCAATCTTCCCTACAGTTATTCACATAGGAAGTGAAAACCCCCTGCATGACTACTGTTTTCTAGTATAGTGATACGATTTTATAATAGCCAGCAACCTTTCGTGCTACCAAGTGGCTGCTAATTACCATTGCCAACCATTGCCAACTTAACTGCTGATAAGTGGCAGATACTCTCACCAATTGCCAGATGCCTTTGCAGTCCTTGAGGTGTTCATCTAATTGAGAAGGAGTTAGCTGCCTTGTTTGGGTTATAGCAAGAAGCTGCTTATTTGCAAGAGTTGCTGAGTTCCTTCCCTGGGCAAATGCGTGGATTGTACAGCCCTGTTGGGTGAACGGGGTGGGAGAGCACCTGAGAAAGCCCCGTCACCGCAGCCGCTCCTGCCATGAGTTGTCCAGTCCAACTCTCCCTATTCTCCCTGTCACAAAGGTGACCTGTGTTGGTGTGTTTGCTGCATTTTTTTTTTCCTTTTAAAGAAGAATGATTATTCTGGTTGCATTTCCTGAGAAAATTGAGCTATTTAGTGGTTGCTAAGTACAGATCAACTGCTGTCACTCAAGGTTAATTCTCACGCTGATGTCCTCTGTGGATACGTTGGGTTTTGCTGCATTAGCAACCTGAATCTGTATATTAGCAACAACTGAATAAATAAGGCATAGAAGTGAATGCTGAATATGTTTAAATCAAACTGATGCATAAAACCAGAAGTGAAACATGGTATCCTGAAATCTGGCATTTTGTCTTTGTAATAAGCATGATTTAACTCTCTTAGTTGATTTTGCATGTCAGTATTGGAAAGCTTGCGTTACCTTCTCTCAAATTGCTATATGCAACTTTTGTAATCTGCATATATTATAAACGGATCATTAAATTCAGTAAGGAAGAGCAGAAAAGGCAATCAGACCCTGGATGGCAGCGATAGCTCAAGACCTGCCCATGAAGAGATACTGGGCAGCGTCACTGCAGAATCAGGCGGTGCCCTCCCTGCCTGCCCGCGGTCGGTGAGCGCTGCTCAAAGGGGGATGCACGGGAGCCTTCGCATCCTGCATTTGTCCCTGCATTGAAACATTTTAAACAAAATGGAGTATGTAACTGATAATACTTAAAAATAACCTCTGTTCAAGCCTCGATGGGATATTACTGAGGTTTGCACTAGGATATTTTTGTGTACCTTTGTAAGTATTTCCGCTTTCTTTCTTAACACACAGAATTTCTTTATGTTTTTGCAAGGCATAAAACAGTGGCACATGAGGGGGATTGGAACTATCCCCTCTCTATTAATAAACTTATAATTTGATATCCCGTTGTGATTTAATTCTTCATTGCTCTCTGTAGAGTGATACAGTTGAAACTGTAAACAACTTGCAGATAGTTTAAATTCATTTGTTTAATTCATTAGTCCGAGTGAAGATCCTGCTCAGATACCTAGTTTTTAAGTAATACTTTTAGTTGAAGGGATAGAAGGTGGCTTATAGTGTGGTTCTTACTGAAATAGAGCTTCATGGACTCGAGTAAATGCATTTTGCTGAATCCTTTTTTCAGTCTTACATGAAGACGGAGAAAAAAACTTTGCGTGGATATCATGTGATTGGTGTGGGGATTACTGCTAGTGGCACGTGGTCTGTAGCAGAGCATGGTGCAGGCAGTGACAAGAGGGAGAAATGTGAGAAAAGGGAAGTACCGTGCTCTCGAGTTTGATGTTGATACAAAAACATGCGTGTGCCAGTCTGTGGCTGTGTTGGAACAGCAGTGCTTATGTAACCAGTACCAGAGTACCAGGCAGTACTGCAGTACCAGGCAAATTAGCGTTTGCCACAAAGTGTGATGTTGATCAGATCCAGGTTATCCATTCCCCGAAGTCTGGGAAAAAACCCTTCTGGATGTATGAAGGAGATTGAACAAATCTGGATCCCATTGGCGTGGGAGTTGGAAGCAGTGCTGACAGCTCCCTCTTGTCCTGCGCAGCTTCCAGCTCCCTCTTGTCCTGCGCAGCTTCCAGCTCAGATGTTTCCACTCAGCTCCTATTCACAGCCTGCTCCGGAGAGAGGGCACATGTGCTGATCCTGCCTCAAAAGGAAGGAATCCCCCCTGCTTTGCCAGCCCGCTCAGCTCTTGGAGCTCCCGTTGTGTGTTTCCAAAGTGCAGTTTAATAAAACGATCAGACTGGCCTCTTTGGAGCGGCTCCCATGCAAAGGCTGCGCGCAGGCTGGGGAGCCACAATTCCAAGTTGGAAGTGCAGGTCCTGCGGACCCAGGCAGCAGAGGGGCTGTCGGGTGCAGGTGGGCTGCCTGTAACCTTCCCCCTGCAGTTACACCTATGGAAGAAACCGGTAGTTATTTAACGTTATTCTTTGTTATTTCTAAAGAAGTAGCAAGCAGGATCTTTTGTCCCACGTATGTTTCTGAACTACGTGTGAGAGTCCGTCTGCAGCTGGGGCTCTGCAATGCCCGCAGTTTTGTGTGCAGCGTGTGTATTACAGATGCCAATCTGTATGTTGACTCACTCTTCTTCCTAGAACAATCCTACAGGAGAAAATGCTTGGGCACAAATTACGAGGCAAACATCTCAGTGATGCTTCTTTGTTCCTTATGTAAAACAGCCGAGAAAGAAGGCCCAAGACGTTATCTATGTGGTGCCTGTTACGTTTGTGGAAAGGAGCACGTGTTTATTGTAAACATTGCATAAACTGCGAGTGTTTTCAAAATATTTAAAAATGTGTGAAATGGCATGTGCTCACAGACATGTTTAAAAGATGATTAACGCTTCAATAGGGATTTCCATTTCGCTGCGTTCCTGAAAGCAGTTCTGCATGTGTAGGCTTCCAGGGAAGAGGAGTTGCTAAGTGCTAGGAAATGGTTTCTGTGGTTGTTTGAACATGGTCTTGAAATGTATGCATTTTGAACAGCCTCATGGAAGATGATGTTCAGCGTTAGAAAATGCTCCAAGCCCATGTACTCAATAGTGGTTTGTTTCAATACTGCCTAAGAGATAATTTTTTAAAAACTGACTCTTTATTTGCCTTATTGAACTACATTGAAGAACATTTGTTTTATGTTTAGCTTCCTTACAATATTTTTTTTTACCCACTTGTCCAACCGAGTGGTGTATATTACCAAATGTGTATATCTGTGTATATAGGTATGCCTGTATTTCTACAATAAACTTCAGCAAGAAAACACCAAGGCAGAAAAAATACATGCAAAGAATGTTTTTGAACTTTGTTATTGCCTATTCAAATTGTGTGTCTCAGAGTGAATTCAGCAATGCCAGGCACACTAATTCATCCTGTATCTTCTTTTAGGTAGGAATTTGTGAATTGCACCTGTTTACCACGTAGCACTAAGTTTCAAACATGGAGAATAACTTCGACTTGAGGACATATGATTGTCCTGTCAAATCTCCCTGTTTGTAAAAGATTGCTTATTCAGTTAAAGGAAATTCACATGTGTTACGTAGACATGAATATAATTATTTGAACATTAAATAACATATGCTTGCTTGAACATATAGTTATGTTGCTCATTGGTAGATCCCACATGCCAGAGAGATGGTATTTTTGCCCCAGCTTGTTAGATATTTTAAGAAATACATACTTTTAGCATTTCCACATACTCAACATTTAATTTCCTGCAGTCAATTCCAAATTCCTTGGACAACCAGTAGCTGATGGCTGCCTTTGGTGAGAAGGGAAGGGGTGCAACTGTGGCATCTTCACTTGTGCAAGAGGAAATATCGGCCATAACCTCAGTGTAAGAACGGGTTACAGAAATGCAAAATGACGTGCAATATTGCGTAGATGTTTATAGAAGAATAGAAAGTGGATTTTCTTCGATCTTATGCCATTCTTTAAGCAGATGATTTATTGGATAATCTGTAGGAAAATGTCTGTTGCAACAAAAATAGAGATGAGAAAGGAAGGGGTCTTTCTTTAAACATGTAGAATTATCTGGGCAATTTTTAATGAGAATTTATTATCTTAATTTATTATCTGGGACTCTAGCAACGATGTGCCCACTTCTTCCTTTCATGCTGCCTTCCATTTGGTGGTGCTGTAATGAGATAGTGTGAATTTTGAGGGCTGTAGGTTAAAAAAGTGTTTTGTTAGAAAAAAAGACTTAAATATGTGAGCCCCAGTTTTGATGTGTATCCTCATAAAAAGTTTGTTGTCGCCACTATTTATATTCAAATATTTGCAGATAATATTTTCTATTAGCGTGCAACGTGTTTATTGGCCTTGCGAGGCAGCGTGCTTGCTTGAGGCATTAATATCAGCTATGTTCCACCACGGTGCTTAGTTCCCCCGCGAGCAAAGTACACTAGCACGGAAGCCTAGTAGCTTTGCCAGCGCCTGAAATAGCACGCAGTGCGAAGCAAGCTCGTTTTCTTTTTGGAAAAGGAGGAGTTTTATTCCAAAATGAATGTGTCTGCAGTAGTTGAGAATGCTGCAACTTTATCAGTGCTAAAGTTAAATGCACAGCGACCATGCTGAAAAAAATGCTTGGGATTGCATCCGAGTGAGCAGGCACTCCACCTGGAAGGAGGCACCCGTGTTTGTCAGCGTTGCTTTCCAGGGCCGTGCTCAAGAACAGGATTGCATTACGACCTTCACAGTGTCTTGGGAAGCCAAAAAGTGTGCCCTTTTGGGCTCGGGTAGCTCAATCTCACGATCAGCATCTCACAATACTTATACAACGCAATCGATGTATCAGCATGAAGGAAAAAAAAAATTTTGCTGGATTTTTTTTTGTTTGGAAATTAAAAACAAACAAAAACAACAACAACAAAAAAAACACAACAAATTTTATCCTGATGGGAATTACAATGATAAAAGAAAATGAGAAAATCTGCTTAGCAGTTTTAATTCTGTGAATAGTACTAAATAGGCTTGAAATTAATTAAGTGTTGATTAAATTATCTTTAACATGTATAAGATCTGATAAGAAATGATTATATTTTATTTTAGATTTTTTTCAGTAGACATACAATGAGTGGAGTTCCCTAAGATGCCTAAAATGTTTATAGAAATCATGATTTTGATACAATTATTATATTCATTGGGACATTTCTGTATTTCTCTATTATGCATTTATTGTACTTACATCTTTAAACTGTTAACTCCCAAACTTCTGAAACGTTCGCTGAGCCTTGGTGAATCGTTTGGTTCATGATGGTCTCGTTACCACTTAGGGCTTCTGGTTATGGAAAGATCAAGTAGGGGGGTTACTGAATGTGGGACTAGAGGGGCTAACTGATGCTCTTTGTGTTCCTCCTAAATATTTGGTTGTTAAACAATGTATTCAAGAGCTTTACACCCAGTGAAAAGAATCACCTTTTCTAGAAGAGTGGATGTCACGACAGATAGAGTTGGGTTTTGGGTGTCAATACAGATTGAGTTGTTGAATTGCTGTGTTGGGTTTTTCTGTTTTAAGAGTTGTTCCCCCTTCTCCCACTATCCCATAAGAGGGGGGTGCAAACCACGTTATAATTAGATTAACAACAAATAATTGAAGTTGTTTGAAAGCTTGCATCTTTCTTCAAAGTCTTCCCTGCCTTTCCCCGTATTTGGCAAAGGGCTGCTGCCTTGTTTTAATTCAGAAATCTCTTCTGTTTTCCTCTGTGATCAGACGCAGTATGAATAGCTAACATTTTCATTGCTTTGGATCTGAAAGAAATCCCTTACTACTCATTCTAAGGCTCTGCTGCCTTCAGGACCCAGGTAGGACGCGTGGGAAGTTTGGGGCCAAGGGCTATGTGGTATCAGTGCTGGCAAGTCATCCTGAGCAGCAGAGTTTGGGAGCGCTGGGCACTGTTTGACCCAAGGCCTGTGCGTCGTGTGTTGGTGCACAGGCTTTTGGCAGTGAAGATGTTGCCCTGTGTGTCACTTGGAAAACGGATTGCGTTGCCTTGAACTGAGTGCACGCGACGAGGCTGAGTGAAGACGTTAATACAAAGAAATCAGTGTACTGTGAATTAATATCCTGCCTCATTGCACTGTAATTTTCCTGCATAAATGACCTCTGGATTGTAGTAGTTTCAGTGTATTTAAGTGATTTTTTTTTTGCCATAGGATTAAAAATAGAATGTAATTAATATCATAACTATAGGACCTACTTACATCAGAGGTATTTTTCATGTGTTACATATAGTTAAAATTATCTATTTTACTTCTTCTTTTTCTGAACAACATAATGATCTGCATATTGCCTGTGGACATATATACATTGCACCTGAGTAAACAGAATTTTGAGTTTTTGCAGTTTTGTCTGCTTTTTCTCAAAATGAATTTTACTGGTGGTGTCTGGATGTAATTCCTAATACCAATATGAGTGTTTAATCTCTTAGTCTGAAGTCTAAGGAGTCCCAGTTGTCTGTAAGGTAGGTGTCCAAATTAGTACCAGCAGTAGCAGTGCTTCACACAGCGTCTTGTTCAAGGTCTCAAAGCCGTAATTGCCAGTTCATCTTTCTGCCGCTCCAGCAAGAGAAATTTACAGTTTTGCTTTTCATTGATTCTAGACTGTTAGCAAAGCTCAGGCTTCTGCTGGATACAGATTGAATACGTGTGCTGGTACCAAGTCAAGTACATGATGTTTTCATCGCCTTGACCAGGATCAGCCAATAAGACCTTGACTTGACAACACCCTCCAATGTAGCTTAATGTCCTATTCATGAAAAGCATGAAGATACAGTTATTTGATTCTTATTAGGACCTCAGTATTACTGAAATACATCAGATAAATGTACTTTCCTGGAAGAGGTGGGTTTATTAATATTTGCAGAAGACCAAAATACTGGAAAAAGAAAACAAGGAAAAATTATTATTTTTTTCTGTATTTGTTTTCATAAATTAATTATTTTAATGATATTCAGCTATGCATTGCATATATTTACATGCATCACTATATGAAATGAGTGATTCTTAAGCTATAGCAGAGGAACACTAGTAAGAATGTTTATTGGCTTAAGAAGGTCCTTGAAAGGAATCAGCCCAGCTGTTCTGGACAAGAAAGGCTTTGTTTTGTGTTTCATTAGACTTGATATTGCCTGTTTGGGCAGCTATGAGGTGTGACAGTGCAAGGTACTCGTGCTATCAAACAGAAATAACCAGCCATAGTGTGAGGGTATTACGTTTTTTCTTTAGAAAATACTTCAGAGCTTTGGATCCTTCAGTTCTTTCATAGCCAGCATTCCTGTTCCGTTTCTACTGCTGAAACATGGGTACTGTCCATTTACCAGGCACTGTTTTAGATTTAGGGCATTTTGGAAATAATAAATAATAATGTTCTCCCAGTGAAGTTCACGTTTGGTTGGTCAGGTATCTTGTAGTAACATGTACACATCCAGCTCCTAAATTCAGTCCAGTTGTGGGAGGCTCTGTAGAAGTACCCACTAAGGTGGTAGCCTCCTTCACAAAGCCCTGGTGTTTTGGGGATACAGTTACCCCCAAGAAGGTGTGTATATGAGTTAGGAAAATCGTTGAACGTAGATCCTGTACCTGCTCCTCTTAAGTTCATCTGAGCATTCTTCTCTAACATCTTCCTATTGCAGAAATGAAGGAAGTGGGTGATTTCTATTTTTCATCTGATGCACTGTCATTTCTGACATTTAATTGCCTTTTCTAGTGAAGCTTTAGGGAACTTCTTGGCATTTGTGGGGGGATTGTGGAGGATATGCAGTGACTGTGCAGCGAACCCTTTGGAATTAAGCCTCTATTATGTAACTGGTATCATCAAGTTGTGAATCCTTCTTTGCTATGGGTAAGGAACAATAGAAATATTTTCTTTTATTAGTGCTCCCAGGAAGAGAGACCCATCCGAATTGATTAAGTCTAATCAGTGGCCTCTGAGAGAAGAAATAAATGAGTTTCCCTGTATTAAAAAGCTGTTTCAAATTTAGGAACTTTGATTTTAATTGGAGCAAATACATTCATGTTTAATATTCTGTGTGTATTTGGTCCTGGATGGCATGCATCGGTCTCTGGCTTCCCATCAAATACGACATATTACAGAGGAACTGTATTGGAAATAATGTAGGTGAGCTTGTGACCAGCATCACAAAAGCTTCTCTCCACAGCATTGTAAATAAATTATCTCGGTACACTTTCTGCTTTGCATCTTTCGCACAACTTGTCTCTAAAAATGGCATCCAAATCTTTTACTTATTTACAAGACCATCTGGGTTGCAGATATGTAAAAGAACCTTTAAATTTGTAAGCATGAATTAATTAAAGAAAAGGCTCTGCTTTACTGGGTACATAATGTTTCTTGCTTTGCCTTAAATCGTACCCTACAGCAACCTTAAGTAATGCAGTTAATCTCATAGGTAAATGTCTTTTTAAAACCTTCAAATTATGGTAATTAGGTAACAAAAACTCAATTTTCATGAGAAACAGAACAGATTTCAGATCAGCAACTCAAAGGATTACTTGAGAATATTAAAATATTGATCACTTAAGTATTTTTGATCCTTAAATCATGTTGGTGATTTCTCATTTCCACATTAGAACTAAACATATGGTTTACAGACAGGCAAATTTTTTGTCTTTTTTGGGGGAACGCTAAAAATTTTGATAGGCTGAATATAGAGGGGAGGAGGATTAGAAAATACAGAAAGGAATAAATGGAGGATAAAGATGTTGGCTGATTAGGAAGGTACTTAAAGAACGTCACTGGTCGTGAGCAGGTAACTCTGAATGTCCCAGAGAAAGCGGATTACAAGAGCTTGGAATAAGGCGAAGGGAACTGGAAAGAGAAGAATGAGAGCTGGAGCCTGGGAAATGAGATTACGAAAAGGAGCCAAAGGAGAGAAGTAGAGTTGGATAGGAAGACATAAATGGTGGAAAATGGGTATGAAAAGCTGTACTCATTAAAGAAAACTTGATTGAGAAAGATGACAACCTACAACTTCAATTGCATGAAATAAAAGTATGTACTTAATGTAACAAGCTGAATGCTGTCTGGAACAGCCTTGTTGATGATCTACATGGATATAGACATGACATGATATAATTAAATTCTTGTTAGTCTTTGAAACATAGAAAATTATGCACAGTCATCTCCTTGCCTGCTGTTTGTTCAGTGTCAAATTAGCTCCCCTGTCCATATACATATGCATTATGATACAGTCTGTAATTACCTAAGCGTGTACTGTGGTTTCCACAGAATTGCACTCCAGTGTGATGCTTTGCAGGTAAATCAAGGCCAGCAACATGCTTTGGATTTAAATCAAGAGGTAACGGTGAAGAGAACTGCCGTCTGTGGGACGATAACCTTAATGACGTAGCTGCAAGTGTAGTAAATGAAACAGGGATTTGCAAGTTCAAATGGACCTTGTGATGAGTTGGATTTTGCTTGGTGGTTGCCCAGACTAGTATAGGATTGGGTGTTAAACTACTCTTCAGTATTAAGCATGGGCGCAGAGACTTTCAAACTCAGACTGTTTACAGCTCAGTTCCATACTGAGAATTCCGAGTTTCTTCAAATTCTTCTCTCTTCTCAGATGGCCTGAGCCGTGTGTTTCATGGCTAGACACTCAGTGCATGGCCTTGCTTTTCTGCGTGCTTGCCCTGAAGCCTCCCACACCCCTTCTGAACTGACACCCGTGGCTGCAAGAGATGTGCATCAAACAGTTCTATCTGACGTTAAATATTCCCAAATACCGGTACTTTTCACTTGACTCTTTCTCTGCATCTGTGTATCCAATAGAGGAAAATAGTGATAAATTAAATGTGTAATTCATCTTAATGCCATAGCAAGGCTATCAGTTAAAAACCTCTAAGGAAATGAGTTATTCCTTCCTCAGCGCAATTTTTGTGGGGGTCACAAACAAGCTGAAGACAGCAGAAAAAGAAATAACAGAGTTGCTTCATTCCATGGGACCATAGGACAATACAGGTTAGAAGGGATTTCAGGAGGACTTAAGTCCGGCTGCTCCATCAAAGTAGGGTCAGCTCAGAGATCATACCAGGGTATTCAGGCCTCTATCCAGTCTGCTCTCCAAAATCTCCAATTCTGGAGATTGTACAACCTCTCTGGTCAACCCACTGCAGTACTTTCCTAACACGAAATGGTGAAAAAGCTTCTTCTTGTATCCCATATGAATCTGTGTCATTTGGATTTATTCTTGCTATCTCTTTCACTCCAGCACTTTTGTGAGGAGCCCGGCCTCCGGAGTCGGTAGCCGGATCTTCCTCTAGTGATTCTGATTGTACCCTTAGTCTCAATTATTCCTTTTATACAAAGAAAAATAATGGTATTTTGCATGAATATTGTGTTTTGAAGGCACTAGGGAGAATCCTCATCTTGAGGAGACAGATGTGAACCCTAAATCTTGGCTGAGAAAGACAGGCATTTTTTCCTGTCCTGATCCTGTGATCTGCCTCCCC